>CANTUR010000033.1:0-600000 GCA_947683625.1 Mallotus nudiflorus | reverse complement strand
AACATGGATGTCCTTCAATATCTTTATAGTTTGAATAAGAAAAAGGGAGAGCTGATATTCACCTTATCAGTTATTTTGAACCATAGCCTCTTTATAAAGCTTTCAAACCTTTGTAAAAAGTGGAGGCATAAGTTTTTTATTGTTGAACATCCCTCTAACTTCATCCACATCTGGTGGATGTAGTTTGATGACTGTCACAAAGTAAAGCATCCTCCAAGGTTATCCAATAAAAATATATAGATGTTTTGAAGTTTCATCTTCATGGTATAGATGACATAACATCCATTGAAAACCTATCTTAAAGATATCTTTGAAAAGTCTACCCTAATTGCATACATGTTAGTGGTAAGTTTTGATATTTAGAAGGTATTATTCTAACTTTTATTCTTTTCTTTTTAATTGTAGATGGCTGAGTTTTTTACATTTGTGGATGGGATTCAACTTATAGATGATGAGCTAGAGACTCAAGAGGACGTGCATATTTCTTCTCCTATGTTTGAGCCACTTACCTTGGAGGTCTCAGTTGAAGCTGCACTTAACCAGAAAGGAAAAGTCATGGCTAAAACTTCTCAGATGGAGAAATATGAGATTTGGATAAAATGATCCCTAAATGAGGACTTGGATGCTAAAGAGTTATACGAGGAGGTTTTTATGAAGTGTCTAAAGTTATTTGGATGTCCGAACATGAGATCCTGGATTCTAAAAAAGATGAAACCTCCAAGTATCCTGAATGCTTAGGTAAGGGATTAATATGCCGAGTTTCTACAGCTCCCTAAAGACATCCAATGATGGACGGATGTAGATAAGGAGGAATTATACAACTCTATGATAGGATACATGCTAGAGGTAATTATTTTCCACTTCATTTGATTTGTGCCATATGTGACAGTATTGATGATGATTCTGTCTTTCCCTTTAGATGACTCAGGCTCTGCTGCTAGCTAAGGACAATTATTATTTTCTCAAGAGCCAATACAGTTTGAAAGAGACAAAGGTTGGCACTATAGCTATTGACTTTAAAAAGAGTCTCGATAAAGCAAAGGAGCACTAAAAATTTGCTAGACTAAACATACTGAGGAGAGATTTAAGGTTGAGGTAAGCCAAAAGAGGGTAAAAGAGTTGGAGTATAGTTAAGCTCAACTTATATAAAAATTTAAAAGGCAAGACTCCTAGATTACGGCATTAGAGAAAAGACTTACTAAGGCAGAGAAATCCCATGAGGATGACAAAAGAAGCTACTAAAATATGGTCGTGAGGTTTCTTAAGGCTTACAAGTCTAAGTGTTGGAGGATCTTGCTCACTCAATACTTGAATTTGGACTTTTCAAACTCGTATAAAATAACACCTACTAATCTGGCTAGGGTTACTATTGAAGAAGATGCTTGGAGCAAGACTTCTTCCATGCAGTCGAAGAATCCTAAGAGATTAAACAAGTCTACTGCAGAAAAATCATCTTTCAAGCAACTAAGGGATTTGAGGCCTGCTAGGGAGATGTCTGCTGGTGTTGTCTTCGCTAGATCCAATCCAGCCTCTATTTTTGAGTCTCAAAATATAAGTCTTCCTTCTACTGAACTTCCCAATATTGGATTATAAATTACTTCTTTTCCTTTTGTAACACAATACTCTGTAATTCAATATACTGATAATAAATGAAGTACTTTATTCCCTACTATTAAGAGTATATTTTGTTGATAATATTTCCAAACACTATCCAAATTTCAGTATCAAAGTAATTCTTTTCCCTGTTTATCCTTGATTTTATATGCTCCTTTAGTTGTCTTTTCGATTACTCAATAAAGGTCTTCCTAATTAGGTCTAAGTTTTCTTGTACTGGATTTACCTTTGCCAAAGTCTACCCTTTTGAGTACCCAATCTCCGACTTTAAACTGTTTTGGCTGGACATGTCAGTTATGATATTCTGTGACCCTTTATTATGGGCTTATGCTACAATGGATGTTCGTTCTTTTCTTTCTTCAAATAAGTATAGACATATCCAGGCATTGATGTTGTTGACTTCCTGATTCAGATTCTTGGTTACCCATTAGCTTACTGATCCAATCTCCATTGGGATTACTGCATTTATCCCATAAGTTAGTCTAAAAGGTGTTTCCCTATGGAAGTTCTGGGTGTAGTTCTATAGGCTTAGATGATATTATTGAGTTCATCAACCTAGTTCCCTTTCTTTTTATCTAATCTTTTCTTTAGTCCTTGCATGATGATCCTGTTGGTGACCTTCATCTAGCCATTTATTTGTGGATAAGCTACTGAAGTAAACTAGAGCTTTATTTTAAAGTCCAAACATAACTCTTGAATTTCTCATTGTTGAATTGCTTCCCTTTGTCTGTTATCAAGGTATGTGGTATTCCGAATCTAGGAATGATTTCTTTTTAAAAAAAGTGTTGGATCCGAGTCTCAGTGATGGTTGGTACATCTTTAACTTTTATCCACTTGATAAAGTGATATATAGCCATGATTATGAACTTCTTCTAGGAGATTAAAATAGGAAATAGGCCCAGGATGTCCATTCCCCATACTGTAAAAGCCTAAGGACTCTTGATTGGATGCTGAGGATTATAAGGCTTATAGCTAAAGTAAGTAAACTGTTGACATTTATGGCATTTTTGCGCCTGATTTTGAGTGTCTCTGGATATAGTGGGCTAATAGTAACCCTAGAGTAATGCTTTTCTGACCAATGAATGATGAGATTCATGGGCTCCATAAATTCCTTCATGAATTTCTTAGAGTACATAATTTCCTTCTTCTATTGATGCACACTTAAATTATGGATGTAAGAGAGACCTTCTGTAGAGTTCCCCATGGCGCATAGAGTAGTGCAAAACTTTTATTTAACTTTTGAGATTTTAATTTATCTTATGGAAGTATTCCATGCTTAAGATACTGAATGATTAGTTTTATCCATTCTGCTACTTCCTGTATGTCCACAATTTCTACTTCCTCAGTGCTTGGCTTTATCAACTCCTCAGTAAGCTCAAGTTTTTTGAATGTCTGACTATCTTCTACTATTGATTTGGCTAGTGAATCTGCATCTGAGTTTTCACTTCTATAAATTTGGATGATTTCCCATTGTCCCATATCCTGTCGATTTTCTTTAGGAGCTGCTTAACTTTCTCGACATATTTGGTGATGCTAAGGTCTTTAATTTGGTATGTGCCTCTGACTTTGTTTACCAACAATTGTGAGTTAGAGTATATTTTGAGATGCTCGGCTTTAAACTCAATGGCTAACTTTAATCCCGTGATGAGTGTCTCATACTCGGTTGCATTATCAATGGCATTGTACTTTATTTGAACTACATATCTAATAGTGACTTTGTATGATCCTCTAAGAATGATTTCAGCACTGGATCCTTGGATGGATGAGGCTCCATCAACGTACAAATTCCATTTTGGGCATTCAGAAGGAGCAAAATCTTCTACTGTCATCTCTTGTACAAAATCTGCCAGGGAATGAGCTTTTATTTATTATTGAGGTTCATAACTGATGTCAAATTCTTCAAGCAACATTAACCATCAAACTAGTATGTCAAATGTCTCAATTTTTTGTAAGATTTTCCTTAAAGGGAAGCTGGATCTTATAATGATCAAGTGGGCCTAAGAATAGTGCTGAAGTTTTCGTGATGAATGTATGACGACCTTAGCTAATTTATCTAGTTTGGCATACTGGACTTCTAAACCTTTGAGTATCTTATTGATGTAGTATATTAGGTTTTGCTAACTTCCTTCTTCTCTAACTTGTATTAATGCAATCAACTCTAACCAATAGAGAAATATAAGTATAGTGTTTCTCCGGGGATCAATCACCTGAGTAAAGGAGGCAGGGATAAGAATTTTTTTATGTCTTTAAAATCTGTCTAACATTCTTCATTCCATACAAACTTCTTGGAATTTTTTAAGGCTCATAATAGTGGTAGACATCACTTGGCTAAACAAGAGATGAAACGCTCTAAGGCTGTTATTCTACCATTTAGCTTTTGCAGCTCATTGATTGATGTCAAAGCTTTCATCTTAAGAATGGCCTCCATTTTTTTCGAATTAGCTTCAATCTCTTTGTGGGATATTATAAATCCTAGGAATTTACCTACCTTTACTTTAAAACCATACTTCTTTAGATTAAGTTTGATATGGTATTGGTTCAATATTCAAAGAATTTGATCAAAGTCATTAGAATATTGCTTTGCATGTTGGCTCTTAATGATGATGTCATCCATATATACCTCGATATTCTTTTCAATTTAATCTTGAAACATGTGACTCGTTAGTCTTTAATATGTTTCTTCGGCATTCTTTAGCCCAAAGGGCATAACCTTGTAGCAATAAAAACCTTTGCGGGTGATAAACCACGTCTTTTCCTAATCATTTTCCTTCATTGGTATATGATGGTACCCTTGAGTAGCATCCATAAAGCTATATAAATACTGACTGGCAGTTGAGTCTACTATTTGATCTATCATCGACAATAGATAACTATCTTTGGAGAATGCTCTGTTGAGATCAGTATAGTCCACACATATTGTGTACTTTTCATTGGACTTTTTTATCAGCACCAGATTGGCTACCCATTCTAGGTGTGTTACTTCTTTAATGAATCCAGCTTCCAACAGTTTCTTTATTTCCTTGGTGATTACTTTTTATCTTTCGTATGTGAAGTTCCTTTTTTTCTGAATAACTAGCTTTACTCCTGATTTATTATTCAGAATATGTGAAATAATTCAAGGATCTACTCTAGTGATCTCAAACACTTGAAAAGCAAAGCTGTCTGAATGTTTAATGAGGACTTTCTTTATTCCATCTTGACTTTACTATCGAGCTTATTGTCGATCTTTACTATTTTTCCTCTAGCAATCTATAAGGTTTGGACCTAGTCAACTAGTTTAGGATTGGCTCCTTATCTCCCCACTTCCTATGATTCTAGACGGAATGCCTCCATCTAGGGTTTAACTGCCATCTAGTAGCATTTCTTGGCTATATGTTGATCTCCATGAATTGTTAAGATCCGACCTTCAAGAGGAATTTTCATGGTCAGATGTCGAATACTTATGACTGTATTGATCTCATAGAGTATTGGTCGGCCTATGATGTCATTGTATATAAGAGAAAGATCTACCACATTAAACTGAGCTTTGACATCTTTTACTTCCCCAATATCTTGGTCACTGAATTTTAGACTTAGCTCTACCAATCCTATTGGTTGGGTGGTTCCTCTATAAAAGCTTGCAATAGGATTCTGAATAGCTTTCAAATCAATGATGGAACCTCCCATTGCTTTCTAAGTATTCCAAGAGAGTGCGTTGACAGCGCTTCCATCATTGATCAAAAATCTTTTTACCAAGTAATTATTAATGAAAGCACTGACCACCAAGGTGTCATTGTGAGGGTGCTAAACATGTTTCCTATCTTTCATACCAAACATGATAACCTACTTCTATTCATGGGTGAACCCTTCTTCTCTACAGGATCTCTTAAGCCTTTTCTCAGTCGCTTATCCTCCGATAATCATCTTGATAACTCTGGCTACTTCAATTCGAGTCTTCTTTGGTTTCGACTTATCCTTGTCTTAACCATCTAGATCTTTGTTCCTTTTAGTTGTGTCAATAAAGTTACTGAGTTTGCCATTTTGTATTAATGTTTCTATAACATTCTTTAATTCTAGGTATGCCTCAGTTTCATGCCCATAATCCCGATGGTATTGATAATAGTACCTCTTATCCTGTATGGCTCTCTTGGTTGGACTATGTCGTCTAGCTAGGGTTATGCCCAAGCCATTATGTCTAACCTACATGAGAATTTTGGATCGAGAATTATTTAGTGGCGTATACTTCTCTACCTCCTTTTTTAATCCTTTTATCGAGCTTCTAAAGTTTGATCGTTGGAAGCTGGGCCTTCTTGGTCCTGACCTTTCATCCTTTCAGATAGGCACTTTCTTATCATCCTAGCGCATCCTCCTATCTTCATCCATCTTTATCATCTTTATTATCATAGCCATTACCTTAGTGAAGGTGTTAGGTTCTTTTATTATTATCTTGTCCTTCAATTTTCCCAGTCGGGTCCCATTCTTCAAAGCTTCTATAGCTACCTCATCGACCAAGTTTTTTATTTGAATGGCTACTTTGTTAAATCGATCCAAATAGCTTCTCAATGATTCGATGGCCTCCTTTTTGCACATCTAAAGATCATTGATGTTTTTAGCCAGAGGGACATTGGTGATGAACCGAGTTTGGAATTTCTCGGCTAACTCTTTAAAGGAGGAGATAGAATTTCAGGAAGCCGGTGGAACCAATTCTAAGCATTCTTAATGAGTGTACTAGGAAAGACCTTATACATGATGTTGTCATTTACATTCTAAAGTAACATCTTGGTCCTGAATGAGGAAATGTGGTTGATTGGATCTCAAGTTCCATTGAATTAATCTAATTGAGGCATTCTGAACTAAATTTGGGATCTCTGTTTGGATTATTCTCTTTACGAAGGATGTCTTTTCTTCTATAACACATTCACCTTCTTTTCTCTGTCCATTATGAGCTTTATGCATGACTTCTTCAACTTTTTGAGCTATCTTTGAGTCATCTAGGGCCGAGATTGTTGAGCTAGATTCTTCTTCCAGAGCTTTATGATTTTTCTTTATTTCCACCATATACATTTAGAGCTGCTACTGCTGGTGCTATATTATTTTCTGAGTGAGTTGCTCTGGGATTGCCACTTTGAATCAAGGCGTTCAATTTTTGTTGCATTAAGGTCATATAGGTTTGAATATTTTGAATCATTGCTTTTTTATTCATTGGGGATAACTTGAGTCTATGAGTTACTGTGTTTATGTTTGGTGTTTTTATGTCAGGAGTTTTTAGTAGGCTTAGAAAAGGTACGAAAGGTATAAGTGTGTTATTATGCTGAAAATGAGCATAATAAGGGAAGTCGGTGTTTAGAGCTGGCCACCCCTGAGTATTACCAAGCGGAGTATATGCTCTAATTAGGGCTTAAGATGAGGGTCCAACATATTGAAAGGGGGCCAACAGAATTATTACCTGAAAGGGTGTTTACAGGTTGATCGGAGGAGTGGGAACAAATTGGTTGATTGGCCGAATAGGAGCAGATGGATTGATGTGTGTTTTTGGAGTTGAGATTGGTGGTGGACTAGAAGTCATAATGCCAATATCTCGTTTGTTAGATGTTTAACGGCTTTTAACTTAAGAATTCTAAAAAACGACGCTACTTGATAACTTATTTTCGGAACTCCTGAGTTAGTACCGTGCAAGGGATCCAAAAAGATAAGGTAAAAGGTGAGGAGGATTTCCATAAACCCTTTGATGCCTAAGTTAGAGAATGTAGAGAGAGAGAGAATTTTAAAGGGATAAAGAGAGCAAAGAGTATGAGAGAATAAAATAAATGAAAATGAGAAATACGATGTCCTATTTATAGGGATAGTGATACTTAAATCTAAGAAGAATATGATTCTTTCTCTATGAAAGTCGTGTGTTTATTTGGAGAGTGTTTCTTTTTATTCAGAAGTCTTTTTAATTAGAATTTTTTTCCTATTTATTTTGTATGTTCTTTTTCTACAAGTAATTCTTATATAGGAAAATAAAAATTTTAGTTAAATAAAAATATATATGTGGAATATTAGAAGCCATAAACTGAATGAAGTCATTTCATCGACTTCCTCTTGAAGAGAACAACATATTAAAATGGCTCACTATTATATTATCCATTTCAACACCAAGACCCATCTCCCCTCTTCAATCTAGAAAACGATGGGAACAATGGGCGCCAACTAATAATGCAATACACTTTTTAAAAAATCCACCAAAATTGGAAAATATTGATAAAAGTCAATGTTATACCATTCAGAGTTGGATGTGTTGCATGAATGATGCGTATATATTACTCAGTTTCACATGGCCTACAGTGATTTTTCTAATGGTTTCAATTGCCATGATCACATCTAATTGAGGAAATTACGGTACATAAACTAAACTATATATTTTTGTCAAAAAAACAAAAACAAAACTATATATAACCATATCCCCTAGCCGATTAAATCCAACGATTAACTTCAAATTCAACTATATAAACTTAAATAATAATTAATATACATTAAAAGAAAAAACTCTTTAATTCATGTTATCAATATCATAATGTTGGTGCTTATCATTGCTCATATAATATTGAAATGCGAAGAATAGTGGTTGGTGGAATATATACCAAGATATATTTTTTAGCAAAAGGAATGTGCGTTAAGGCAACGATATGAGATACCACATTAGTTTAATTATTGATTTAGAAGTCAAAGTCAATCCTGAAACAATGTTACATAGAATGGTATTCATGCATGTACCCTATATTTTCATTCAATGGAAATTGAAATTGTTATTAAAGAAGGAAGAAGAAGATGATGATGATGATGGAGCCCTTTAACATGTTGGGTCAGATCTCGATAGAACAAGCCCACTAGCCCACTTCTGCTTTTGTTCCCTCCCAAAATATTTTTGAATGTGTTCGGAATTTAATCAAATTAAGTTTTACTTTATTAAAGTATAATTCAATTAACATGTAATGTATTATATATTATCAATTGGATTATCTATCATAGCTCATATGAGAAAATATATACTGTATTTCAACTATTTTAACTAATATAATAAAGTTATTATCCTTTTAAACTCCATCTCCTATTTTCTCTCTCCTTATCTTTTATGAGATTTATCAAAAAAATAAAAAATTTGATCATCACTGCTTTTAGATCACTCTTAGATAATCTTTTTTAGTATTTTTTCAATTTATTACTGAATTGTAAAATTTATATGTTTTCTTTTATAAAAAGAGATCAAAGGGGTTGAAAAATTGAACTCAGAATCTTAAATTTTACAACGTCTGTCGCTTAATCCTCTATGCTACATATAGAAGATTGTCTATTAATATATTTACAACTGGACTTACTTAAAAATTAAATAAACGATTGAAAAATAACAATATGATATAAGTTAGATTTTATTTTAATATTTTTGTTGTGAAATTATTTGTTTATTAAAATATACTTTTAAAAATATTAATATAAAAGTTCAATTTTAGATCTATAATTTTAAAATTGATAGAGTATATTATTTATAAATAATTAAATAGATACATGTGTATGCTTAATGATAATCACTAATCTAAAACCCTACCAAGATTTGGTTTGGGATTTAAATACGAACATAAATATTTTCTTTATTTTTTTAATCAAACCAAATCCAACTTTGATAAATAAATATAAATAACCATGAAGCCTTTAATAACGAAAGGTAGAAGACACTCCAGAGGAACAGAACAAAAAAAAAAAAAAAAGGTGAGCCAAGCTCAGTTAACGTAAAAAATTCAGAAACAGACGGAGCCATTCAAAATTCAAAAATACAGAAGCAGCACTTGGCTTGGAGTGGGACCTCACTTTGCCTCCACCCAATATAATAATAATAATAAATTCATTTAATATTTTATCCACGAAGAAACAAATTAATTAATGAGTTTTCCCAAAAAAAAAAAAATTAATGAGAGAAAATAACAGTTCCGCTCCAGACAATTTTGTTATTTGACTTTATTCTTCTTTTTCTTCTTCCTCAATTCCCCACCTTTAATGATTAAAATGTCTTGAAATTTGATCATCACAGTAAATATTTTATAGTTATATTTTGTTTAAAAATTATTTTTGTATAATTATTAAAATTTTTAATCCTAAATTAATTCTATTATAAAAAAAATTATCATTATAAATAAATGATATTAACTTTAAATATAAATCAAATTAAACTATCAAATAAGATAATTCAATAAATAAATGTTAAATATTAATAAATATATGATATCAAAATTATTGTAATTAATATATGTAATTTATTTTTTTATGATATTTTTCACATAGTAGATAAAAAAATTCCATTTAGGTTTTCATTTTTACTGATAAATTGTTGATAAATAGATCTCGTAATTATTATGATGTTAAGTTTTTGTATGCGTGTCTAATGTATACTTATCAAGTTATTTATTTATGATTTGTTTATTATGTTTTTTAATTAGTGAAATTTATCGACTCAATTTAAAATTTATAGTAATAATTTTATAAAAAAAATTATAAAATTTTTTGGCATTGATTCTATTGCATGTAAACTAATAATTAAAAAATAAATGGTTTGGTTTTGTGTAAGTTTTCAAAAGAAGAATAATAAAAAAAAATGGTAAAGAATTTTGTAGAAAGAAGCGTCAGCCAATTGGGAGGTCAGCAAAAACCGAGAGAATGCAAAGGAAAGGCATCACCGGCGTTCTAGGCATATACTCAAAACGACAAAAGTGAAATCCTTATCGTTTTTTGTTTCCCTTCAAACACGCGAAATGCCTAAAAAGGACTCTTTCATCCTTGGAAATATCAAACTTGTCCCAATGGCAACGGTCCTTTCCTCTCTTTCACAAATTCGAATTTTTACCTCTTTCATTTTTTTATATTTTTTAATACAATAATTTTTTTTCATTATTTACTATGTTAAAATTTATATTTACAAATTTTATATTTTTTTAAAAAAACTTACAACTTAATTATACAATTCTTAACTTTTTTTTAAATAATAATAGTGGTGTATGTAAAATATAAATATAATTAATAATAACAAATTTATGTATACTACTGGATAATTTTGATATTATAAGATAAAAAGAAAATATTAGAAAGAGTATCGATGGTAAATTTTGATAGCATGATGGAAATTGAGACGGTAAAAAGAAAAAACAAATTGACCGTAAAATGGATCACACTAACAATATATCTTGATCATGGGGTGGTCCTGATTACTGGTAATTAGCTCCATATCAGTAGTTAGAAAATGGAATAGTTATGTGTCAATTTGTGAAATTAATCCTAATGGCACCACATCAGAAACTTGATACTTTGTTATTTTTTAGCCCCACTTTGCATGTTCCGTCCATCGTTGTAAGTTTGCATGAAATTATTACATGTAGGACATAGGAACTTTCCTATGTACCACACAAACAATTTTTAATTTGATAGCATGATGGATGATAATAACACAATCTTTTATTTATATTTCAATGCAATGAATATTGTTGTAAAAAAAATTTCTTTTTAATTCATAAAGGTTATTCCATTTAATTAAAAAAGCGTAAGGATATTTGTTTAAGATACAAAAAAAAGTATATATTTGTTTGGCACATAAATTGTAAGGATTTTTTTGTTTCCAATTTCCAATATATTCATGGTGATGTAAATCCAAAAGTTCGTTAGCACTACATTCATCAACCAGTTTAATTATGTTTAAATTTATTATAAAATGATTTAGTGAAATAGATAAAATATATATGTTTAGAATATGTCCAACAGATAATATAAAAAATAGTAATCTATTTAAATAAAATTAAATCACGAGGCAATGTTTCAATATCAACTTAACACTTATCAATTCATAATAGAGAGGAATGTATTTCTTTGGCAAAAAAAAAAAAAAATGTATTTCTTATATTATATGATTTAAGAGGAGCAAACCCGACCAATAGGATTAACCTATCAGCTAAATAGATAATGAATTGAACTTTATATGCACAACTCACCTCGACATGTCATGAAGAAAATGAAGATCCATATTTACTCTTTTTTAAAAAAAAAAATAAAGGCAAAGTTGGTGTTAAATATCATTGATTATTTCTGGACAATATGGTTTATTAGTATTTCATAAATCACAATTATCAGTAGTTAATATTGATATTAATGAAGAGAGATTTATACTGTAACCTATGAGTATAGAATATTATACTGGTGGATCTCGTCGAGCTCCATACATGATAATTCGAGAATTATCATTGGTTTACATTGAAAATTTTAAAACTTCAACCTAGACTAAATAATTTAGGCATCATTAGAACTATAAACCATTCATTGATTGTTTATTTTTCATTCAATAAAAGCATTAGGGAGAAATATTTATATTAATCAAAATTATAAATTTTGGTTGATTTTAAAATCAAATTTTCACATCAAATAAATTTTTTGATTTAAAAATAAAATCTTAAAATATTTTGAAAAATAAAATTCTAATTAACCGGAAAAAGAGTATTAAAGAAAAGTTATTAGTTAACTAGTCATTCATCTATGCATTACACAAATGTAAGTATAATATATTTTTAAAAAATATATTTTAAAATAATAAATTAAATAATTTTAAAAATGAATTATAAATTAATCAAATAATTATAAATATATGAACTTAAAAATTTTTCACAATAATTTTATTCGGTGCTCTTTGTAAAGAGAGAGATATATTTTTATTGTGCATGTAATAACTATAATAATTAAATAAAGGATATAAAACAACAAAAATTGAGATAAGAATTACAATTAAGTTATTGATTTATTAAAGTTAAATTTTAAAGTTAGAAATTAAGTTAACTAAAAACAATTATATAAATCATATAGCCAATTTAATAATTTTCTTATCATTATCACATAAATTATGTTGGAGATTTACATTGTAAGCATTGAAAAAATATATATTGAAGTTTTTTTATTATTATTGTTGTTGTTAATTTGGATAGAGAGACATTTTTATCTTTTCCTAATTAAAAAAAGAGTAAAAAATCGGGTCAAACCTATTTTCTCTCTCCCTTTTTCTTTTCTTTTTCTTCTTCTTCTCCTTCCCGTGTCTCTATCAGTGCCACCCAAGCCCGCTAGACCACAACAACCACCATCACTCACCACTGTCGATTTCTCTTCCTTCCCAACTGTCGTCCGCCACCTATAGTACGTCGGAAGGCCGTCGGAATCGCAGAGACAACAGCTACAGCAACCGAACCTCCATTAAAGCTGATGAAGATTTCGGCCATCCCAACTCGTTGCTCCGGTCTTGTTCAAACCTCCAAGCTTCGATGAGTTCGATTCTGAGTTCCGTTTGAGCTCAATCTCCCTTGATTTTCAGTTATCTTCAATTTTTAGTTTATATGTTTTAGGGTTTTTATTTTTTTGAACTTGATATTGATTGATTCATGAATTCTTAATTTACAAATGTTGTTTATGGCAACTTAATCTTTCTAAAAATAATTTTTTTATTTTTTTGAATTTATTTGAATTATGGGTAATTTTTTTATTATTTTAATATTAAAATATTGAATTTTTGATAATTATGTTAATTAATTAGTTTTAATGAAAATTTTGTTAAATTAGTGTTATTAATTTGAGTTAATAATTTTAGAATTTATAAAATAAGCTTTAGTGAATTTATATAATTTTTGAGAATATTATTTGTATTATGTAAATATTGAATTAATGAGTTAATTGTGTATTTTTGTTCAAATTATTGTTAAATAATATGTTTTAGATGATTTTAGAATTATATAGGGTATTAAAATGATTTTTATAAATTATTTACTATTTTTAACTAATTAATACTAATTTTCAAAAATTATATTCAAATAATATGTTATTTACTATTTTGGTGATTAAATGGATTTTTAATTACTTTTAATATATATTTAAGCTATTTGAGTATATAGAAGTGAATTTTACTAGTTTATGTGGAATTATTGAAAATTTTGATTTTTATTAATATTATATTATTATTTGAAATTTTTATTTAATTATTGTAAAAATAATTATATTTAGTGATTTAATGTTCAAATATATTATATTTTGGTATTTTCTGGAATTTAATGATTTTTAATATATTAATTATTTTATATGTATTTTTAGTGAATTGTGAACCTCAATTGAGAATTTGTGTAATTCAGGGTCTCAACCTAAGGTGTTGAGCTTTGTGATTTTAGAAGTGTATTTTCCTTAGAGGATCGGCTACTCTCAATAGAGAGATGTTCGTTTTACAGAGAAGGTTCTATCGAATTTTCAGTATAATTTTTGTAAAACGTGACATCATGTCGATCTTGAATTTTTGTGTTTGTCTAAATTTTTTTTTTCTAATTCCTAGTTCGAATCTCCTTAAGAATTCTTAGTAGTATAAGTTAGAAATTTATTCTGATTATTATTATTATTATTTATTTTCTAAGACCGAGATCTATCAAACCAGGCCCATCGAGTCAATCTCAAGGAGCGCAAACTTGTAAGTTGTTATTTTATATATATACATTGCATATAATGCATGATTATAGATAATTATGTTTTGATATGAATTACTTTATTAAATAGTTTAGTATATTTTCGGTGTATTTTTAGTATATTTTGGTATATTTCGATATATATGCAATGATATATACTTGATAATTTCTCAATATGCATTCTGGTATATTATGGTATATTTATGATTGATTTTGATTATATGTAGCATATATATACTTGAAATATATTTAGTATATTTCGGTATATTTCTGGTATATATATATAGTATATGTCTTTGTTGTGAATGTCATTCATGTTTAATTATGTATTTAATTATTTTTCATAAATATACAATTTTATCTGAAGGATATTAATAGAGCGTGCTACCTAGTGGGTTGCACTAGAACTGTGTACATACCGGTTTGTTAGACTTTAAGATCTATATTATGAGAATTATTTGAGGAGAATTTGATTGATTGATATTGAGTATTCACTGAGTAAATAGTGTAGTTGTTGGAGCTCGGTTGACCTAGTGTCTCAGGGCTAATCACACTAACAGTGAGACAACTGAAGCTCGATTGACTTAGTATTTCACGACCAGTCTAATGTCCAAATTGAAATAAGAGAATTTATTTGAAATTAAATAAACCTACATGGCTAGTGAGATATTTGTTTGAGGTTGCGATTATTTAGGGTTCTATTTGAGATATTTGTTTTTTATATATATATATATATATACTTGATTTGATATGTTTTAGATTGCATGTATATATATTATAATAATTCACTCAGTGAAGTTTAACTCCCCTCAATATTTTTTTAAGGAAATTCCTCGTCGTCAGACCTTAATAGTAAACCTTTACGCCGGACTTTTTCAACCCCAGCTAGATTATGTAAATTATTTATTTGACTTTTGTTGTATTTTAGAATACTGCAATAGTAGTGCTTTGTATCTGTAGAATATTATTTTTAGTAAGAGACATTTCTCTAAATATTGTATGAATATATTTTTCATATTATGAAATGACATGCATATTTATTTGCATATTTATTTTTATATCAATTTAAGTTTTAATTATGGTGTATTTTTATTTATTTATTTCATTCTTTTTATTTCTAAGGCTTACTATGGGTTCTGGATTCGAAAGAATTCTCATTCCCTAACGTCGATCATAAATCTCGATTTGAATCGTGATATATATATATATATATATATATTTTTTTTTTTCTTTGAGATTATCATGGAAAAGTATAACGTACAGCTAAGATCCTACTCCTATGCGAATTTCAAGAGAATTAAATCATCACCTAACTGAATAATCATATAATAACAATAATAGTAACCAGATTAGCATATTATTCTACATAAAGTGAATGATAATTATAAAAAATAATATTAATTTATATAAGGAGTATGGTGTTGGATTATTAAAAGAAATATATTATTAGTTTATGTTAAAAGAAGTCTATTTTAAATAGGTAATTAATCAAAAAAATTTTGAGTATTTTATAGAAAATATGAGGAGTATGATTTTGGATCCTGAAAAGAAATATACTATTAGGAGTTTTATGTTAAAAGAAGTATATTTTAAATAAACAATTAACCAAAAATTTTTTGAATATTTTTATAAAAAAATTAAAATTTTTAAGAATTTAACACATAAGTATTTAAAATTAAATACTGAATTATGAGGAGAACACTTATAAAAATTTATTATTTAATGACTTCAGAACTCAATATTTAATATATGTATAAATTTAATATATAAACATTTAAAAGTGAATGCTGAATTATGAATATGATATTTATCAAATTTTTTATTTAATAACTTTAGAACTCCATATAGATGAAAGTGGTTGTACATTGTTAATTGGAACGATTTTCATGTTAACAAGCAATGAACAATTAAAGGAGGGTTTAATAGGATAATTAATGCAACTAACAGCAATGGATAAAACCATAACACAGCAAAGGGCAAAAATGTCCAATAACATAGATAAAGTAAAGAAGAGTCCTTTAAAAATTTGAAACAAGTGGCCGTTTAAACTCCAACTTCAAAAAAAAAAAAAAAACTTCCAAAAAAAAAAAAAAACACTCTCCTTTCACTTCTCTTCAATGCAATCCTCTCTTTGTTCAAATCAAACCCACAAAGATTTCTTCGTTGCAACACTGACCCAGAACCAGAGGCCAAAAACCCATTTCAGATATACATTTTTTTGATTTAAAAAGCTTCGTCCTTGGTGGGAGAATTATGACAGGTCTTGTAATGGTGACGAAGGGTGGTGGCTGTGGCGGTGCTGTTAGGGGAGCAAGAGGGACAACGAAAGGGAGTAGTGAAGAAGAGCAAAACCAGCTTTCCATGATGGCAATTTTAGCAGCTGCTATAAGGAAATCACTAGTGTCATGTCGTTTTGATGAGAGAGAAGACGCCATGCGTACTGTTCATCATCATCATATGGAGATTGGGTGGCCTACAAATGTTAAACATATTACTCATGTTACTTTTGATCGTTTTAATGGGTTTTTAGGCTTGCCTGTTGAGTTTGAAGTTGAGATCCCTTGTCGGGTCCCGAGTGCTAGGTAATGTCGTTATATCATTTATATTCTTTTATGTTTATTTTTGTTGTTTTTTTTTTTTCAATATTTTTTGTTTTGCAAAGAGTGATTTTTTTTAAGAAAAAAAAAAATTTGGAGGAGCTTAAAGTCACGAGATTTGAACTTGGTTTTGCTTAGAATTGTTTGTGTGCACTTGAATTAAAGGAGGTTAGATCTGAGAGATAGCAAGGAAGTAGCTGTGGTTGTTATTTATTATTTGCCTTTAAAAAGATGGATCATGGATGGTGGTTCAGAAAGTGTGACAAATTTGAAATGAGTTCTTATTCTTAGCTGCATTTGGCTTTTGGACTTTTTTTTTTTTGCTCTTTTTAGCTCAGCTGGTGTGGTTTTGTTTAGATGGTCAACCCTCATCAGGCTTTGGTTACTGAGAAGATAGGGGACCAAATTCCAGTCATAAAGTTCATGCCTTCGTGAAGTGAATGAAATGTGTTTGATTATCTTCTCTAGCATAACAATATAATTAGGGACACTTTAAAAAGTTCTCAGTTTCTATCTTTTGTTGCCCACAAAAAGGTTCTTCTGTTAAATTTTCAGGTAAAAAATTTCTTTATTTATTTCTGGTTTTTTTTCGTCCTTAGCAGGTAAAATGATTTGAATTAGCTTGATTACATTTTACCATCACAGGGTTCCTATTATCATAGTAACATAATTACAGGAAATCCTAGCTACAGAAGGAAACATAGCAAAATTACCCTAAATTTTAGAAAATTCACATATTTGTTCTTTGATCTTTTGTCAACTGAGTTGGAAATACTAGTTTCTGCTGCTGGTTTATATATGTGCCGCATGGCTTTAACTTGATTAATAAAATTTTGCAGTGCTAGTGTGTTTGGTGTCTCAGCAGAATCGATGCAATGCTCTTATGATTCAAGAGGGAACAGTGTCCCAACAATTCTCTTGCTAATGCAGGAAAGACTATACTCTCAAAGAGGTCTAAAAGTATGTAGCATTCAGCTTCTAATTAAAATTATGAAACCTTTCAATGAATAGTCTTAATGTTTCATTTGGGTGGTTTTCAGGCAGAAGGGATTTTCCGCATTAACCCAGAGAACGGCCAGGAGGAGCATGTGAGGAACCAGCTGAACAGGGGCATTGTGCCGGATGATATTGATGTTCATTGCTTAGCAGGCCTTATAAAGGCCTGGTTTAGAGAACTTCCTTCTGGGGTGCTTGATGGGCTTTCACCTGAACAAGTTCTCCAATGCAATACAGAAGAAGAAAGTGTTGAGCTTGTGAAGCAGCTAAAGCCAACGGAAACTGCATTGCTTAATTGGGCTGTTGACCTCATGGCTGATGTTGTTCAGGAAGAAGATTCCAACAAAATGAATGCTAGAAATATCGCAATGGTCTTTGCTCCAAACATGACTCAGGTTAGACTGGTACACAATGACATGTGCATCATCTGGTTAACACATTGCAGTACGTTTTATTGCAGCTACACGAGGATGCTGTTTCTGCTTTGCAAATGACTAAACTTTAATGGCTTCCTTCATGATTTCTATATTCAGTAAAATTAATGGTCATCTTCCTTATATTTTTCTTCAATCAGATGTCTGATCCATTGACGGCACTCATGCATGCTGTACAAGTGATGAACTTGCTGAAGACTCTAATCACAAAAACGTTGAGAGAACGTGAAGAGACTGCATCAGGAGGGTATTCACCCATGTCATCTCATTCATCTGGTCAGCAAACAGATGAGGATTTTGATAGTCAGCAAGAGATGGAAACCAGTGGTGAGCTGAGACAGGCACCATCCGACTATGATGAGCATGGCCACTATAGTGCTGGCAGTGATGCTGATGGTGATGATGAAGTTGAGTCATTGAGTGAGATTGAAGATCGCTTCTTGAGGCAATTGGATGGGAACAAAAGTTCCTGCAATATTTTCCTTAAGCAACCACCAGTTAATTTAACAACAGAATTTTCAAGCCCCAAAACTTGCTCAGAGTTTATACTGGAGTCTGCCATATCTTTCACTGATAGCAAAAATGAAATAGCCAGTTCAGCTACAAGTGATGGAGAGGACTCCAGAGGAAGTATGGTAGCTGTAGGACAAGAGATTGATAGAAGACGGTCAGAAGGATGTGAACGCTCTAATGATATGGAGATGGTCGACAATTAAGCTAGATCCATTGTCCGCAAGCATCCATTGTCTAGCGAATCTGTTTGACTTGGTATTCATTCTCAATGTTCTTAGGAAAAATATTTCGTTTGCAGATTTTGGTTTGCGCTCGTCGGTCACGGTTGCTTCTGTACATTAATACTGCCTTGTGCATTGGTCCAACTGGGCTTTGAAGTATTCTTAGTCACCGGTAGTTAGAACTATGGTTCAGCTTGGGGCTGAACTTGTGCTTGCTTTGTGAGTTTTCAGCATGGAGCTGAAAACTTACTGTTTTTCAGTAGTGTGGACTTCTAACCTTGGACATTATCTAGACTGGAATGATTCATGTATTTTATGTCTGCATTAAACAGATGTCGTTGCTTTGCTAATTCCTGCATAAGTTTCATTCCACTTCATCTGGAAGTCATGCATATTACCTGTGTTTGACAGGGCAAAACAATCCGTTCATTTATGTTTACATTTTGCTTGCTAAGTATGAAAATGGGATATCAAATTTAATTTCTCAAAGCTTGTGTTATGCAACAACCTCTTACATTTAGTTCCATTCCATATGATTCTCACAATTTAAATGGGCTGTTCAATAGAAAATTAAAGGGTTAATGATACACGAGATTGCTAAATTTGATTTTGTTTTTATAATTTTAATTTGTATTGTTTTATAAAAACATTAATTTTAACTATATAAAAAAATCATCTAAATTAATTCTGACACATCAAAATTATCATATTACAGTCTCACTTAATAAAAAATTCACAGAATTTAATTGTTAATTTTTTTACACTTAATCCTATAAGTAAAATTATGATCAATAAACTTATTAAGAAAGTGACATGTCAATAAAAATGATTATTTTTTACACTCAATACTATAAATAAAATTATGGTAAAAAAAACTTATAAAATAAGTGATAAATGATCATTTTTATTGAATTAGTTTATAATGTTATAGTTTTGAAAGGTGAAAAGATAACATGATAAAATAATTTTCATTAAATTGAACTACGATATGATTATTTTATCATCTAAATTAATCAAAATTATTTTAATGACGTTTAAAAAAATTATTTCAATGATTTATTTAATTAAAATTAATATTTTATAATAGAAAACCAAATATTAAACAAAGGGTAGTTTATACATATATCAATCTACATATTGGATGAGATGTGTGGTTTACAATTTGAGCATAAATTTTGGTAGGAGCAAATTTAATTAACGTGAGGGAGTGGAATCTGATGCCATCAAAAGACCTAGCATTCATCAAGTTTGTCGTGTGTCCTACTCGTGTTGAGTTAGAGTAGGACAACAAGATCATCACAAGATTCTTCACCATTTAGAAGTGTCTATTGGAGCACTCTGAAAATTGATGATTCCCACCGTCACTACCCTCCTTCTTCCCTCTCAAATCTCATTATCATGAAAGGAAAGGTGTCTTCTGCATGGAACGTGAACCAGGGACAAATATATATTAGTGGGTCACTAATCCAACTTAAATATATTAATCAAGAAAACTGCCAGAGATAAATTTTCTGTTTGATTAATTTCAATCAAGAAACTCCTTTTCCATGGCATGTCAAGACAAGAACATAAATGCAATCAGTCAAAACATGTAATGTATTCTGATGTATACTTAACAGATGCTAAAGGAGTACACTAATTTGATGCTATATCATCGTCGTCATCATCATTTATACGGTTGTTTTATCATTCAAGAATTGAATGTTTAACCCTTTATCCTCCATGAATCAATTCAGAGGAAACTGTGAAGAATATTTATAACAAGAAATAAAAGAAAAAAAAAAAAACCCAGAAATGGATGGAAAATGAGAAAGCTTCAAGATTGGGGAAGCCATATATCACTCCCAAAGATTACAAAGGAAGGGAAAAAGAAAAGAAAAAAGAATTGGAAGCCTGCAGACTTCAAGAAGCCAAGCAAGCTTCCCAGAAGAGCCTGTTCCTCTCCATCTCGTTTATCGGTTCATTAGTTGATTCTTCAGAAACACATGATTTCTGATTAACTTGCAACCCGATATGCCCATCAACCCAATTTTGATAACTCCGAACCTCATCTTCCTGTTCTTGATCTTGCTGATGCTCATTATTATCACGAACAGACGTTTCTTGAACTCGAGAGGAGCCATCATCAAGATTGTAACTGACACAGGAAGAATGACAGCGATAAGAAGTATAAGAAGAATCACAGCTACAAGACTCTGCATCATCATTACCATCATCAACCTCATCATGAGCAGCAGCAGCAGCAGAAGAAGAAGAATCAAGCTCAGAATCACCAGTGGCTTCTAAAAGCAAGCAAGAAGAGAAATCTTTAACGCCATCTTTAGTATCCATTGGTTTAGAATATAAGGACCAGAAGGAGTTGTGTTCCATGAGCCTCTATTGATTCTTGGGTCTTCAGATGATGAAGAAGGGCTGGAATTGTTTATATGTGTATATATATATATATATATTTATATAAAGCAACTAAAAGAAGAAGTCCTGTAATGAGGATTTGGAGTTGGATTCACTCTGATGAAAAGAGAGAGATGTTACAGAGTCGGCCTAATGGAAATGTATCATTTTTATTGACTAAAAAAAGGAGGCAAATGAAAAGACCAGAGCGAAAGAGAAGGGAAGAAATCTCATGAGATGACACATCCATGTGCCTAATCTTCTAGAAACAAAAAAGAATAATTAAATTAATTATTTTTATTAATAAAAAATCAATGGGTGTGGTAGCTAGGGCTTCTTGTAGTTGTACATCTAGAAGGAAACTGCAGAAGGACTGATTCTTCTACCACTTGAAACACCAAATGGTTTGTTTTGTTTAAAATGGGGTGTTCAGTCTAGTGAACCCATAAAAGAAGATTATTAGCTATTTTTTTTTTATCTAAATTTATTTCTCTCTAGATGATAATTAATTTAAAATTTTTATTTTTTTGTAATTGATAATAAAATAAACTAAAATAAATATTATTTTAAAATTATAGTTAATAACTGATAAAATTTTTCCAAGTAACACCACAATGATGATATGAAAGGTGCACCTCTTAAAATCATCCAAAGAAAAAAATAGTCTCATGATAATATTGTCTAGTATGAATTTTCTAAGAGCAATGTTATTCCATGTACCTTCTCTGAAAAAATATATATTAAAGTTCATGTAACTATAATTTTTTTATTGATTTTACATATATTATAACTCGGTCAATAAATAAATAATGAGTATAATTTACAATTAAATAAAATATAAAAAAATATTAATCACTCGTACAAATTATTTAATTTAGAGTAGACAAATAAGAAAGAAAAAAAAATATTTTATATTATTGGTATTCATTACCAAAAAAGAAATAATTGAGTTTGGACTTAGATTTTCATTTTTCCAAAACTTTTTTGTTCTTTATTTATTCTAATTCAACGAATGAAGTGCAAGATAAGCAATAGTTTTCAATTAAAATATCACACACATATACTTATTGGGATTTTTTTTTTTAATATATTGACTGAGATATATATAATGTCCCATGAGAAGGGTCTTGAGGGTTGGGGTTTTTTTTTTTTTTTTTGGTTCTGTATTTGACAATTATAAGGGTTCAAATTAATTAGGAATTCGAGTTGATTAAATCTTTAATAGAGATAAAAAAAATTTCCATTACTTGTTTTCTTTATATATAAAACTCATACTGATATATTATTTAAAATAATTCAAACTTTTAATCAGTTAAATCAGCATGAATCACTATTTTTTTTAATGTAAAAATAAATTCAATAATTTGGTTCTCGGCTATACATAGAAAAATCAAAGCCAAGTAAAGAAAAAATTGCAAATGCAACCAGCCGACTTGAATAAGAGTTGAAATTATCAAAGTCTTGCATAGAACAATGAATAAATATCTAACTGCCAGTGTCTATTTTAAATGTTATTTCCTGATGATTCAACGTTAGACACAGCAATTTTTGAACAAATTTATTGGAAGTTTACTTAAGAATAATATTAATTATCAAATGACATTAGTCAAAAAAAATTCTATGGTCTTTGGCTTTTAGCAGGTTGAGCTTGCTAGTTTGTGCTTTGATTGTGGAAATTAGTCATTAGATGTTTTTATTTCTTCTTTTTCATGCTTCAAATGTAAAAGATGTTCAAACCCTACTTCCATTAGAGTAAATTCGAAAATCTCTTGGAATATATGTTAGTTCACGAGACTTATTTTTTTTTTTTTAGGAAAATTCACTACGTGATTAATTACAATTAAAGTCTAATTATTTAAATATCGATAAATTACATAATCAAAAGTAATTTTTTTATTTATGTAAAATTAAATAAATAAATTTAATTTTATAAACTAATAATAATTAAAAAATAACTATTAAAGTATATTTTTTTGGCATTCATTGCAGTGTTTGATATATGAATGTAGGAATTGAAAATAGGGTATATGTCTTAAAGGGAAAAGAATGAAAGTAATGTAACTTATGTTTTACTGAACCCAAAAAGAAAAGATCAAAGATTAGTTCTACAAGCTTGACTTTGTGGCAGCGGTAGCATTGCGCTTGGCTTAAATGTATACGGCAATCACATAGATTCGACTAACGAAACCCTCTAATTACAGAAAAGTCTTGATGCAAACCCACGTGTTCGATTCGACCAGAGCAGTGCCTGCCATTAGAAATTGCTGGTGGTGACGAGGATATAATCCTTGCTGACCCCAGGCTCATTTCAGGCATGACCCACACTACATAATGAAATCCAACAATTCTTTTTTTGAAAAAAAAAAAAGTTATTTTTCTGCTAACAACTAATAGTTATTAGGCGGATATCTCATTTAAAATGAAAAACATACAATAGCATGATGTAGTATAACCAAGTCGAACTTTAATCAGTTAATATTTGATTTATTTATAATTAAGCTAAATTTAAATTTAAATTTTTATACTACTTGATGTTTATAAATTGTTTGTAAGTTTAAATGAATGTAAATAAGTATAAAAAAATTTTACGAAATATAAATTATAACTTAAAATTATTTATTAAAAAATTGAAAATAAATTATAATATATTTAATAAAAATAATAATTTTATTCTAATAATATATTTTCTAAAATATTTTTTACAATATAAATTTATATATTATCTATCTAAAATTAAATTATTAAACATTAAAATTTTGAGTTGGTCTGTAAACTTCTATTTAAGTTTATTTGTGAATTTCACAAATTAAATTTTATATAGCTTAAGTTTAGTTTATTTATTAAACGAATTTTAATAAATAAATTTTTAATTGAATTGAATACCGAATTGCTCACTATTAGTTAAACTCTAACAGAAAATTGAATAGCCTACTATTTGAAAAAAGAAATGAAAGGCATAGATTCAGTTTCCATTCTCTCCTGTGGTGGTTAATTTCCCAAGTATATATGGAACAAAAAATTATTTGATAAATTGAATTTAAAAAAAATACTATAAAAATTATCTTAGAAGATGCTAAATATAATTTTCTCAAAAAAAAAGAGATCTTAAAAATAATATATCAATTTTTTTAAACCTGTGCCCGGCCCCATCCATTAGAACCATCAATTGAAATCTTCAGATTTAGGCTTCCCTTTATATATGCCAGATGTAGATAATCATACGATGCCTTGCTAAAAAAGATAAATAATCATTATTATCTCAACTTGTAAAGTGGGTTAAATCCAAATCAAATGTTATTTTAATGAAAGACGTTCTATTATAGTTTAAGTACAGCAGTACTCAATTGACTGATATGAAACTCATCATGCCCACTTTCATCTGCCACAGTATTTGCCTCCATCACGCGAACCATTATTTGCGAACACGAAGATTAACAGATGGAAACGATTGTCCCTGCAATTTAATTCAGTTTTGCATTGATTACTGCCTGCTATCAACTCTCACTCTATGCGAAAATCAGAGCCATTTTTGTTTATTTATTTTTTTCTTTTGTAGCCACCTGCCACCTTCTAGACTGAAAGCGACCAGAAATAGGATTGAAAAGATTATGCAAGTTGCTTTAAACGTGACCAAATAAAGCTCTGAAATAATTGATAAGGCTAGAAATACCCATACCATTAAATTAGAATATAACTTTGTCAAAAACCACCAGCAGGCAGCAGCCACATTCTCCACCTCAGACAAAGAATCAGATTTTGGTCTAAAAATTAAAATCTATCATGATCAGGCGCTAAAATTACATTGAATGCTGCATTCCTGTAATTGCACATTACGCCTCTTCTTACAATGAACGAAAAGAAACATCCTGGGCCTTAGGAAAAAAAAAAAGAGAGAGCCTAGAATTCAATCAAAACGTCGTAGAAGTGTTCTCCCCGCTTCAACTGGCAAAGCGTTATCAAGCAATCGTGCTAACGCTATGACTTCTGAATTCAAAAGATATTAAATCCACTAGAAATGTTTTTCAACTCAAAATCAAAACCTAAAAATTCCCTTCATGAAATTGAAAGGGTCATGGTTCAATCACAGGTTACTGCAGTGGTGAATCTCCCCCTATATATAACTATCCATTAAATATTATGCTCACCTAAAGACATCCAAATGTATCATACAATTACATCTTCATTTGATGATCTATGCACAAAGGGTAGAGATCTGAGATGAAAAATGAATAGATTGTTAAAACTTGAGTTTCTACAATTTTCTTGACATTTCTGCCAGATGGATCCCACATATGGAATATACAGAGACCCCAACCCTGAAGCTTTATCCAAGTTATGTAATCCTTGACAGCTCCAGTAATTATACAACTGACAGCCATGGGATTAGTACTGAAAGCACAAAGGGAACCAACACTAATAAGAGGAATATGTTAATTAGGTTTTATGTCTTGATAATTGGTTCTGAGCTAATGGCTCAGGCGTGGAAGGCTACCTTTACTCAACTACTTAGAAACCAAGGTACAGTATCATCACAAGTCCCCATGTAATGAAATACAGTAACAAGACAAGAAATGCACAAGCAAAAATTTCTAGCATATAAAATTCATAGCCAGCTAAAGGCTAAATAACTTCTTCAAGGAAAACAGGAAAAAAAAAAAAAGTGATACCAAATGGAATAAGAGAATGAGCAGTGATAGAAAATTGGACACAATTGACTAGCCAAATATGGAGTAATATGGCCACTGCAATGTTAGCAAATGCTGCCCAAAAATAACAAATCTTTAGTCATTCAACTGCTGATAAAGATTTGGGTACAAAACAAACCCCAGCATGGCATCATTTTTAGCAATTTGCTATAGACCTACTCGCAAATGTGAAACAATGAAAAGCAACAAGATTTTGCAGAATTTCAATTAAGCACTTACTGTCCAGCTTGCCATTCTGAACATTTCAACCAGGGCAGTCTTTTGCTCAAGATCTGAGAAAAAAATTCTAGTGCTTGGAGCGTTTTTAGTCCTTAGCTTGTATCTGGCAAAGTGAATATAAAGGTAGTTATCAGGACGGAAAGCCAATGGCTAAATACCTTTTACATCCAAAAGCAGTGACTGAAACCTGAGATGCAAAATCATTTTCTTCTCCGTGTAATCTGTTTACCCTAACAAGAAAAATGTCCAGGCAGATAAAAATTCAACAAGAGATTAAGAACACAATTAAACGTATGTAACAATTTCAATTCTAACAATACCTGAATCATACAAAACAAACCACCAGCTGCTGCGTCTACAAATTTTTAGATAAATAACTGAAAGGCATTAACAGAAAAATGTTACAAGTGTAGGACCTTTAAGCCCTAGTAATTTGGACTAATTCTTGCATGTGACTAAGCAACGAGGGTAACAGGCACGGTGCATAGCTACAAATGGGATGCATGTCTTTGGTGTAAACAAAAAGAACAACCATATAAACAAGATCTGATCCATCCACTCGAGCACAGAGCAGAAAGTGCTCTTGGAACCCAGAAATTATCATGCCTGACACTCTCAACACATGTATAAAACAGCATGTATTGTATCCCCATAATTCATTCAATTGTTGACAGAAGAAAGAAAATATATTGTTTTTCTTACTCTTTCAAAATGACTTTAATCTGCAAAATTGACAAGAATAAAGGGACACCAAAACATGGATCTTTCTGCCAACATTATATAAACAGAAGTTCTTGAGGGAAAAATCAATAAATTAATAATTTATCTCTAAAAGAACTTCCATGGTACACAAATTACAAATCGTATCGGCGCAGAATGCACCATGAATTACAAGTTTTGGGGATTTCAGTCACATGAAACAATTACACAGGTGGAATAATGCACATAAGCACAGATTATCAATCCACCCCAAATGTTGATACTGCAGTCACTCCCATAAATCCAGGTTGCATGCGACCACATATCACATAGAATTCTGCTTGCTTCCATAACTCACCTTCTGATCAATAAGGTTTAATTTGTTTATTGTCTCTCTTAAGCTGAACTTTCAATTTCTTACCACCTAATTGGCATCCATTCATCATATCAATTGCAGATTGAGCTGCTGCTGGTGAGTCATAACTAACAAATCCTGCAAATAAAGCCCATTAGACACAAACTGCACGAATGGAATTCTAGATTCTAATCCCTAGCATTTCCATTCAATTAAAAATTGCTAATGCACCAGAGAAAATATTCAATTAAAAAAGAATTAAGAAAATGTGCTTACCAAAACATTTGCTAACACCAGTTGCTTTATCGACAAAGACCTTAGCACTCAAGACTCTACCATATGGTTGAAAAGCATTAGCAAGCTCTTGGTCACCAAAGTCTTGAGGTATGTGATATATGAATAGGTTAGCACCAGGAGGACCTAAGTCAAAGAAAATAGAAGAGATAATAACACCACCACAAATACCAAGCGAAATGAAAGAATCTGGAATGATGATAAGGAGAACAAACCTTCTAATTGACCCCCAGAACTTGAATTAACACCTGAAGATGTTGCAGAATTGCTACTTACAACTGTAGGTGATACTGCACCAGGTGAACCACTCAAAGGCCGGTGGCTCATCATTCCTCCAGGATACGCCATGGGATACTGTACACCTGGTACTGCAGGATAAGCAGAGCCAACATAACTAGCAGGAGGCATTGCATAATTTCTTGGACCCATACTGGGGGCAAGATCAGGTCTGATTCCACCACGTAATGCACTTCCTTGATTTACTGGAGGAATAATACCAGGAAAAGCAGGTTGACTCTGCATAGGTGGCAAGCGGTATGGCATAATTCCATAGGTTCCAGGAGCCTGCAAGGAAACATCATAGCCACGGTCTGATCCTATTCTGGTCTGAGCAAAGGTTTGACTAAAAAAGGAAAGGAAAATAGACAAGCAAGATGGTCAAATGGATGGCTAGCACTAAAAAAGGTGCTGATGAGTCCAAAATAGTGATGTTTCAGTTGGACTGTTTGCTGACATATAAATAGCAGTAACACTGACCTGGTAACCATATCCATTATAAGGGGAAACATACCCCATTGGCAAGGCTCCAAATAATGAAGGATGTTGTGAATCTGCATTTGGTAGATTAGAAGCCTGAGATTGCACTTTTTGAGCCCTCCGTGCCTGCCTTTCCTTTTCAGTGTCAGCCCATTTGACAACTAAAGGAACAGTTGAACCCTGGTAGAGCAAAAATCACTGAAATTATTTCGTCATATCCATGCCAATCTTATAAATTATAATTAGGAGTAGAAACTGAAAAAAATATATACATATTTAATAAGAAAGACATTTCAGTACTGCAATATTGGTTGATATAAATGCTAGAAAAGTTTCTAAAAAAAATTGATTGTGGATGGACTGTTTGTTGCATTGGTCGAGTCAATTAACACAATTGTACAGAGTGATGCATACACATCCCGCATGATTGATTAAAATTTCTGGCTGTTCTACATTACAGCAAGCAAACGATACTGTCAAAATAATTATAAATATTCTCATATAAATTTCACTTAACCAACCAGAATACAGAATTAAAGCAGGCAGGCCCATAAAACCTGCTGTAATACAGACTAAAGCATGTAGCTAACTGATAAACATACCAACTGACCTTGCATAATATCAATTATTGAAACATATCAAATATTTCAACAGAGAACTGCATTTATCATGCAATTTTTCCATTGTGATTCATCTAGTGAAAACCATAGTACATAGAATATAACAGCAAAAAATCACCAGAATCAATTCCATAATCCCCTAAAGATTTTTTAAGAAGAGCTTTTTAACAGCCAAAAACACATAAATAAACAAACCTCCATTTTATGCTTTCCATTAATGGCCTCGAGGGCAGCAAGAGCTTGTTCTTTTGTCTCATACTTCAAAAAAGCACAGCCTACCAAATGATTTGTTGAGATTAGCAAAATCATTAGAAATGGAAAGAATAAAACTTCAAAGCAATCTTGATTGTTCAAAAAGCACCTTTACTCGTTTGCTGGGAACCTCTTAGAATTTGCAAGTCCTTTATAGTTCCGTGAGTAGAGAATAATTCGGATACTTCAGCCTCAGAAACATTTTTTGGAAGCATACCAACAAAGAGTTTGTGTTCTGAATTGCAAGGTGTGTACAAAGTCATTCAAAAAAGCAGATAATGAGTCATTAAAAAACAAATTCATCAAAACAATAGAAAAACATAAGATAAGAAAAGAGAACACTAGCCATAGCAATTTAGATTAATCACATAAAGCACAACTAATAAACAGTCAATGGAATTGTATTACCCAGCCTTTCCAACTCGCCATCTGCATACTTCACCTGCAACGGACTAGATGCCTGAATTGGACAGAACAATATGGGGTGCGTGTCAATTGCAAAGACAATAAAATAGATGCATCATATAGTAATAAATTAAGAAACATAAGTCAGCAGTGATCCAGGAAAATACATATGACTGACTAGATAATCCAGTCAAGTGGATTGCCAATTTTCTCTTTATTTAAAAAAAATTGCATTAAGAATTAAGCCATCATTAACAACTGAATGGACAGCAAGACTAGCTTATAGGGAGCTCCTTAATTCACTGGAATCCCTATGTGAGCAAAGTAACAATTTGTATAGAAGTTCATCAACAGTAATAACCATGGACACATCACGTGACCTCTGCAAATTAATTGCAAGTCTTCTCTTTGCTTCCACTCTTGAGTTCCCTAATTTTCACTGATACTATCTTCCTAAACCTTCATCACATTGACAACCTAAAACAATCCTTAGTTTCAGATTCCAAATAATTAAAGAAAAACTGAGATCCCTCTCATTGTTATTATATCTGTAACTTTCCCTCTGCAATTATTATAATAAAAATCAAATTTAGCACATTGAAAGAGTTGAACTAATTCTACAGTCGCATCACAACTTCTTCCCATGCAAAGTCATCTTTACATATGCCTGATACAATAATGTCTTTGTTCTTAATCAGCTATCAACAAATGGAATCAAATTTTGGTCTTAAAAATGCTTTTCACCCACTTCTCTTTCAATTGACATTCTTTTTTTTGCACCATCCCTTGATTAGTATAAGATATACCTTATTGACTGATATAATCCACCAAAATTCATATTGGTATAGGTTACAACACTTGTCACTCCTTTCAACTAATTCAACTCAATGAAACTACCCCTGTAAGTTCCTTAACGAAAAAATTGCAAGAGAGTTGAAACTTTGCAATTGCTAACCAACTTTAACAGTACTTATGTCACTAATCTTACTGAATTATTGCATGCATTAACATAAAGTGTAGTAGTCACTCATATCAAACAATGCAGGTATGGTTCTATGTCTACCCAACTTATTCTCTCTACCTCACTACTAGCTACAGTAAAAAAGGCGAAAAACATATATTTGCTATAAAAAAAAAATGCAGAGATCGGAAAGTAAAAAACGGTGAAAATGGTAAAATGCCAGACGACAAATACAAAATATCCACAATGTGAAAGATACAGAAGAAGAAAATGATATGAATCGACTAACCCCAGGCAACGTTTTCTTGTTATGGCAAGCATTGACCGCCTTATCTGCTTCTAGCCTAGAGGGACAAATTACAAAACAACAACCTGCAAAAGAACACACAAAATTAGGGTTAAAAAAGCCTCAAATCTCGAACTAAAGAGAACAAATCAAGCAAATCACAGAGAGAAATCGGAAGCCAAAGAGCAAATGTGAGATTCTATTTGAATGCAAAAAAAAAAAAAAAGAAGGAAAAAGAAAAAAAAACCTCTAGAGGCTCGCGTAGTCTTGTCTTTGATGATGTTGACCTCGTCGACCAAAGCGAACTCATTAAACATATCGAGAAGTTGAGCTTCCGTCATGTGCCTTGGCACTTGACCTACAAACAACTTCACGCTCTCTTCGCTCGATTTCTTCTCCTTTTTATCCTCCGCCATTAATGCCTGCTACACACCACGGCCACCACCGCCACCACACTGCGCCTCCTTCTTCGTCTTCCGTGCTGGTGCTAGTTTCTCTGTCTAGAATTCTTCAGTTTCTCTCTCTAGATTCTTTTTTTTTTTTTGGTATGCGTAATTTAATTTAATTAAAATTTTATTATTATCATTATTATCACTATTATTATTATTATTTCTTCGTGGAGTCGTCGCTGGGAAATTGGTTAATTTCTGGATGGCAAAGTTGGATCTTCAGTAGCTTATATTATAATTAAAATTATTATAAAAAAAGGCTCGATCTTCGCCGGAATTACGGACGTGACCTTAACAGCTGTTTTTGTTACACGCTTAGAAATAGGTGTACTTGTACAGTTGTGAGTAGAATTTAAGAATTGTTCTTTTTAAAACAAAAGTTGAAAGACGGAAATACCCCCTACCACCGCCACCCCTTCTGCAATTTTCTTTTTGTGTCAATTTGCATGGCAGTGTCTGTTTGTCCCTACCCCGAAAAGGGAAGTAAGTGTAAGTCTAAGTGTTTTTTTTTTTTTCATTTGGGAAAATGACAAGTGATAAGAGAGTGAAAAGGAATACTAAAATTTGATAAAAGGTTTTTTTTTTCTTTTTTTTGGGAGGGATTAAGTTTGGATATGACATTCTGGGTTTTTAGTGAGACAATTCTTCTTTGGGTTTACACTAACATCTGATTCTGAACGCATTTCCAGAATAGCTTCTTTTAATTCTAACATTCCTTTTTCTTATTTTTTCCCTTCTCCGTTGGATTGTCTTTTTTGGTATTGATTTAAAAAATTTATTAATTTATATTATTGTCAGGTAAGGATGTGATTTACATAGTTACGTCTCAAATTCTTATAATAAAATATATAATCACATTAAATTAATTTTATTCAAATTGAATTAGACTTTAACACATTGTGCTTTTATAATATATATAGTCATATTAAATTAATTTTATTCATATTGAATCGGATTAGTCAATAAATTTTAAAATACCCCTAATTCAAATAAAAAAATTTATAAATTTAAAAATAAGTGGAGTGGTAATAATTATATGCTATCCATAACTAACAATTGGCAGCAGTTCTGGAATCAGACAAGCCCTGAATTGAAAGGGTTAGTGCAATTTTGGTTGGCAAAATAAATTTTTACCTGAAAATGAAGAAACAATGCAATTATAATTTACCGAGATTCCTGTTCCTTTTTATTAAATAGCCTGTCTTAAAACCTTTAGATTTTATTGCTGTCATAATGGCTCTTTCATTGATCTGGGCTTTATCAATGATTGACACTCTGGATGGAACTCATAATGGCGACTAGCATTTCTTATTTCAAATATGTGATGATAATATGAACTAAATGGCACTTTTTTTTTAATTATTAATTATTTCATGGGAGAGAAGAGCCAAACAACTCCAGCACAGAACTTAACAAGAACCATATCAAAATTGAATTTACATAAAAAAAATTATATAAAAATAACAATTGAAAAAGCACTATAAATAATTTTTAAAAATTATAATACACTATTAATAATATAAATATTATTTTATAATTTATAAATAATAAAAAAATAAATTTTTTTATATTCCAGTTCAAATCCAATTTTGGCTTTTGTAATTGATATAGATGTGGGATTAGGGAGGAGACGGGGCTCAAGCCTCGCAATGCTCGTGAAAATTTTGACCATTTGGTGAAAATAGTGTAAATAAATTTAAAGAGTAAATTATATACATATTTACCAAAATTTATACTTAATTATAAAATTTACTATAATTTTAATTTATATCTTTTTAATTACATAATATCAATTTATCATCCAGGTACCTTGGGACGGATGATTTGTCCATAGGGAATGACATGTAAAAGGGGAGGGTTCGATTCCCTCATGTCACGACTCAAAATAGAGACCATGACCGGTGCTAAAAATTGAGAATTTTTTTGAATTCGGAACCCGTAGCAAGCCTTTGGAATAAAATAAAAACATACAATAATAATAACATAAATAAAATACTCATTGTAGAAATAAATCTCATAAATAAAATAAAATAATAATCCGCCAATATATTTAATAATACAAATCCATCTCATATAAATAATCTTTTAATACAAATTTTAGTTCAAATCTTTAAAATACATATTTCATACAAACATAATACATAATCTCACAACTGACTATAACTACTGCAATGTCTAGATTATAAAATAAAATTAAGTGAGCATATTACATAATAAAGTCGGGACAGAAGAAATCCGGCGTAAAGGTCTGCTACTGAGGTCTAAAGACGAAGACTTTCATGAAAAATAGTCAACGGAGGGGAGTCAGACCTCACTGAGTGAATTATTATAATATATATACATGCATAGCTAAATGACAAATGCACACATTCAATAGTATATATACTAAATATATATACAGGCAAAATCACACAGATGTAGCAAAATCATTTTATATATATATTGAAAATACTATCTGATTATGAATGATCAAATAGAACCCTAAAAAATTGTAACCTCAAACAGTGTTAAACAACACTCTAGTCATACAGGCTTATTTATTCCAAATAAATTCACTTGTTCCATTTGGATAGTAGACTGGTCTCGAGACACTAAGTCAACTGAGCTCCAGCAGTTTGACTGTTAGTGTAATTAGCCCCGAGACATTTGGTCAACCGAGCTCCAGCAATCACACTCTCAAATCACATCTCATATCATAAAAATCAATCCAATCAATATCCACAAGTAGGTTAGTAATATAACCTAAATTCTATCGTCGTACCAATACGTACTCGGTCCTAGTGCTGCCCACTAGGTAGCATGTTTTATTAATATCCTTCATTTAAAAATAAATCCATACATTTGTAAAATAAATGATGCATGTCATTAATTAAAATAATAATATAAACCATATATATACTATAAATATACCAAAAATAAACCAAGTATATTTCCAATATAAATACGTCAAATGAATTCAATTTAGTTATAAAATAAACTATAAATATACTCAAAAATATTTTAAGAATAATTCATTAATAAAACATGCATATAATTTAAAATATACCAAAAATATACCTAAGCATTTATTTAACCATTTATGCATATTTTATAAAATAAAACATACATTTCTAAAAACATGCGTCATAGAACACATATATATAAAATAACAACTCATAGTTATTGCGTTCCTCGAGACGGGTCCAACGGGCCTGGTCCACTAGGCCTCGGTCTCGACACAACTAAAAAAACAAACGCTAATACTACATTAGAATAAATCTAACGTAATTCTAGAGACTCGATCTAGAATACTAAACACAGAATAAGAATTTGATCAGACATCACATTTTACGAGAATTCTACCAAAAATCAGGCAGAACCTCCCCTGTAAAACGGACATCTCTCTTATAGAGCCGGTCCTGCAAAGAAACACACTTCAAAAATATACAGCCACAAAATCTCTCGGCCGGACTCCCAATGTCACGACCCAAAACAGGGGCCATGACCGCCGCTAGGGAACGAGAATTCTTTTGAATCCGGAACCCGTAGCAAGCCTAAAAATAAAATAAAACATACAATAATAATAACAATAACACTTAATGCAACGGAAATAAAATCATAAGTATTAAAATAATAATCCACCACGGGATTTCAAATCAAATCCATATCTCACATATATATAAATAGATCCGTTAATACAAGTTTCAGTTCAAATATATAAAGTACATATCTCACACAAATATAATACATAAAACCCATAATTTATCTACAACTACTGCAGTGTCTAGATTATAAAATAAAACTCAAGACTCAAATAAGCAGTTTACATAAAGAAGCCGGGGCGGAAGAAATCTGGTGTACAGGCTTGCTACTGAGGTCTGAGGAAGAAGACTCTCCTGAAAAATGGTCAATAGAGGGGAGTCAGACCTCACTGAGTGAATTACTATAATACATATACATGCATACTAAATGCCAATGCACACAATCAAAGTATATATAATATGTATGTATACAAGCAAATACACACAGATGCAATAAAAATCACTTTGTATATTTATTGAAAATCACCGTTTATGAAGGATCTAATAGAACGCTAAAATATCGCAACCTCAAAAATAGTGTTAGAAAACACTCTAGCCATACAGGCTCACTTATTCCAATATAATCACTTGATCCATTTGGACAGTAGATTGGCCCCGAGATACTAAGTCAATCGAGCTCTAGCAATCTAACTGTCAGTGTGATTGACCCCGAGACACTTGGTCAACCGAGCTCCAACAATCACACCTCCAAACCATATCTCACACATCAAATAATCATATCCACAAATGGTTAGTAGTATCGTCTAAATGCTATAAGCGTATCGGTACGTACTCGGTCCTAGTGCTGCCCACTAGGTAGCACGTTCTATTAATATCCTTCATTAAAATATAAAGCATACATTCACAAAAGTAAATGATGCATGAATTGAATAAAATAGCAACATAAATCATATATATACTTAAAATATACCAAAAGTAAACCAGGTATATTTCGAGTATATATACTTCAAATAAATCTAATATAATTGCAAAATAAATTAGAAATATATTAAAAAATATTTTAAGTATAAATATTAAATAAAGCATGCAAATAATTTACAATATACTAAAAATAAACCAAAGATAAACCAAAAATAAACTAAAAATAAACTTAAATACTAATTGATTTATTTATGCATAATTAATCAAAATAACATACGTTTCTAAATCATGCACCCTAAGCACATATATATAAAATAGTAACTCATAATTAGTGTGCTCCTCGAGATAGGTCCGATGGGCCTGGTCCACTAGGCCTCGGTCTTGGCGAAACTAACATACAAAATAACAAACATCATAATAAACCTAACAGAAAATCCTAGAAACTCAATCTAGAATATTGGACACAGAATCAGAATTAGGGTTCGACCGAACATCACATTTTACGAGAATTCTACCGAAAATCCAACAGAACCTCCCCTGTAAAATGGACATCTCTCTACTCAAAGAGTAGAGCCGGCCCTGCAAAGAAATACACTTCGAAAATAAATACAAAACACAACTAAAATCCCTCGGTCGGACTCCAAACTACAGTTCACCAACCGAGGTCCACAACCACAGAATATTACAGAAATACCAAAAATACCCTTATATCATAGAAATACATTTTATAAGTATAAATTACATAATTAACCCTAAAACACATTAAAAACCAATAAAAACTCATTTTATTAGAAAAATCGTATATTATATATATAATTGAAAATAATTCACGAAAAACAGTTTTAATTACTCAATAATACTAAATAATTTGTAGAAATCATTTTTATACCTTAAATAGCTATTAAAACCAATTTAATTACATTTTTAGTCAATTTAGGGTAAAATTATCAAAATACCCCTATATGTATAAATATACTAAAATTAATCCAAAAATTCACCAAAAATAATATAATTGCACAAAATTAATTTTCTTAACATATTTATCAATAATATCAATAATTAAACTCAATTAAATAATTAATTTCAATTAAAAACACAATTAACCCTATTTTTCCAAAATTACATAAACTAATTAAATTCAAAATAAATACATAGAAATTCATAAAAATTCCAAATAAATTTCTATAATTCATTTCAACACCTATAATTACCATAAAACACAATTTCACAATTTAATTAATTAATTTTCGAAAATTAGAAAATAATAATAAAATATTCAAAATACCCAAAAATCAAAATAATTTCCAAAAATTCGAAAAAAATTCACAAATGTAGATTAAGCTAAGGGGAACAAAATTTGTGAAGGAATTTTTCATGAATCACAAAGAAAAGCTCAAAAAAAAAGTCAAAAATCCAATATGGCCGAAATTGAAAAATTGAGAAAAACCATACCAAATCAAGTTTTAAGCTTAAAAAAAGCTTGGAATCGTCTTCTATGGCTTCAGGGGAGTCCAACAACACCGGAAGCAAGGAATTTGGTGGTCAAAATCGCGAGGGAGGAAGAAAATGCAACTTTCGGCTTTCCGGCGATAACAGAGGCAAACGACGTCGGAGAAGAGAAGGAAAGGTGGCGGAGCTGCTGGCTGGGAAGGGTGGAGCTACTGGCGGCACACCGATGGCCTGAGAATGGAAGCAGCGACGGGATGGAGGAGAGGTGGCATCGGGAGGAAGAAGAAAGGGAGGGGGGTAGGTTTTGTAATTTTACAAATTATATATATATATATATATATATATATATATATATTAATAACTTTAATAATTTATATTAAAATATATTAATATAATATTTAAGAAAACATACACCACATGTTAAAATACACAATATATATATATAGACACACACATGCTAATTAAATAATAACTATATAATATAGTATGATTTAATGGAAATAACCCTAATTTAAATCAATTATGTAAATATTTGTGCATGTGTATATATATATATATATTCTAATATGACAATTAAAATAATGCATGGACTCATGCAATTTTATAAATCCATTTAAAATAATTAATATTGAATTTCTTACATGTAAATTTCTCTGAAAATGCAAGTCCTGGGAAATTTTTACGTAAAGTGCTTAAAATAATATAAAACAATAAAAATCAATTTTAATTAAATAGCAACTCATGAAATATCATAAATATATACAAAAATTATTAACACGGTATATCCCGATGAAATATTAAAATGTTTAAAAATACGGGATATTACAGTCTCCCCCCCTTATAAGAATTCGTCCCTGAATTCTAGAAAGAAAAAGATCACAAGATCAGGAAGGAAAGAGATACGGGTAAGAAGCTCGCATCTCAGCTTCAATCTCCTACGTATGCTCCTCAACTCTGTTGTTACGCCATAGAACCTTGACCATCAGAATCTGCTTCGACCGCAACTGTCGAACTTGATAATCAACGATCGCCACAGGTTTTTCCACAAACGTCAAATCTTCACTTACTTCTACACTGTCGGGCTGCAACACGTGTGAAGGGTCTGAGATATACTTCCTCAGTATCGAGATATGAAATACTGGATGCACTTGTGACATACTCGGAGGCAAATCCAACCGATATGCAACAGTGCCAACTCTCTCCAGAATCTCAAACGGTCTGATATATCTCGGTGCTAACTTACCCTTCCTGCCAAATCTCATCACACCCTTCATTGGAGATACCTTCAGAAAAATATAGTCTCCAACCAGAAACTCCACATCTCTGCGCCTAGGATTCGCATAGCTCTTCTGCATACTAACTGCGGTCTTTAATCTGCGTTTAATCACAATGACTTTCTCTACAGCATCCTGAACCATCTCAGGTCCAGTTAAAACTCTTTCACCAATCTCATCCCAACTTAGAGGGGATCTACACTTCCTTCCATATAACGCCTCATACGGTGGCATACCAATACTGTTATGGTAGCTGTTATTATATGCAAACTCTACGAGTGGCAAATGATCATCCCAGCTACCTCCCAAATCCAGGACACACATCCTCAACATATCTTCCAATGTCTGGATTGTTCTCTCAGACTGACCATCTGTCTGAGGATGAAAAGCAGTACTGAAGTCCCACCTAGTGTCCATCGCTTCCTGCAACTTCTGCCAAAAATGAGAAGTAAACACTGAACCTCTGTCCGACACAACGGACACAGGTACTCTATGAAGGCACACAATATGCTTCACATATAGCTTCGCCAATCTAGCTACAGAATAAGTGGCTTTCACAGGTAAGAAATATGCAGACTTCGTCAATCTATTTACAATCACCCAGATGGAATCAAATCACATCCTTAGAATGAGGCAAACCAACCACAAAATCCATAGCTATCCTTTCCTACTTCCACTCGAGAATAGGAAGAGGCTGAAGCTTCCCAGAAGGCTTCTGATATTCAGCTTTTACTTACTGACATGTCAAGCACTTAACGATATAATTAACGACATCCTTCTTCAATCCATCCTACCAGTATAAGTCTCTGATACTGTGGTACATCTTAGTGACACCCGGATGTACGCTATAAGTTGTAGAATGTGCTTCCTCTAGGATCTCTTCTCTCAAATCATCCACATCAGGAACACACAATCTACCACTGATCCACAATACACCATCATCATCGAGTGTGAAATCAGTGAACTTCCCTGCTCGAACATTCTCTGCAAGCTCTTCTAGAATAGGATCTCGGCTCTGAGCTGCTTTAATCCTATCCCTCAGTACATATTGCACTTTAAATTGAGCTAGCAGTCCACCTGACCTATTGATCTTCATTATCAGACCTTGATCCACCAACAGATGCAACTCTTAGATCAACGGTCTCCTCTCAACACTGATGTGAGAAAGAATGCCTGAGGACTTCCTACTCAAGGCATCTGCTACCACATTAGCCTTGCCCGGATGATATAAAATCTCACAGTCATAATCTTTCAACAATTCTAACCATCTCCTCTACCTCAGATTCATATCTCTCTCCTGAAAAATGTACTTAAGGCTCTTGTGATTAGTAAATATCTCACAAGTCACCCCGTACAGATAATGTCTCCAAATCTTCAGAGCAAAGATCATTGTAGCCATTTCAAGGTCATGTGTGGGATAGTTCTGCTTATACTTCTTCAACTGCCTCGAAGCATAGGCTATCACCCTTCCATTCTGCATCAACACACAACCAAGGCCAACTCTAGAGGCATCACAATAAACTGTGAACTTGTCCATACTATTAGGCAAAGCTAACACTGGTGTTGTGGTCAATTTCTCCTTCAACAACTAGAAACTGTTCTCACAAGCTTCTGACCACTCGAATCTAACATTCTTCTGAGTCAAGCGAGTCATAGGGGCTATAATTCTAGAAAAATCATACACAAACCGCCTATAATACTCGGTTAAACCCAAAAAACTCTAAATCTCAGTAACAGAAGTCGGTCTAGGCCACTCAGACACTGCTTCAATCTTCTGTGGATCAACCTGGATACCTTCTTTAGACACCACGTGTCCAAGAAAAGAAACACTCTCCATCCAGAAATCACACTTCAAGAATTTAGCATAAAGCTAATGATCTCTCAGTGTCTGCAGTACAATCCTCAAGTGATATACATGCTCCTCCATACTCCTTGAATAAACCAGTATATCATCGATGAAGACTACCATAAACTGATCCACATATGGTCTGAATACCCTGTTCATCAGGCCCATAAAAGCTGTTGATGCATTAGTCAAACCAAAAGACATCACCAAAAACTCATAATGGCCATATCGCGTGCGGAATGCCATTTTAGAAATATCGGCCTCACTAATCCGCAGTTGATGATAACCCGACCTCAAGTCAATCTTGGAAAAGAATTGTGCACCCTGTAGCTGATCAAACAAGTCATCTATCCTCGGGAGAGGATACTTGTTCTTCACTGTCACCTTATTCAGCTCTCTGTAGTCAATGCACAGTCTCAGGGTACCATCCTTCTTCTTTACAAACAGGACTGGTGCACCCCAAGGAGAAACACTAGGTCTGATAAAACCCTTATCCAATAATTTTTGCAACTGCTCCTTCAACTCTTTTAACTCTATAGGAGCCATTCTAAAGGGTGGCATAGATATAGGAGTAGTACCTAGAACCATATCTATACAGAATTCAATCTCTCTATGAGGTGGTAAACCTGGCAACTCCTCAGGAAAAACATCAAAAAACTCACAGGCAACAGGAACATCTGTGAGTGATAACTTCTCCACTGAAGTATCCCTGACCAATGCCAAATATCCCTGACATCCTTTCCTTAACAACTTCCTAGCCGTAATAGCAAAAATAAGATTCTGAGGTGCTAAACTCCTATCACCCACAAACTTAAAATCTTCTTCATCAGGAATTTTGAAAGTCACCTCTTTATTTTGACAATCTACCACGACATAATGCTGAGATAACCAGTCCATACCCAGAATAACATCAAACTTCATCACATCCAACAAGATCAAATCAACAGATAATTCTCTACCTCCCACGAGAACTGGACAACCAGAAAGAATAATATCGGTGTCCAAGGAATTGCTCAGAGGAGTGGCAACAGATAAAGGAAAAGCCATCCTCGAAGCTAGCCAATAAGACTTGGAAGCAAAAACGGGAGAAACAAACGAATGCGTGGCACCCGGATCAAACAAAACCCATGCATCCAGGTAATAGACAGAAACAATACCTGCCATGACTGCATTAGATACTTGAGCATCCTACTGAGTAAGGTGGAAGACTCTGGCCTATCCTCAACCTCCCTGCTGACTAGTAGAAGTCTGGCCAACACCTCTGGCACCTCCTCTAGTACCTCTACCATGACTCTGCTGTGGAACAAGCTGAGTGGAACTCTGATGCTGGGCTGGAGGTAACTGAAATGGCACGAGTGTAGCACTAGCAATCGACTGTTGTGGAAATTGTAGAATCTACGGCTGTTGATACCCAGAGTAAGGATATGATATGGCAAAATGTCTCGTCTGCCTGCATCTGAAGCATGTCAGTGGTGTCAGATAACACGGTCCCTGATGGACTCTACCGTAGGTCTGGCAAACACTGGCAGCTGATCCAGAATTATGACCACTGCTGTTGCTCAAAGCACCTGACCCAAATCTGAATGGTTTACGCTGACCTCTACGACCATGTCTACTGCTCTGATGTACTCGTTATTGCTGCCTCTGACTCTGTTGAGTCAGACCTCGCTGCTAACTATTCGAACCAACATGAAAACTCGAATACAGAGTAGCCTGCAATCCACTCGACTGAACTCCTAACTGGTAAAAATCAGGCATCGCTGCCTACCTAACTAGCCTCAGCTCCATCTCCTTGGCCAACTCAATCACAGACTCTAGAGTAAGGCCTGCTGTAGGCATACCGGCAAATGTTGAACCCAATCCAGTAATATATGTAGTGACTGCGAAATACTGATCTTGTATCAGATCCTCTGTATACCTACCCAGTCGGAGAAACTCTCAGGTGTACTCCTCTACCGATCGATCTCCATGAGAAATGCTGGTTAGTCGGAGACGATAGCTCATACGGAGAGGCTCTGGATAAAATCTCCTCATAAACTGCTCTCGAAACTGAGCCCAGGTCATCATCATCATATAAGGCTGGATCATCTGAATAAACCAGTCTAGGGCTGGTCCCTCAATAGACAACTCGACGATCATAATCCGCTAATACTCGGTATGAGCAGTCCGAGTCCGAGTCTCAATCGCGTGCAGAAAGTCTAACGGATCGAAAGTCCCATCAAACGTAATCCTGCCAACTTTGGCATAGAACAAAGCTGCCTCAGGGTCAGACATACCCTACTGATAGGCAGGCTGAACATGATGAACAACTGGAGGCACAGGAACATCAAATTCAGGCTCTATAGGCTCCTCGTCCTGTAACTCTCTCTGCCTACGGCGACTTACTGCTCCTCGAGGTCTACCTCTGCCACAACCTCTACGTCTAACTGGCTGCTTAGGAGGTAAAACCTCATCCTGAAAAGACTCATCATCCTCGGCCTCAACGACCGATGGAGCGACACGCGCTCGCCTCCTCATACTGAAAAGACAATAGAATGATTCAGACAAAATAAATAACAGAGGAATAACGTAGAAAGCTAAAGCAAGGAATACTTATCAAGACATACTCGAACCTAATTCACTGTAGTAGTTACCAAAAGAAAACACAACTCTGAAAACTAGGGCCACGACTCACACAACTAAGCCTGACACAGAACTCTGCTCTGATACCAACTTTGTCACGACCCAAAACAGGGGCTATGACCGGCGCTAGGGAACGAGAATTCTTTCGAATCCGGAACCCGTAGCAAGCCTAAAAATAAAATTAAACATACAATAATAATAACAACAACACTTAATGCAACGGAAATAAAATCATAAGTATTAAAATAATAATCCACCACGAGATTTCAAATCAAATCCATATCTCACATATATATAAATAGATCCGTTAATACAAGTTTCAGTTCAAATATATAAAGTACATATCTCACACAAATATAATACATAAAACCCATAATTTATCTACAACTACTGCAGTGTCTAGATTATAAAATAAAACTCAAGACTCAAATAAACAATTTACATAAAGAAGCCGGGGCGAAAGAAATCTGGCATACAGGCCTGCTACTGAGGTCTGAGGAAGAAGATTCTCCTGAAAAATGGTCAACAGAGGGGAGTCAGACCTCACTGAGTGAATTACTATAATACATATACATGCATACTAAATGCCAATGCACACAATCAAAGTATATATAATATGCATGTATAAAAGCAAATACACACAGATGCAATAAAAATCACTTTGTATATTTATTGAAAATCACCGTTTATGAAGGATCTAATAGAACCCTAAAATATCGCAACCTCAAAAACAATGTTAGACAACACTCTAGTCATACAGGCTCACTTATTCCAATATAATCACTTGATCTATTTGGACAGTAGACTGGCCCCGAGACACTAAGTCAACCGAGTTCCAGCAGTCTGATTGTCAGTGTGATTGGCCCCGAGACACTTGGTCAATCGAGCTCCAGCAATCACACCTCCAAACCATATATCACACATCAAATAATCATATCCATATATGGTTCGCCTAAATGCTATAAGCATATTGGTACGTATTCGGTCTTAGTGCTGCCCACTAGGTAGCATGTTCTATTGATATCCTTCATTAAAATATAAAACATACATTCATAAAAGTAAATGATGCATGAATTGAATAAAATAGAAACATAAACCATATATATACTAAAAATATACCAATATATACTAAAAATATACCAAAAGTAAACCAGGTATATTTCGAGTATATATACTTCAAATAAATCTAACATAATTTCAAAATAAATTAAAAATATATTAAAAAACATTTTAAGTATAAATATTAAATAAAGCATGCAAATAATTTACAATATACTAAAAATAAACCAAAGATAAACCAAAAATAAACTAAAAATAAACTTAAATACTAATTGATTATTTATGCATAATTAATCAAAATAACATACGTTTCTAAATCATGCACCCTAAGCACATATATATAAAATAGTAACTCACAATTAGTGCGCTCCTCGAGATAGGTCTGATGGGCCTGGTCCACTAGGTCTCGATCTCGGCGCAACTAAACGTACAAAATAACAGACATCAGAATAAACCTAATAGAAAATCCTAGAAACTCAATCTAGAATATTGGAAACATAATCAAAATTAGGGTTCGACCGGACATCACGTTTTACGAGAATTCTACCAAAAATCCGACAGAACCTCCCCTGTAAAATAGACATCTCTCTACTCAAAGAGTAGAGCCGACCTTGCAAAGAAATACACTTCAAAAATAAACACAAAACACAATCAAAATCCCTTGGTCGGACTCCAAACTACAATTCACCGACCGAGGTCTACAATCACAGAATATTACAGAAATACCAAAATTACCCTTATATCATAGAAATACATTTTATAAGTAGAAATTACATAATTAACCCTAAAACACATTAAAAACCAATAAAAACTCATTTTATTAGAAAAATTGTATATTATATATATAATTGAAAATAATTCACGAAAAACAGTTTTAATTACTCAATAATACTAAATAATTTGTAGAAATCATTTTTATACCTTAAATAGCTATTAAAACCAATTTAATTACATTTTTAGTCAATTTAGGGTAAAATTATCAAAATACCCCTATATGTATAAATATACTAAAATTAATCCAAAAATTCACCAAAAATAATATAATTGCAAAAAATTAATTTTCTTAACATATTTATCAATAATATCAATAATTAAACTCAATTAACTAATTAATTTCAATTAAAAACACAATTAACCCTATTTTTTCAAAATTACATAAACTAATTAAATTCAAAATAAATACATAGAAATTCATAAAAATTCCAAATAAATTTCTATAATTCATTTCAACACCTATAATTACCATAAAACACAATTTTACAATTTAATTAATTAATTTTCGAAAATTAGAAAATAATAATAAAATATTCAAAATACCCAAAAATCAAAATAATTTCCAAAAATTAGAAAAAAATTCACACATGTAGATTAAGCTAAGGGGAACAACATTTGTGAAGGAATTTTTCATGAATCACAAAGAAAAGCTCAAAAACAAATTCAAAAATCCAATATGGCCGAAATTGAAAAATTGAGAAAAACCATACCAAATCAAGTTTTAAGCTTAAACAAAGCTTGGAATCATCTTCTATGGCTTTAGGGGAGTCCAACAACACCAGAAGCAAGGAATTTGGTGGTCGAAATCGCGAGGGAGGAAGAAAATGCAACTTTCTGCTTTCCGACGATAATAGAGGCAAACGGCGCTGGAGAAGAGAAGGAAAGGTGGCGGAGCTGCTGGCTGGGAAGGGCGGAGCTGCTGGCGGCACACCGACGGCCTGAGAACGGAAGTAGCGGCGGGATGGAGGAGAGGTGGCGTCAGGAGGAAGAAGAAAATGAGGGGGGTAGGTTTTGTAATTTTACAAATTATATATATATATTAATAACTTTAATAATTTATATTAAAATATATTAATATAATATTTAAGAAAACATACACCACATGTTAAAATAAACAATATATATATAGACACACACATGCTAATTAAATAATAACTATATAATATAGTATGATTTAATGGAAATAACCCTAATTTAAATCAATTATGTAAATACTTGTGCTTGTGTATATATATATATTCTAATATGACAATTAAAATAATGCATGGACTCATGCAATTTTATAAATCCATTTAAAATAATTAATATTGAATTTTTTACGTGTAAATTTTCCTGAAAATGCAAGTCTCGGGAAAATTTTACGTAAAGTGCTTAAAATAATATAAAACAATAAAAATTAATTTTAATTAAATAGCAACTCATAAAATATCATAAATATATACAAAAATTATTAACACTGTATATCCCGATGAAATATTAAAATGTTTAAAAATATGAGATATTACACCCAAACTACAATTCTATCGATCGAGGTTCACAATTCACGATATAATTACAGAACACATTGAAATTTCAGAAATACCAAAAATACCCTTTAATACTCAAAATATAACAAATTAGAAATTCAAACGCTAAAAATAATTATTTTACCGATAAATACATAAAAACCCTAATTTTGATAAAATAGTATTAAAAATTCATAATTCTCGATAAATTCATAAATATTAACCAAAATACATTTTATAAATCCAAATTACATAATTAGCCCTAAAACATATTAAAAATCGATAAAAACTCTTTTATTTAGAAAAATAGTATATTATATATAATTTAAAAATAATTTACGAAAAATAGTTTTAATTAGTTAAAAATACTAAATAATTTGTAGAAATAATTTTTATACCTCAAATAACTATTAAAACCAATTTAATTATATTTATAGTCAATTTAGTGCCAATTTACCAAAATACCCTTACTATATATAAATTCACTATAATTATTCAAAAATTCACCAAAAATAATATAATTACTCAAAAATTAATTTCTCAACATATAATTCAATAATATCAATAATTATACTCAATTAAGCAATTAATTTCAATAAAATACATAATTAACCTAATTTTCTAAAAATCACATAAACTAATTAAATTCACAATAATTATATAAAAATCATAAAAATTACAAATAAATTTATAAAATTAATTTTAACACCTATAAACACCATAAATCACAATTTCATAATTTATTTAATTAATTTACGAAAATTAGAAAATATTAATAAAATAATAAAAATTTCACAAAAATCAAAATAATTCCCAAAAATTCCACAAAAATTACCACATCTAGATTGAGCTACTAGGATCAATCTTTGTGAAATAATTTTTCTTGAATCATTGAAATCGAAGCTCAAAAAAGTTCAAGAACTCAAAGTGGCCGAAATTAAAAATTGAAAACCTAGGGAAATCTAGACCAAATCAAGTGAAACCAAGCTTAAAAATGCACTCATCGGAGCTCAAGGAAGAGATAAAGACTAGTGGCACTTCAAATGGTGGCCGAAATTGGGCTGATCAGCGTTAGGGTCAACTTTTGGCTTCTTGAGGAAAATCCGATCAAACCACTCCGGAAAAGGAAGCTAAGGGCAGCGAGATGGGCTGGAGGTGGAGGAGGAAGACTGAGAGGCACACCAATGGTGAGAAACTGACGTGACGGTGACCGGAGGGGGAAGGGGTGATCATCCGTAGAGAAGATGATGATAGTGGCAGTATTGTAAATTTTGCAAACTTTTGTTTTAGGTAAAGTGTATATGTATATATTTGTATATATATAGCTATATTTTATATTATTTTAATATATAAATATTATACCAAAATTAATATACACCACACACTCAAATAATAATATATATACATATACATATACATATATAATACACATAATAATTATTAAAATTATATAATATAAATTTAATTAAAATAAACCCTAATTAATTAAATGTGCATATATGCATGTATATGTATATATTTTTATTCAACATTTAAAAATCATGCATGGACTCATGCAAATTCACAAAACCGTCTAAAATAATTAATATTTATTTATTTACGTCTTAATTTTCCCGAAAATAGAACTATTGAGAAAATTTTACGTAAAAGACTTAAAAATAATTAAAAATGACTTTAATAAATAATAAGCTAATTAAATAATCATAAATATATATTAAAATTATTAATATTGCATATCCCGATGCAATTTAAAATTATTTAAAAATTCAGGATATCATACCCCAGCCCCGGTCCCTTAGGGCAAAAAAAAAAAAAAACATCAATTTATCTTTTATTGGGAAGTCACTTACTAATTTTTGACAATTTTTAATGACATGGCTTATTTGAGTTGTCACATTATGTGCCACATTAGCATGAACTTATATTAGTTACTCTCTTTCAAATTTTCCCTAACATCAATTTATTCTATCTATTACTATTATTGTAAAATCCCTAATTCTCTAATTCATTCTGTAACTATCACAACTTTATCTCCCCCAAAACTAAACCCTAATTCTTCATTTTTTTCTCTTCTTCTTCTCATTCATCTCATAACCTTATTCCCCTTCAAACTTTTGTCTCATTCATCTCATCATCTCTTTATTTGCATGTGTCTCGAAATAAATAAAAACATAAACACTTACATTAATTAGGAGCCCTTTTCTCATTATCTCCTATTTGTCAATCAACTATTATTTTCTCGTTGAAATTGACTGTGTTTTAGTCTTATTAATTTTTTTGTTTCAGATTTCAAAAAACCAAGATGAAAATGAAGAGCAATTTGAGCAAGACAATGAATGAGAAGAAGAATATAATGAGATGAGGAATTGGGATTTAAATTTGGGGGAAAATAAAGTTGTAATTGAAAGAAGAAGAATTGGAGATTTTACAATAACAGTGATAGGTAGAGTAAATTAATATTTGGAAAAAATTGAAAAAAGAGTAATTAATGAAAGTTACTTTATTTTTTACTAATATGTCGCATGATGTGACAATTTAAATAAGTCATATCATAAAAAATGACTGAAATTTAATAAGTGATTTATATGTAAGATATAAATTGATGTTATGTAACTATAAAAATATAAATTAAAATTATAACATTATTTTGTAATTAAGTGCAACATTTGATGACTATCCGTATAATTTACCCTATATTTGAGCTCTTAGTTTGAATTATTAAACGAGCTGTTGTAGTAACTAGTGTATCAAAAAGGTCAATTTGAATTTTGTGGGGATGCATCATTCACAATCGCCCCGCAGGTTGGTCCAACTCAATCTTTCATTTGAGAATATGTAATATAAGAAGCAACATAAAAAAAATGAAGTGACTCATGCGTGGGGTGGGTTTGTTTTTATTAGAGTTTATTCCTTAAGTGTGGCAGTTCAAATTCGCCTGATAAAGACAACTTTTCCCTTTGTTTTCACCATTAAAATCAAAATTAGCATTTTTTTTTTATTTTCCCCTCCTTCAGTTACTTTCTGAATTTCAGCTTTTTACCCGTTTGAACACGAACAAGTATTTTTCCGCTTGCCAAAAAAGTTTCCACCCGATCCATAATAATTGTTCTCTTTTCCCGTCGTTAGGATGCTCAAAGCCTAAAATTAACATCAATAAATCACCAACACTTTTTTCTTATAAGGAGCATATAATGTGGGAAAATATCGAGCATTGTGTCATCTCTTTATAATATAATGATTTAAGTGGTGAACATTATAAATTAAGATCATAAATTTAATTATTTACTTCCCTTATTGGGAAAAAAAGAACATTGTAAAGCCTCTGTTTTTATAAAAAAGTATCTTTTTATTCCTAACTCACTATGTATATTTTATATAACTCAAAAAAATAATAAAAAATACAAAACACTAATTTAATTTTTTTTCTTTTTTAGAGACATGTCTGATACCTCATATACATGTTTTTACTTAAATAAGGTATTTATTTTTCTATATAGAGTTGTTTGCAGATAAAGAATATCCAAGATAAAGAGAAAAATATTCATAATTAGAAGACTCCCAAAGAGAAAAGAACATTCTTAGTTAGAATAGAATTCTCATTAAAGAGTAATCATATTTCTCTCATATTTAAGTATTATTATCTCTATAAATAGGATCTCATATCTCTTATTCTTATTTATTATGTTCTCTTATATATTCTCATTGTTCTATTTCTCTCTCTATATCTCCTGAATTAGGTATCATAGAATTTGTGAGAATTTTTCTCACTTTTCATCTTGTCAAGAGTTTTGAAAAACAAGTTATTAATGTCAAACACTTTCTTGACTTTTTTTTTTTCTTCAAAAAAAATTGTGCATGGTTTCACTTGCTGTCAACTTTATAACTAGTAATTTTTTAATTTTTAATTTTAGGAGAAATTAATAATTGCTTTTAATTTTATTATGGAACTACTTTTGTTGAATATTTTAAAATTATATATATATATATATATATATATATATATATACACGTTTGATGCTATCAATATTTATTATATAAAAATTTTAAATATTTTAAAATTCGAGTCAAATTAATCTAAAAAGCGGTAAAATTTTCCAATAAAATTTGAATTTCAAATTTTATTGAAAAAATTTTAAACTTTGTTGTTCAGACCCATAAATATTAGCATTTTATACATCTTTTTTTGTTAGCATCGGTGAAAGGAAAAGAGATTCAAATCAGTTTCTTACAAGTGTCATATCTCGTGATGGGATCGAAACCAGTCCCATCTTAAACATACTAACTTTAATAATATTCCTTTTATTGATTACTTTATAAATAAATAATATGAACAATTATGGGATGCAACATTACATGTGAACATCGAGTAAATATGAATTTGAAGACAATATACAAAAATAATTTCTTTAGGAAATTGCCATCTTAATAAAAAAATCTATCACACGTTAAAAGTACCTGAAATTAATGTCAAATGATGAATCAAAATGTGATAAATATGTGTCTATCAATTTTTTTGCTCTAAATAGACAAAAAATAAAATAAAAATAAAAATCATTTTGCACATGTGCGATAATTAATAAGAGAAACTTTGTTTTGGCTTCTTTATGAACTTTTGGTTTCGCAAAAGAAACTTCCTTTATAGCAGGGTGTGCATTCAATAGTTTTTTAACTTTTTTTTTTTGACAAAACTGAATTAATTGAACTTAGTTCGAATGAAATCAAATTTAACTAAATTATAAATAAAATTAAATTGGAATGATTAAAATTTTTAAAATAAAACATAAATGAAATTAAATTTTACAAATAAAAATTATCTTAATACTTTTATTAAATTACTATAAAATTTAAAATTAATAATATATTAAATTTTGTTTTATTCAATAAACTAAATTTTTTAAATATACAATTAAATCAAACAGTTGTCGTTGAATTAAAAAATTAAAAATGTTAACTAAATAAATCAAATTTAACTAAACTAAACCAGTCATGGCTTGCACCCCCAACTTAATACTGAGGCGTCATGTGTCTCTAACTCTAATTTAATTTAAACTAGAAGTAATTAAGCAATTAAGAGTAATTATGCATAGATAAATCTATTAACAATTACTAATATTTTAGGTTGTCAAATTTGAACAGTCAAGCGGTATAATTCCTTTCAAAATATCAATAAATTAAAGATTCAGTCTTATTTTCCTTTCTCTTATTATTATTTTTTAAAAAAATCTAAACTAGATTTTCATGAAAATTGATTGATTTTATTTTTTTAATAAATAGTTAAATTATAAGATCTTTTTCTTTCTTAATGCCTTAACTATAAAATGCCTTTTTTATTTAATTATTTATAACAAATGCTTATTGTGATAACTAAAAAGCATGCATGGCTTGCTTTTTTTTTTTTTTAAATTATCATCATGAATCAATCAAATCTTCAACTAAATTAGCCATAATTTAATTAAAAAAGACGTAGCAAAGAGAGCGTGAAAAATGCAGGCAACGAGCACAGTTTAAAACTTGCACGAAAACGGAGAAGTTGTTGACCGGAATGGTTGGGTCATTTTCAGCAGAAAACGTACGGGATCCGTTATTTTCGCAGCAAGACTGACATTATGGATTAATGGTGAAAAACAGGGGTAGTTTTGTAAATGCGAAATAGAAGGTTATAGCGGTAGTTTAGCTATACACACGAGGCTAAAAGATAAGCTCGCCAGACTGTCCCGCCAACGCCAACGCCAAACCAAACCCCCCGGCCCCACCCCCTCCTCCTCCTCTCTCTGTTTTCACTTCTTCTGCTTTGCAACTTGCTGACTCTATTTTTGACTTTGTTCAAATCATTTATCAGTTATTTTATTTTATTTTTAGCTCTTATCGTAAAATTCTAAATTTCCCTTATAACTAGTAATTTAGACGGTTCTATGAAGATGGATTATTTCAATTTCACTATTTACTTGTTCAAAACAATTTTATTTTACAAGAGATTCAAAATTTCTAGATTTTTTTTTAAGGGAAAAAGGGATCCAACTCAATTTCTAAATTTTAAATAGAAGACTTGATGATTTTTTTATATATAAAAACAAATCTAGTATCTCAGTTTATTATGATGTACACGTATTTATATAAATAAATATATATTAATGATTAAAATTAAATTAAGAAATTTATAATTTCTATAGAAGGAAACATTTAAATCAGAGTCCTATTTATTTATTTGAAAAAGTTAAGACCCTTTACTCTAAATTGTGCTAATAATACTAATAAGCATTTCCCCCAAGTCTCAAATGGACAGCATTTAGATCCACTCAGCTACTAAAAGGAAAAAAGATGGAAGCATTTTTATGTCATTACTTTTGCTCCTCAAAATTACTAATTGCACCCACTTTAGTTTGTTTCCAATTCTGTGGTGAACATTCCAAAGGCTATTTCTCCACAGAAGAAAGCTAAGCAAATTTTAGACTCTTATTCTTGCTTCTTGCTTCTTGCTCCACCCCCATTCATCAAAAAGAAAAGAAAAAAAAAGAAAAGAAAAGAAAAAAAAAAAAAAAAAAAAAAGAGTTAAAAACTACTAAATCTGTGAATAGGAAAAGGATAGAGAGCAAAAAAGAAGGTACCCATGGTATACCCATCTGGAGCATTTAATTAGTTGATTGGCTGCCAGCAATAACCAGCAAGCCACTTGAAATGGGTCCCCATAGTTTGTCTGCACTATAGCCTTTGGACTACTTATCAGGTCAAACACACCTCTATAAGTGGATTTGATGATGCCTTCAGTTATGTTTCAGAGTTCATTGATCAGATGGCTTGACCATATTTCTTGCCTGGAAAAATAATTGGCTAAACAAAAATTGATAATGGAATAATTTCTTGTCTTGTGGCCATTTTGGTACATTTATCTATTTTCGTTGTTCCTTGAAAAGAGCCTATTACAGCAACATTATTAAGTCATATAAATGAGAAAAGGAAGCCTTCCAATGTTTGACAAAACTCCAATGTGTTGGATGAGAATCATTCATAAAATAGTGTTTCTGTCTGTTCAAAACAGCTGTGACATAACCTAGACATGAGGGGCTGAGCTAATACCATGGTCTAAAACATGGATGAAGCAGAATATAACCAGGTCAATCATGAGCAGGACAGGTAATATTAGACAATATTATGAGTAAAATCAATCTTGCGTTATGAGCAACTATCACTAGGAGACTTGGAGATAGCTGGACCCTTTTTTAAGAAACATCAATATACAGTCAACTAAGAGTTAGTTAGTTGCACCAACAATTTTAATCAAAAGGCTGCTTCGCCATTCAGTCAAACCCATACCAACTACACAACCTTCAATCTCAATAAAACCCACAAAAAGAAAAGAGAAATCATGAATTAATCTATAGATGCAAACAAAGGAAACAACTCCAAAAGTAAAGCTGCAGAATTACAAGAAAAAGGGGGTTGCTCCTATTTGAAGAAAAAAAGCCTTGATAAATTGACAATTTTCCAATTAAAAAATAATATGGTAAAACACTACAAGAATGTGTTGTATATGTAACAACGGTCCGCGTTTCTGCATTTAGGATATGGTCAAACCAGGAGGGAAATAGGGCATAGACGAAAAAGAATCATGCCACAACTCAATTAAATAAATTGACCTCCTGTGACAATTAATAAAGTCTAGAACATTCCCATCAGCACCAAACAAAATCTTACCTCCCCCATGTTATTAAAATGGACTTATAGATAATATGCTATAAAATCTAACCAAAATTTTCCCTCTTTCTTGACTTGCTGGGAATGAGGGCAACTATTTGGCAATAAAAAACAGTAGACAACAGTAGAATTTTGAGTGAATGGATAATTCTAACATCAGATGGCATCCAATCCAGCCAGCTTCCGCAACTTCTCACACAGTATAAATGTGATTGTAGTTTGAGGACCCAATCTTGCAAAAATTGCAAAACCCCTGCAAAAGTTTGAGAAGGTTAGCATTCTAAAAATAATGGAAAAGAAAAAACTGTTAAATAAACTCCCAAAGAGGTCTTTAAGTTAATCACATATCTTAAATCCTTGTTTTTACAGCTCAGGGAACAATGGGGTGCAAGGGTCTCATGGGGAAAGAGATGCATTTAGTGACTATTATCTATTCGAGTTTAAAAGCCCACATCAGAAACCAAATGAGAATGGATCTGAAAGATTTTGAGAAGCTGTTTAATGACTGGATATAAGTGAACTAAACTGCTTTTGAAATTGCATAATAATGACCATGAATCTATAATTAAAAAGAGTTGGTCATAAAGGCCTAAATAGGATCTCACCCCTTGTAAAGTGCTCTAGGACCTTCTGTAAGCATAACCTGAAACCAGAAGATAAAAACAATTTAGAAAGAGAAGCTAATATTTTTTTGACTAATTCATTTGTATTTCACCAACTCTCCTACAAACCACTCACCCACACATCATAAACATGTTCACTAACACCCCTAAAAAGGGGATATTGCAAATAACAATGCAGAAATTTCTTATCCATCAAACATACAATAGCCTGAGTACGTATCTGAAGATAAAGCTGTCATTTCAGATTAAGATGCCCAATTGAAAATGTAAATTAACTTGTCCAACACTGTTGGTAGAGTAATGTTTGATGTAAGATAACTCTACTCCCAGATTTAGATATCACATTATTTCCACAATCCCTTCCATTTAAAAATGTTTAACCTAAGTTGAATATAAGAGGGGCTAGATGAAACAAATAATAATAACAAAAAGAAAAAATTTACTGACAAAAAATTAAAAGAGATGATCATAAAGAGAAAATTGGTAGCAATAGAGAGTAAGAGTAGTTGATGCCTGATATGCACAGTGAAATCCATTTCTATAGCCTCCAACTCTTATAGATTCTTGTTGAAGCATGAGGCGGGTTTTAATCATATCAATAGGTGCAGTTATAAGGGTACTAGCTGTGCCTGCCACAGTACTTGATCTGCATAGATAAAAAAATGTTAATGCTTACATGAATCAAAGAGAAAAAATGCACAGGTCTTCTTCCAATTACACATGCCTAAACAAAACTAATTCCACAAGTAGCAGTCTCATACACTAAGTGAAGATAAAATCCTTCTTCCATAGGTGTCCACCTAATCAGAACCTGCACCATCGGAAATGAAAAATATATTTGAGAATACACACTAAAAAGACATGTAAAGACAGGTGATCAATCTAGACTGCAATCAAATGTAAATCAATCATTCAGATAACGTGGAAATTACTTCGGGATATTCAAAGGGAAAAAGAGCATGCTTAGAACTTGACCCGCTTGGTTTCATCATATGTTGCTAATTGTGATGCAGTCAATGCAGCAGCTCGGGCTGTAGCAGGGCCAACCCCCTTCCATAGAGCCTTTATTCCCTCTTCAGAAATAATATTTCGCATTTCTGCAATTGGTCCAACCTGTTTCAGGTTTAAATTCATCTGAAGTCGAACCTGATAAACACGGGTAAGAAAAGGAAATTAGATTTTATCAATCAGAAGTTAAAAATCCAATATCAAAAAAGCCTAGAGCATACCTTAAGAACTTCAACTGGATTGGTTAGACCAGTTGCAACTGCACCAGCAAATGCTCCTGAAGCAATCTTAACCAATATATTAGTGGATCCAAAAGCCAAATCACAGGCATATTTTGAAGGTTCATACAGTCCTAAACGGAGACCTCCATAAAGAAGTGACCTAGCTAATGCAGGTGTCAAACCCAGATACAAAGCCTTTGGTCCTTCATTTTTCAACACTCGAACAAATAAACCTCCCTGCATATCGTACATTACAACAACTAAATACCCAATAGTTCATTATTAAAATAATCCAATAACCCGCCAAAACGGAATAGACAGCTTCTCCTACCATTCCAGTCAAAGAACCTTTCTGGCCAACAAGTTGCATTTGAAGCCGAACTTTGAGGACATCTGTTTTACAGGGTTCTAGAGTTAGACATACCCATAAATTCAAGAGTCTCAAAATAATCATTACTCAGATCTCACAAACACCAGCACAGAAATGAACATAAACTTCAAATTAAAATTAAAAAAAGATCAAAGCTTTAATAGGAGAAGAGAAAGTGAACCTAAAGGATGGGTGAAACCGGTGGCGAAGGCAACGGAGGCTCCACTGGTGGCGAAATGGTAGAAGACTTTGGACGATGAAACTGCCCATTTCTGATTTTTATTTACTTTACCAGCAGAATCTGAGATTAAAAGTATCAATATTAATGCTGCGATTTCAACATCAAATCTTAAAACAAAGGAAAATGAATTGATGGAACCTGAAGAATTGCTTGCCGCCATATTCCTTGCTTTCCCTATTGGAGGAACAGAGATGAATAGTTGTATGCTTTTTGAAAACGATGACGTTTACTTTCTTTCTATGAACGACATGACGTTTATATTTGTTTCACAGCAGTTGCTAACGGCAAGTCGGATTTCATAGCAAGCTGAGGTTTGACTGGTTTTAGCTTGAGAGCCAAATTTATTAGGACACTTAGTGTTTACGAGCTGTTTGTAAAATTAAAAAAATATAAATAAATTTTAAAAAATATAAATAATAAAATAAAAAATAAAAATTATAAGTTGATTTATAAAATTTATAAATTAAATTTTATATAATTTAAATTTAACTTAGAAAATTTCAACCAGTTTTTATCGGATTGGATATCAAAAAAAATCGGCTAGTTTAGACCAGTACAGACGCCTATTCATAATTAAAAAACGGTGATACAGCGTCGTTTTGCAACTCCTTTCACAAAATTAAAATTAAAATCTTGCAACCAACAGCGCAGAGTATTCGAGAGAGAAAAGAGGATAGGCTCAAGGCTTAAACCCACAGCACTCGCAAGCTCCATTTACCTTCATCGCTGATCGCTCGCCGGCGTGTCTCTAGTTGCTTGGCGCCTCCAATTGCGTTGCCGCCTCTGCTGTTCAAGTCCTTTTTATTGTTTTCTGTTCTCGTCGCCTATTTTTGGTCTTTAGTTTCATTGAAAGCATCAATTTAGGGTTTTCGATTTCCAAAGAGCAGACATGCCTAGGTACGGAAATGAATTTGATATTCGCATTAGTTGTCATTATAATCATCATTGTTCTGATTATGAAGAGCTGATTTTGACTTTCACGACGGTTGTGTGTTTGCAGATATTACTGTGATTATTGCGACACCTACTTAACCCACGATTCTGTATGATCCTTTTTCAATGGTTTTTTTTTTTTTTTACTTGAGTTTTGTATTTCTTTTTAATTTGTGATTCTGTTTTATATTTGTTTCAGCCCTCTGTTAGAAAGCAGCACAATGCAGGCTACAAACACAAGGTATGTTTTAATTTCTGCTCGTGTTTTTGGATGTTTTGTTATTTGTATGTTTTTTATTAAATATTTGTGAGCTAATTGATTCTGTGCGTTATCTTTAGGCGAATGTGAGATCCTATTATCAGCAGTTTGAGGAGCAACAAACCCAAAGTCTAATTGATCAAAGGATTAAGGAACATCTTGGCCAAGCTGCAGCCTTCCAGCAGGTTGGAGCTGCATACAATCAGCATCTACTGGCACAGAGGCCTCGCCTTCCTGTTCTACCAACACCTATGATGCCCATTCCTGGAAATCCACAAGTGCCTTCAAATGCACCATTAATTCCTGGGATTAGACCTCCTCCTGTCTTGCCGAGACCTGTTCCCGGTGCCCCAGGTACGGAACTGCTCGTGTTGTAGGCTTTTTTGTTCTCTCTTTATCTACAATTACTTTTTGCCCTACTGTTTGTGGTTATTGCTTTTATATTAGTGTTAAGTTTGTCCTGAAATTGCATTCTAAACTCGTATGATTTTTTTTTTTTTGGTTTCCACGCTAATGATTTTGCTCTACTATCAACCAATTATTTGCTTTCTTAAAAGTAATAGGTCATTAGGATTAAAGCCTGGTATTTTCTGACAGTATGAAATTGCCAAAATTGATTTTTTTGTGGGTTTTTTTTTTTTCCAAAAAGTTGATAATTTTAGCAATCCAGTTGTTCCTTGTTCATAGGCATGCAATGATGTCTGATATGGTAATCTGGAATCCACTTTTCAAGTGCATCCATCATCTAATAGTACCATTTGGCTTGTATGTAATGTATCATATAGTGACACACTTGTTATTGATTAAATATGTGATTTTTATTTCCTTCTCTATTGATAGGTTACACGTCTGCTCCAGTCATGCCACCCATGTTGGCACCACCAGGTGCTCCTTTACCTGGTCAACTTAATGGTTTCCCAAGGCCTCCTATGGCGGTTCCCCCATCAGCTGTTCCTGGGAGTACAACTGTCGCCCCTCCTACTGGTGCTCCATCCATGGTTCCACCTGCTAGTTATCAAGCTAATCCAGCACCACCAACAAGTGGGGGCTTTGAAAGCTTCAATAGCACCTCAACTCCTGAGGCTAATCATTAATCTGATCAAATTATGTTTTACTCCCATTTCTTAATAATGAACTTAGAAGGCAACCTTATAGGAACTTAAAAGGCAACCTTAAAAGGAACTTGGAATCTTTTGATGTTTGTAACTATTTTCTAGGATGATGAAATTTAAAGCGCTCGAGTTCTGAAGTGTTCTTCTGGGAATGTCTATTGTACCATATACATTAAGAAAAGGAGTGTTTATTCTTATGGAACTTGGAATCCCAGAGGTGAATTTTGGTCTAACTGAAACATTTGTTTTTCTAATGCAAAAACAAACCTTTTATGCGACTGATTCTTTTTTAGGTGTCCCTCGTTTCTTGTACTAACTGAATTGTTTGGTTATGTCGTCTATGACGATCTACTTTTGTTACAGGCATGGAAAAAGAATCTAAAAACATCACTTCTACGTTGAGGCTTCTTTAGATTTTATCCTATTCTTTATGTGACTTGATTTTGGTGTGGTGCCATACCCATTATGGTTATGTGCGACCATTATTTATGAAAACTTCAATTACTGTAATAGAAAAGTTACATAGATTTAGCTTGAGGGGCTTGTTAAAATATCTGCAACACATTTTGTTTGTTGTAGTGAATGGTGTTAAATGCTGACGAGGAAAAAAATGCATTTGTTGGGATCTTGCATCAACAGAACTTGGCGTTTGTGGTTCTAGGAAATAGGTATTCTTGGATTTTTTTTCTTTTAATAATAAATTTTTTTTATTAATAAAAAGTAAGGATACAATAGGTAGGCTTTTAAAAAAACGGAAGCAGATCATTCTTATAAAAAGAAAATTTCTCTTAAAAATCATCAAAACGTGTTAATAAAGAGTTATTGCATATTGTGTTTTAGTCCGACCAAACTTAGTGATATACAACTACAAATCGGCTTTTTATTATCCTTAATCGAGCTTATATGGTTGATAGTTAAGACTAAATTCTCTTCTACTCTTTACTAAGAAAACCATTTATTCTAAGAACAAAAATAAAAAACGAAACAAATAAGCCAAACATACACTTGCAGGTATATGACTAAGATCGACAAAGTGACCAATAAAATGGCAGCACGAAACATACACTATCTAACGGTAAATCTCTCATAATAAAAATTCATGGAATCTCAAACATCTTATCTCTATAGTACCACATCAAATCAGAAAAAAACACAAAATAGATCGTGATCTAGAACTAGATCTAAAGGAACAAGAAAAGAAAAAAGAAAAAAATAAATTTTGGCAAGAGCTAGATTTAGATCTTAATTTTTGTTAGATCTAAAGCTACAAGAAAAAAAAAAAAAAACAGAATTTTGGGAGCTAGATTTAGATGTTGATTTTTGTTTTTATTTTTGAGAGAAATTTTTTTAAGAAAGAGAAAGTTAGAGAGAAGGGAGGCTTCTTCTTAATACTCTTGAATTTTAAAAATAAATATTTAAGTTCTAATGTCTTCCAACCTCTATTTCTTCATTTATCTATGAGAATATTTATTTAAAAACCATATATGTTAATCCTTATAAAGCACTATTGAAATCCCAATGTTAAGCTGAAATTTCTTACAATTGATTACCATGGTTTTCTTTTTCGTTTCAAATTCATGGAAATTGATTTTACACCTTTATAATGAAGCTGGAATAAATTCTACTGTAAATTTTTATTTCAGCTGCTGCAAACTAAGCTAGACAGCTTAACAAATTTCGTGGTGCAATGAATAAGCATCATGACATTTGTGCGAAATTAGAAAATTCTTTTAAATCCTGCTGAATGCACGTAATAAACCTGTTTTTTTTTTATTTTTTATTTTTAACCAAGTAATAAACCTGTTTTACTCGTACATGACTTCATGTACAACAAAATGGCCCTTTAATAACTTGGTGACAACAAATCTTGCAACATTTTACAATGAAAAAAACAGACCCACCTGTGCTATCCCCCTAGGTATTTTCCTGCACGACTTTCAGGCAAAAGCAAAAAAACCTAATTACAAAAGCCAACAAAACAAACAATTTTACCATCTCCTCACCTCCTGCTGGAGCATCAATTTCTCTTAGCTCGATTTGTGAAAAGTTGATGCCTGTCCATTATTCAGTTAAAAGCAAATATCAGCAAAACAAGTTGTCGAGACAAATCTTTTAAGATAAGCACCTACTTAACACACAGGCATGACACATCAAACAACAACCTGATCTATTCCCATCGATCATTGAAGTGGTTATATAACATGATTATCTCGGTAGAGTAATTCTGACCTTTCATACTCTAACTTCTGGATAACAATCCCGTTCAACAGAAGCTCTGAACTGTAAGCTGCTGCTCCTGCAAGCAGGGTTACACCCGTATGACATTTACCAACAAAGAAGATACCTTTCACTACTAAAGAAAAATTAGCTCTCTTGTATTATACCTTTATTAAGGAAAGGCATACAGATAGAATGATCTTCTTCACATGAAAGTATTAATAGATCATCTGAGATCTTCATACCAAATATTTGATTTTTCTCCACTGCCTGAAGAACATTTGTCAGAAACTAAGGAAAAAAGACAACTATAGACATAAATTGGTCCATTGCCACAACCAAAAGCTACTTCTGCAAAGAGCTACACATGTAGGAACAAATACATACCTGGCCATGAACTGCTTTAACCAAGCTAATAATCATTTCTTTATCAGGTTTAATTTTTGGAGTAACTAAGACTCTTCGACCCTGGAAGGGATTAGATCAGAAGTTTAAACATCCCAATAAAATGAAATTTAGAGAATATAAATCTTCAAGGGAACCAAAGAGGAAGATAAACAGAATAATATCTTTGTTGTGGCTAAATCATCTTAAGCTTAAGTAGTGGGTTAATCACCTTTAAAAGTGGATGCTGGCTTGCGCGAGTCAGTGAGGCAGGCATACTAAAACCAATTTCCTTTTCTTTTTTCGCATCTCTCAGGATGTAATTTTTCTCATCAATTAGACAGCTTGCTTGCCCACAGATCTCAAGCCATAAATGAGTCACCACTGGTTTACCAAGAGCAATCGCTTCCAACATATTCCTTGTACGAGCAAACTTGTCTGCTATGAAATGTGTGGCATTCATTGAACATGATGCAATGGAAATGCCCAAGCGGGCCATGATCTATTTGAAGAAGATAATACATAAATGACCTGTAAGTTATCATATTACTTATTGGAAGAATAGGGGAAAAAAAAAAGAACGAGAAGAAAAGTACCTTTTTCTGCTGTTTGATGATATCATTATCCAAATGCTGGCTAAACAGAACTTGGACATTTGCCATATCTCTTCTTTTTCTCATATCTTTCCGTGTAAAGTCTGTTTTAGGCTCTTGAATCTCTAGTCTAATAAGCTCTTTCAAAAGAGATGATTTTGGAAGGATTTTGTTGTATGGTCTTTTATAACTTTCTTTTCCATCAATTGTCATGAATGGTGTAGACACGTAATTATTGCGTTCATTTGAATAGCTTGGCCGCCTGCGGAGCCTTCTTTTCCTTTTGGGACAGCTCCATGCCTTGAAGTTTAAAGAACTGGTCAAGGAAGACACCTCAAAGCTATCTTGCTTTTTTTGAGTCAGCTTGTTGTTTCTCAATACATCAGATGTATTACAGCATAATTTGGTAGGTTTTTCTCGGACTCTCATCACTTCAAATACCTTAGCAGTTCTCTTTCTTCTGTACGTAATTAAACTTTGCTTTGTAATAACATTCATCCTTTCTCCTGGATTATCTGGCCCATCTTTGGTCTCTTCCAGTTCACCTCCTGTCATCCAATGCCTTTGGTGAGCAAATGGCTCCTCTTCGGTATTTCCTCCAGCATTCAAGACTCCAGGTGGCTTAGCAACTAAAGGACTTCTTTTTCTTTTGTATGTAACTATACTGCCCTTCACAACATTGTTCGTCCTCTCTCCTAGATTATCTGACCCATCTTTTTCTTCTAATTTATCTCCTGTTGTCTGACGTCTGATTTGGTGAATAGCAGGCTCCCCATCTATACATTGTTTGCCAAGTAGCAGTTCAGATGGTATTGACAAACTCCCACAATCTTCGCATTCCTTGGTGTTTTCTTTGCCCATAGCACCCTCTTCCTTCGTTTTCTTGACAATCTTTGCAGATTTTCTGGCTGAGCATTCATCTTGGTATGTACTCTTCATCCCAATTAAACTTGCAGGCCAGGACTTGGTTCTTTTCCTTTTTGTTGCTATTTTCAATTCAGTATCGTTCTCCTGATAATGGGAGCTTTTCCAAGATGAACTGGCGGAACTCTTTCTTTGCTTTGACATTCTTGCAATGCCTTTTGGATTAGAGGAATCACCCTTCTGAGAGCAAGGCTTTCTGGATTGAAGCATATTCTTCATAAGACCTAGCGAAGAATCTAAAAGCAGTTTTTTAGGACATTGGTTAACATCACCAACACTGCTGTCTGTGGGGCGAACATGTGATAAAGCTTCCATAGCTTCAGCTGCCATTTGAGTGCTAAAACCAACATCAAACATATCTGATGCATTTTCTTCACTGCTACAAGCAAATGACTCCTGCCCCAACCGGACTTCATACAACCGTGCCTTTGAGTTCTTGACTTTGCCATTTTCAAAATTCATTTCAGAAGCTTGTTTGAACTTGCCTATCTCTTTTGGGATGTCAACTGGAGCCCTTGAATCTGAGCAAGGCGAATCAGTCACTTCCTTATTGAGGTCTATCAACTTCTCTTCCCACTTGTTTTCTGAGCTGCTAGCTTCTTTACTGTCCCCATGGCTAGCCTTCTTATGCCTTATCACAGATCTCTGCAGGCAGCCTCCAAGACCAAAAGTTACACCTGTCCACTTTTTGATGGAATCAATCCCTCCACAATGATCATTATCAACCCAATCAAAGGTTCCATCCTTTCCAACTGCAGCCCTGGTTTTGATTTTTTTAGCCAAACTTTGACAACCCTTTGTCCTTGAGGCAGGAGAGACTTTCTTCCTGACAGCATTTCTAGGCTGAGTTTCTGGTGAAGAGTCCATATTAAGTTCCAGGTAGTGATCGACAAAATCAAGTGCATTTGCTTGGGATAACTCTCTAGGTTCTTCAAAACCAATATAATTGAATTCTGCAAACAGTTGATCATGTGTTAGTAACTTAGTATTCAGAAATGCTTATAGAAAAACAGAAGATAAAAATAATTGGCACAGCAATCCAAACTTTTCTCAGATGATTTTGTTTCTTCACACTAACCCGCGGTACAAGGTTCACCAAGACGAGAGCAATCAATTGCTTCCGTGAAGTCATCCAGGTAAGGAAATGGTGGAACAGGCTGCCTGCACTGTAAACCTAATACATTCCCTTCTATTCCTCTATCAACTTTAACATCAGAGATCCCTTCATCTTCACTATCAAGCACAACTTCCTTCTCAATGCAATCAGTATCGTCTATATCTACCACTTCAGTGTCAGAATCAAGTGCCATCAAGGGGGTTCCATCAAAGGAACCATCAAGTGAAACTGCATCATCCAAGGGTACAGTATCTTCAAACAACTGATCAATAATATTACTCTTCTTATCCCGACCTAATTCTGTAACATAAGTAGATTGGCGGATTAATAACATCATTAAACTTACTTCCTCATTTTTGCAAAGGCAAATTGCATACATGGCGGTATTGTTAGATCAAAATTCTGCAGTGAGCAAATATGTTGATGGGTCCCATTTTAAAACCATAAAGCTTCAAACTTTAACTCAAGATTCAAGTAATTGTGATAATATGAATCCAACAAACAATTACCAAAGGAAAAACAAACCAAAGATAGTTTCACAAGCATAAACTGAAATAAGCACACACACACATGACAGTGATAAGCAATCGGTCAATGACGACTATGAAGTGAAATGATCAGAGAAAATGAGAAAAGAGAATAAAGAAGAAAGGAACTACCGGGTGGCGGTGATTGAGACTGACAGTGAAGGACTTGGGTCTCAGTACTGTTACTACAATCAGCCATCGAAAACTAATAACCCACTTTCTTTTTTTTGTCTTTTCAATCCATAAAGTGTGAGAAAGGCAGCAGTAATCAGCACCGAAAAGGTTATCAAGTGAAGGAAAGTATGTAAAAAAAAAAAATGGGAATCGATGAGAAGGAGAAAGAGAAGAGAAAGGCTGATTTCTTGAAAAGGAACAGAATAGCTCGTAATAGGCAAGTTTTGGAGGGAAATGAAAAGAATACAAGTTTATTTTGTTGCTATAAAATAATACATTTGCCGGCCTTGCCTAAGAAGGGCATTTGGTCTAGTGGCATGATTCTCGCTTAGGGTGCGAGAGGTCCCGAGTTCAATTCTCGGAATGCCCCTTAGCTTTTCCCGCAAGTTACTTTTAGGAAACAAACAAATTTTCAGGACTAAATTGAACGCAAATAGTAAAAAAAGTTGACCTCAGATAGTGACCAAACGCACCTTTTTTTTTTCACTTATTTCCTGCAATTTACTTTTAGAAAATAAACAATTTTCTAAACTAAATTGAATGCAAATACTAAAAAAAAAAACTTTTCTTTTTAACTTTAAGAATAAAACAGTACATCTGAAAATCACAAAATAAAATTCAGAAAACAAATTGGCCTCAATAGTGAACAAACTACCTAAAAAAGTGAATTAAAAAAATGGGGCATAACTAAAAAACTTTTAAGGATTAAATTAATCATAAAATAAAATTCAAGACTATAACTTTAAGAATGAAACAGTACATTTTGAAACCACAAAATAAAATCGAGAACGACCAAATTGACCTCAAATAGTGGATAAAGAATGGGGCATATCAAAAAAAAAATTCAGGATTAAATTGACCACAAAATAAAATTCAAGACCAGATGGTAAAAAATGTTAAGGGGGGGCGTTCCGAGAATCGAACTCGGGACCTCTCGCACCCAAAGCGAGAATCATACCACTAGACCAAACGCCCACTTAGAAAACTAACGAATATATTAATTTTTAAGACAGTAAAGTACAAAGTAATAAAAATTGGCATGTATTGCTTAAAAAATAAAAAAAACATGTATTTGCCAATAATTGGTATAAATTTGAGAACAATAAAAGATAATTTAATCAAAATTTAAAAAAAATAAAAAAAAGGATATTTAGGAATTTTTTTTAGATAAATTGATGTAATTGCTGCTAATACCGATAAATATAATTTATTTGATAATTTTTTATTAGTTCTTGTTATATATTGTTGTTCAAAGTAATTAATAAAGGTTATAATTTATTTGTAAATATAATTGATAACTTCGAGTCGTATATTTATTTGTGGAACTTGCATCGATAAGAATAATGAAAAAAAGTGAAATTTTCCCAATAAACACTCAAAATATTAAGTCAATATTTATATGGATAAATAATAATAAAGCAAATAGAGTTTAATAGAAAGATGTTGGATGATTGTGGATGATTAAATGATGGTATGATGACTTGATGTAGAGTATGAGAATATGAAAATGAATGATCTCTCCTCATATGAGATGTAATGAAATGTATATATGGAGAAAACGATGCTTAAACCTAAGAGAAATAAGATTACTTAGCTTTGTAGGACTTGTGCCCTTTTGAGAATACCATTTCTTATTTGAAACTCCTTAATTAAGTATACTTCCCTTTGCTTTATGAACAAGTGTCCTTGTTGAAATACGAATAAGAATATGAATATGGGGTATCAAGAGTCCCTCCCAAAGTTTATTCAGATATTTATATATGAGATTTATGGATATCCAAGTATCACACAAAGGTAACTGCTGTGCTAAAATAAGAACTTTGTTTGAAATCTCATATGTGTTAAAGGGTGACTTGAGGTGGCTATCCTCAATATTGAGCATTAAAATACTTGATATACTAAGTTTTAGAATCATAGTATCAGAATATCATAATCGTGAAGTGCCAACTGGACTTAAATGTATAGATTGTTCAATAAAAAGATGTTTTGTATTATAAAACGACCCGACGGATTAACCTGCCAATGTTATAGAAACGACCTGATAGGACCAGTCATTGCTGGGGTTTGATGCTCAATATTATAAAAACAATATGAATTTATGAACCTCATTATTATTGAAGCGACATGAGAGTGCTAGCTTTAATCATTAAATGCTTTGTACTATAGAAGCGACCCAAGTTTTGAAACCTTAGTACTATTTAAGGGATATGAGGACTTCAATCACTAAACTTAGATGCTTAGTACTATAGAAGCAACTCGAATCTTGAAACTTCAGTACTATTAAAGCAACTTGAGGGTGTCAGCTTCAGTCACTAAATTTAGGTGCTTGGTACTATAGAAGCGACTTGAGTCTTTTGTTGAATGCATCAATATTGCTCGGTCATGCTTTTATGACTATTGCATTGAACTTGGCCTATGTTTCTATTACATTAGACAAAAGAGAAAATTTTAGGATCACTTTGATCGATATCAATTAATTGCCAATCCTTAATGCATTCAAAAGTATATTAATATAATCGATGCATATTCATGCATGGAACTATAATAATATATTCATATATAAATATTTATATGTAAATGTGTAAGCGTGCTTATGTGATAAACTATAAATATTCATATGAGAATAAGATAAAAATAAATAATTAAAAATAATGATAAATAAAAATAAATAATTGAGAAAGAAAATTTATCTCTTGTTGCGCTCTTGTCCCGGTTTGAGTTTAACAAATATTTATTTGAGTTGACATTTGTTTCAGTAGTTGTTGACAATCTAAAAGAACTTGGATTCGAAGTTAGAGTTCATAATCTGGTCCATTTCTTGCGGTATTATTGTTCGAGTAATATAAAGACTCGGATTTAAAGCTCATAGTTTGGTAGCTTGTTTGCTAGTTAAAAAAGATGCTGGCCCATTTTATTTGTTTTAGGAAAATAAGTCCCATGCATCTCCACTCATGAGGATGCTGATCCACTATGACTCAAATAGTGTTCTTCTTGCTTCAAGACTCAATGACGTCGTTTCTTGGATTTTGCCATTGAATATTTGATTTGGGCTCATGGTCATAGGCATTTCAATATGGACCGTCGCTTATTAACTTTTATCCTTTAAATTAGTGGTCTTGGACCAATCCATGATAGCTTTCTATCGTGCTCCATTTGAAAATTCAAGTTAATGATGCTCTGCTGCTCAGACATTAGCATGCACGATCAACCACTAAGACTCTTTTGTCGAGGCTTTTTCCAAAATGATCATGAGAAGTTCTGTAGCAAAAATGAATCCCAGTAGCAGCTTAATGCTTTGTCATCCATTTATTGTTGCTTCAAGTTCTATTAAAACCAAATGACTAAACGCAACATTTGACAGCAGCTCAATGCTCTGTGCGAGTTATCTGATTGTCAAACTCGAAATTAAGAATAAACTTTATAGTTAAATAAAACCAACTTGAACGCAGCAGAACTAGATGTTTCGAAATCCCTTAAGCTAGAGAGTAAGGCACATTACCCAATTAACTTAGGATTCAGAGCTCGGAGCTCGTTAGGAACTCAATATCCGATGTTCGATGCTCGGTCAGCCCAAATATCTGAGTTTCGCTGATGCTGTCTTTTATTTATTTTTTACGAAGAGAGGTCTAAAGATGTGTCTTGTTCTATAGATTTGACCCTCGCACTTTCATTTCCATTCTATTCCAAGCTTGGAGCCGTCCTTTAATCCATGTTTGACTCTACTATTCCGAGCTTCCGAAAGAACATTGTGATCATACACAGAATCAAGCCTCTCATTGAAAGTTAAGTGACTGACTTCGATTTTCTACCGCAGCTTTTAGAGGCCTGCTAAAGAGCTGAATGCAGTAATTCTGTTTATCCTAAAATAATAGTGGCCGCATCTTTTGTCAATTCGTTAGTCTAAGGATTCTGAGAATTCATTGAGAATACCATAAATTCTATAACACTAGCTACTGCAGGCGATGTGAATATCTGATGATCTTCCAAAAGGCAAATTTAAGTAAAGAGATAAAAATAGTCAGCAGGTGAAGACTTAATACCCTAGAATAGCATCTTTGCTCTTCGACGAAACTCAACCTATGAAATTAGGTACTGCCCCTAGCGAACAACATGTATAGCATCATTACTTCGAATGCTATGGAACCAACTCATAAAGTCAACTTAAAGCTACAGCTCAAGAATGCGAGATTATTTCCTCAAAACGTAATATCTCATGCATTGGTGCTCGCTATTTGATGGGTGCTGAATGTTAAGTGCTTGCTTTTTAGACTATATTCGGAAGTCTGAGCTTAGCTTGCAGGGACTCAAGATGCTCGGTAATAGGCTTTTGATGGATGCTCTGTGGGTGCTTCTGAGTAGGGATGCTCGTGAAATGGAAGTTCGGTGCTCAGCAGTTTCTTAGATATCTACGGCTTTGGTACTCGGTTACCTTAGGACTTATTGATCATTGCTCAGAGCTTTTCATTCTATATTATCTCACACATTCACATAAACAAGTCGGGCAATCGAACCTCCTATATTCAACAATTTTTAAATCAAGAGAAGCTCTTTAAGTATCTTTTTCTTGTTTTATTTTTCGTCTCTCGCCTTGGAATATTACAAATTGACGAGGCTTGCCAGTCGACTTATGTTGTTGATTTTTTATTGTGGAACTGAAGGGAGAGAAGAGAAAATAAATAATGAAGTTGTCGTGTGGTAGGAAAGAGACAAGAATGGCAAGGGAAGGTGGAGTATTGTTGTTTTCGGTTGCGTCAATCTCATGTGGTAGGCTGTTAATCACTTGTTGGGTAGCGTTCATGAACAACAAGCTTTTGGCCATGATTAACTGCTCTGGATTAACTTTATCAGATTTGTAAATGTCACTGCACCTTGAATGTGTACATTAGTGAACGCAACAGACACTGACATTGGATGAAGTCTTCGTCAACGCGTTCTGTTCTTTGGATGCCAAGGTCAAACACAGACAATAGCTCGATCGCAATGCATTATAGTTTGATCACAAGAATGGAGGGAGATATTCAATGTATTATGACCTTTAACCATATGAAGCTGGTATGTTTATCTGGCTAGAAGCTTTAGATGAAGAAAAGACAATCTCTGTTGGGCTTATAATTATGGATAAAAGCCCAAAGTTGGTTATCATATTTATCAAGGATTGGCATGCTCCTGCTTTCACGGTCACAGCACAAATTGAATCCAAGAAATCATCTTGGTTTCTCCTCTACGGCGAGAACTCAAAATGCCAATAGTATAACATAGCATCTGCTAAAAGATACAATCTTGAAATTGAAGAGCAGAATGGAGCAACTTTGCATAGCATCAAGAAAAGGGTGGCTGATTCTATTCAAGAAAGATTCAATCTTTTTTTTTTTTGTCCTTTCTCTCGTGCGAAAATTGAACTTCCAAGATTTCCTTATCAAGAACTTACAGATCATGTCGCCTGGTTCTCATCTCTCCCAACATGCCAAGACTGTACTGCTATCATCGTTAACAGGAGAGGCCAATGTAGCATGGAAATAAACATGCTATCAAAAGGAGAAAAAACATGGAAAAAACATGGACCAATCTGGTATAAAAGTGTCCAAAAGCTCATTTAGGAGCAATATTACAAGGTGCAGCATATGATGATGAATCTGGAACGATATACTACTTTGGTGAAAATTATATGGCAGCTACATTTCGTGTTGGTGAAGAAAGACAGCTCCGGAGTGGATTTTCATGCACATCTGTTGGGAAGGACTCGGAAGGGATCTGCCATTTTGAATTGTCACGTGAGAACAGTATTTTGAGAAGAGGGGGATGAAGAAATGGATAGGTATGTAGATGGGGAGCAATGCATGGATGATTACAGTTTGTGGAACAGAATTTTACGGTAGTAGTGGCTTTATGTTCTTAATGGAAGAGTAAAGACTGACGATGAACAGGGAGAGGAGGATCACAGTGATCATCTTCACCGTCATGTTAGAGGGGGTGTGGATTCAACCTCGATTCTATCAGATGCCTGCAGATCAATTAAGTTGGTGTTGAGGTGATTATTAACATTTAGAAACTTTTTTTTTTTTTTTTTTGTGTTTTTCAAGTGGAGATTAATGCAGGTTACTAGTAGTTAGTTTTTAGTTATATATAAGTTAATAGTTAGATCATTTTAAAAGATCAAAACTATACATGTCTCTATCAGTATAATTTTTTTTTTTTTTTAAAAACATCTAGGCTAAATTTTATAGTTGAAAATGGAAGAGTAGCCTTAATCCGTGATAAAATATTTTATAATTCATCTTAAATGGGTTAAAAGTTAATATAATTTTCTTATATATGAATTTTAACCTTTTTCATACACTACTAGAAATATAAGTTTTAGCAAGAGAAAATTTCATCACTAAAAGTGCATTTCCCATCGTTAAAAACTTTTAGTGACGGAAAAATTACCATCATGGACTGTCATTATAGCGCCATAGTTAAAAAGTAAATAGTGATGGAAACAATAATTCCATTGTTAAAATAAATAGTGACAAAATGGTATCCCATTGTTATAAACTCTCAACAGCGATGAAATTTCTTATCATTGAAGGTTTTTCTTCTATCATTATAAGTCTTCAATATCAAGAGTTATTCCTGTCATTAAAAGTTATTTCTCCTATCATTAAAAAATTAGAATAACAATGTCATTTCCTGTCATTAAAAGAAATTTTTTCTATCATTAAAAATACTATAATAACGATGATTTTTTTCATCACTATTAAGTAAATTAATTGTCGTAATAGCGATGACAATTCCTATCATTATATCTTTCATTCTCCTGTCATTATATTATGTAACTATTCATCCATTGTTTAATATTTAACATTAATATAAAAAATTGATTTAAAAATACTAAAATAATAAATCATAGAATTAAAATTTATTGTAAATACAGAAATGAACACAAGAATAAATAACACTTCCATTAATATTTCAATAATAAGAGTAATTGTAATATTTGTCTAACTAAAATAGACAAATTTATGTACATGATTCTACAAACAATTAAGTTGGAAAATTTTTAAAAAAAATTAAGCACTCCTCACTTCGATAGTTTTGTGTTATCCACCTTACTTGGAATGCATCCTTCAATGTAGCTAAGAAACAGGTGGCTGGTAAACCGCACCACACTTCACTTCTTCTAGTTTATTTTTGTTCTAGTTATTGGAGATCAGGAAAGAAAAAAAATAGAAAACCATATTAATTGATGGCTGGTTAAACACCACCAACATCAATGAGAGGTAAATCAATCTAAAAAAGTAGCAGTAGAGCAACAAAACTACAAAATAGAAATAGAATAGGTGCTAAACACTTAACATCAACAAGAAAAGACAGACAACAACTTGAACCCAAAAACAAAATTTAGGAATGTAATATCCCGAGTTTTTAAATAATTTTAAACTGCATCGGAATATGCAGTGTTAATAATTTTTATATATAATTATGATTATTTGATGAGTTTGTTATTTATTAAAGACATTTTTAATTATTTTGAGTCCTTTACGTAAAATTTTTTCGAAAATTTTATTTTCGGGGAAATTAAAATGTGAATAATTAAATATTAATTATTTCAACTGGTTTAGTGAATTTGCATGAGTTCATGCATGATTTTAAAGTGTCAAATAAAATACATGTTCATGCATGCATTTAAAGTTAAATTAGGGTTATTTAATTAAATTAAATTATATTATATAGTTTTTATGTTAATTAATTAAATGTGTGTATATGTGTAAATATATTATTATTAAAGTGTGTGGTGGATATTATTTGTGTGTATTAAATTATATATTATAATAATAAAGTGAGACATATATATACATATATACATATATAATTATTATAAAAAATAAAGTTCATTATAATTACCATTTTGCCATTATCTTTTCCCTCTCCCTCCCGATCGATTTCTTCCTCCTCCGGCCGTTGCAACTCCTTCCTCTTCCTGTTGGTGTGCCTCCCGGCATGCCACCTCCCTTGTCAGTCATTTCCACCACCGCAAGCTCCCTTCTCCGGCGTGTTTTGGTCGGATTTTCCAAGAGTTACCGAAAGTTGCTCTTATCGTCGATCAAGCACTTTCTGACCACCATTTTGAACGCCACCAGTCTCTATCTTCTCATTGAGCTTTGGTGAGTTCATTTCCAAGCTTTGTTTCACTTGAAATGATCTAGATTTCCCTAGGTTTCGATTTTACATTTTCGGCCTATTAGGGTTTTTAATTTTTTTGAGCCTTGATTTGGTTGATTCATGCAATCTTCCTTTACAAACATTGATCCTTGTAGCTTAATCTAGCTGTATGAATTTTTGTGGAATTTTTGGGAATTATTTTGATTTTTGTGAATTTTTGATTATTTTATTAATATTTTCTAATTTTTGAAAATTAATTAAATAAATTATGAAATTGTGTTTTATGGTGTTTATAGGTGTTAAAATGAATTTTATAAATTTATTTTGAATTTATTTAGTTTATGTAATTTTTGAAAAATTAGGTTAATTATGTGTTTTAGTGAAATTAATTGGTTAATTGAGTATATTTATTGATATTATTGAATGATATGTTGAGAAATTAATTTTTGAGTAATTATATTATTTTTGGTGAATTTTTGAACATTTATAGTGAATTTACATAACCAAGGGTATTTTGATAATTTGGCACTAAATTGGCTATAAATATAATTAAATTGGTTTTAATAGTTATTTGAGGTATAAAAATGATTTCTAGAAATTATTTAGTATTTTTAACTAATTAAAAATATTTTCGTAAATTATTTTCAAATTATATATAATATACGATTTTTCTAAATAAATGAGTTTTTATCGATTTTTAGTAAGTTTTAGGGTTAATTATGTAATTTGAAGTTTTAAAATGTATTTTGGTCAATATTTATGAATTTATTGAGAATTACCGATTTTTAATAATATTTTATTTAAAATTAGGGTTTTTATGCATTTATCGGTAAAATAAATATTTTTAGCGTTTGAATATCTAAATTGCTATATTTTGAGTATTGAAGGGCATTTTGGTATTTTTGGTATGTTTCGTGTGTTCTGTAATTATCTTGTGAAATGTGGACCTCGGTCGGTGAATTGTAGTTTGGAGTCCGACTAAGGGATTATGATCTGCATATATTCGAAGTGTATTTCTTTACAGGACCGGCTCTACTCTTTGAGTAAGGAGATGTCCATTTTACAGGGGAGGTTTTGTCGGATTTTCGGTAGAATTCTCGTAAAACGTGATATCTGGTCGAATTCCTATTCTAATTATGTGTTTAAGATTCTAGATCGAGTCTTTATAATTTTCGCTAGATTTATTCTAATGTCGTGTTATCATTTGTTTGTTTAGTTGAGCCGAGACCGAGACCTAGTGGACCAGACTCATCGGACCCATCTCGATGAGCGCAATAACAATGAGTTGTTATTTTATATATACATGTTTTAGGGTGCATGTTTTAGAAATGTATGATTTATTTGTATAAAATATGCATACATAGTTTAATAATTACTTAGGTTTATTTCGGTATATTTTGGTATATTTTAAACTATATGCATGTTTAATTAATAAATTATTCTTAAAATGTTTTTAGGTATATTCATGGTTTATTTCTAGTTTATTTTGTAATTAAATTGAATTTATTTGACGTATATATATTCGAAATATACCTGGTTTATTTTTGATATATTTCTAGTATATATATGGTTTATGTTGCTATTTTATTTAATATCATGCATCATTGATTTTATGAATGTATGTTTTATATAATAATGAAGGATATCAATAGAATGTGCTACCTAGTGGGCAGCACTAAGACCGAGTACGTACCGGTACGCCGATAGCACTAGGCTATATTACTAACCTATTTGTGGATTATAATTGGATTGATTTATTTAATGTGAGATGTGATTTGGGAGTGTGATTGCTGGAGCTCGATTGACTAAGTGTCTCAGGGCAAATCACACTGACAGTCAGACTGCTGAAGCTCGGTTGACTTAGTGTCTCGGGGCTAGTCTACTGTCCAAATGGAACAAGTGAAATTATTTGGAATAAGTGAGCCTGTATGGCTAGAGTGTTGTCTAACACTGTTTTGAGGTTGCGATTTTCTAGGGTTCTATTTGATCCTTCATATACGGATGTATTTTCTTAATATTTATATAAAATGATTTTGTTACATCTGTGTGTATTTGCTTGTATATATATTTATTATATATGTTATTGAATGTGTGCATTGCCATTTAGTATGCATGTATATGTATTATAACAATTCACTCAGTGAGGTTTGACTCCCCCTCCGTTGACTATTTTTCAAGAGAGTCTACGTCATCAGACCTTAGTAGTAGACCCATACGCTGGATTTCTTCCACTCTGCCTTCACTATGTAAATTGTTTACCTGAGTTTATTTTATAATCTAGACACTACACTAGTTATAGTCGTTTGTGAAATTTATGTATCATATTTAAATGAGATTTTATTTTAAGAATTTGCACTAGAATTTGTATTAAAGGATTATTTATATATATGAGATGAGGATGTTCATCTAATTCCATTGGCAGATTATTATTTTATTTTATTTTTATTTATTATTTTATTTTCACTACAAAATATTTTATTTATGTTATTATTATTATTGCATGTGTTATTTTATTTTAAGGTTTGCTATGGGTTCCGGATTCGAAAGAATTCTCGTTCCCTAGCGCCAGTTATGGCCCCTGTTTTGGGTCGTGACAAGGAAAATAGCAAAAATAGTAGAAATTTTTATGAGAGAGGAGCAATAATAATGAAAAGATTATAATCATCCAAAAATAACAGGAAATATAATAATAACTCAGAAAAAGAAAACTACAACATAAAAGCACATGACAACAGAGCAACAAATAAAAGCATATGTTTTTCTTAATGCTTTTGCGTTAATAAATAAAAAAGAAATCCATTTTTAAGTTGTTGTTGTTGGATTTTAAAGTTATTTCTAAACATGGGCTTTAGAAAAGGGCAAGAGAAACTAAGAGGAAGAAAACAAAGAATGGACCACAACTAATAACTGAAATAGTGTCGATAAAAAATAAAAACATGGACTAGTTCAGCAAATGCCAAGAGTAAAGAAAATACCTTAAATGAGAAATTACTAAATGAGTAGTTAACAGATGAGCCAGACTCAAATTTTGCAAGTCCACCACATTCATCTCCTTGTTCATCATTATATGCAAAGGATAAATTTTCCTAGTTATTTGGCAAAAAATATTTTCAGAAATAAATGGTTTTACAAACCAATGACATGTTCTAATCAGAAGGTCATTTGAATTTACAAGAACCAAGATGGTACAATTTCTATGAACATGAATATTGACAACTGCTTAAACATTATTTCAGCCACCTAATTTTATTGCAAAGATAAACATGTATTATGATTCTTAAAATTGAACATAAAAAATCTTTCAAAGAAAAATAACAGGTTGTACTCCTATAATAAGCATAAGTTAAATTGAAGTATGTATTACAATTGAATAACATTTTAATTATTCTAATTTTGCACATCACATTTTTTTAAATGTTTCAGGCCATGCCTTAATGCAGATGAAATTATTTAGTCATGATCATAAGTATTTCCATTAGAGATCCAATCTATAAATTTTGAATCAACTCATATACATACATACATACATACATACATATATATATATATAAGCAACAAGAACATGATTCTTTAAAAAATAGTTGCTTTACCAGGGGAACAATAAAGTAAAATTAACCAAAAGAATCTACATAATGTTTAACATAGAACTTCAATGAACATGAACAATATAAAAGAATGCAATCACATAATTTCTAGTTCGTTGATTTCTTATTACCTTTTTATGGACTTCCAGTCATTGTAAAAGGAAGGATAGATATGTTTAAAAAGATAGTAGAGACTACACCAACTACACTCACTAAATCATCACAATAGCCACCATTTCCATTGTTGAAGTCTAAGAAAAGTTCAGTTTTAGCCTTTAACCTGCTTCTACCAGAGAAGAAGTAATGTGGGACAAGCTAGTGTTGTGTATACAACCATTGAATTGCTTCAATTTATTTTTTGATTAGTACCTAGATATTAATTGATCATCCTATTTCAAAACTCCTAAATAAATAAATATTTATTTTTTAATTGCTATAACAAATGTGTAAGATGAACCCAATTAATGAAAATAACTGGGTGCTATATCAATTAAACAAAAAGAAGCTGAACCCAGCTATATAAGAGAAGTACACAGGGAAAGCAACTAGAGTAGTAAAGTAAGAGAAAAGACTTAGTTTTGATAAAACTAAAGGAAAAATGTGAACAAAAACTAAAAGTCTACTTTTCTTTCTCATTACTATAAACTAGCACAAAGGGAAGAGATGTTTAATCCTGTGCAAAACAAAGAAATAACATAATAAATCATTAAAAGAATACTAAGTATTTTAAATAAAAATAACTCACTTAGCAAATTGAAAAAAGCTAAACAACAATAAAAAATCCAACACATTGTACTTTAAGATACTTGAATATAGTATTCTTTGTAAGGATAACTCCATTCTTCCCCCAACCTCAATAACCATGTTACACAATGTCATTTGGAAAACCAAAACAACCAACAAAGTGATATGCTCACGCAATGTTAATTGATGCAGATAAAATTTGACTAGCCAATCTTTGTTCATATAGCAAAATATATAGCTCACTAATATTTAAGCTTTCAAAAGTTGTGCCAACAAACTCCATTATGCACTAAACACATATATTTCTTTGGCAAAAGAGACACTAAATAAATTAAGCCAAGAAAAGGAAATTTTCTTTTAAGGGCAATTGTATGCCTATAAAAGCAAGACAATGCATCATATCCAATTAACTCACTTAAAAAATTAAATCCTTTGATAATAAATAGTCAGACACTTCATCATCCATTCCAAATCTTAAAGTTTATGGCACCTGCAATTATGATGAATATAAAAGGGATATAATAACATAACCACATACACAAATCAACATATAACAGCTCCTTTATATAATATGACTTCAAGAAAATTTTCATGGAAACAAATTGCATTAGCCATGTGTCTAGCTATATGACTTATTTACATAACTTATATAACTTAAGAACTCAAACTGCAAGAATTTTTTTTCCTATATGAACATCAATTTGTTACTTATATTCCTAAAAGAGAGTAAAATGGATAAATTACCAAAAAAAAAAAGAAAAATCGGTAGTTCCATGGCTAAATTAATTGAATAATGTCTGTAATGGACTAGATAAAAGCTTACCATATTGCAGCATTAGCCTCTGCAATTGAAACTTCATTTTTTTTCATGTCTTTTCGATGACACAGTTAACAAGCCTGCAAAAATATTAAAGTCAACATAAGCCTAAGAGCTTTATATCATCTACACATATATTTGTACAAAACCAAGCGAAGTAATCAAATCAACCTTACGAATAACCATGACCAACATTCTAATAACGAACAAGAGTAATATCATAGAAGTTCACATTCCAAAATTCTATAATTATAAACATGTATGAAATCAATAAATTCTTATAAATCCATATGGGTAAATAACAACTCAAAAGTAGCATTTTAAGGGCTAGAAAGCACTTAATGCTACAATTCTCATTTACTATAGATCAATGTCGTACACATATAAATAGACATATATATGATTACTATAATATAACCCAAAAGAAGAAAGAATAAAAACATAGGGAAGCAATGAAATCACACCTCAAGAGAGCCATGCAATACAGCATAGCCAACATTTGCTCTGAGTGTTATGCATCGCTTGGTAGGTACTTTCTATAATGAGATAATAATGATAAATTATTTGTGATGAATTATTTTAAGGGAAAAAATGAAAATTAATTCATAATAGAAATTATCACCTATAAAAAGGGTTTTTTTTTCTTCATAATTTCAATAAATGAAGTTGTTATATCAATCACAACAGGTAAGCGTCCTTTGTTTCACCATGTCGATATCTAAAAAAGGCACTAATTTGTAGCCATACGATGATGATGATGATGTATCTTGATTAGGAAAAATCCTCAATTTCAAAAACTCTGATTAGGAATAACCTCCAAAGATGAAGAGCAGTGATGAGAATAACCTCTAAAGTTTTAGTGCTTGAGGAGAACACCTTTGATTAAGAATAATGTCAAGATGAAAAGTAGTGATCGAGAATAACCTCTAAAGAAACCTAGTTGATAGAAGTACAATAACCTCTCAGCTAACAGAAGTAAACCTCTCAGCTAACAGAAGTACCAATTCTAAGGGACATTAATCTCGATTGTGCCTCTGTTTTCCAAGTAAGATGTCACAACCCAAACCCGGGGGCTATGACCGGCGCTAGGGAACAGGAATTCTTTCGAATTCGGAACCCGTAACAAGCCTTAAAATAATAAAAACATACAATAAATAAAATTAAAATAAATATATTGTAGTTAAAATTTTCAATTTAACATAATAAAATAAACTCCTTCATATCATGAAATAGTTGAATACAATATTCAGATTAAACATTTGAATTAAAATCTCATATAGCAAAAATAATTAAAACTCACTACTGTTACAAATACAACTACTGCAGTTTTCTAGAGTACAATAATAAATAATTAAGTAGGCAATTTACATAATAGGGTCTGGGCAGAAGAAATCCGGCGGATAGGCCTACTGCTAAGGTCCGAAGAAGAGGACTCTCTTGTAAAAACATCAACCGAGGGGAGTCAGACCTCACTGAGTGAATTATTATAATATATATATACATGCATAACTAGATGTCAAATGCAGACACTCAAAAGTATATATAATAAATATATATACAGACAAGTATACACAGATGCAAAGAAAATCATTTTTATATTTAATACTAAAAATCATCAGTTTATGAAGGATTAAATAGAACCCTATATTATCGCAACCTCAAATATCACATAAAAACACTTTAGCCATACTGGCTCACTTAATTCCAAGTAAATTCACTTAATCCAACTAGACAGTAGACTGGCCCCGAGACATTAAGTCGACCGAGCTCCAGCAGTCTGATTGTCAGTGTGATTGGCCCCGAGTCATTTGATCAACTGAGTTCCAACAATCACACCAGCAATCACATCTCACATCAATCAAATCAATCAGGTCATAATCCACAATTAAGTTAGTAATTCAACCTACAATTTATCGCACTGGTACGTACTCGGTCCTGGTACTGCCCACTATAAAGCACGTTCTATCGATATTCTTCATTTAAAAAAATAAAATATACAATTCGAGAATGAATAATATATACAATGGCATTCAAAATGATCAAGTAAACCATATATATACTAGAAATATACCTAAAATAAACTAAGTATATTTCAAGTATATATACATAAAATAAATGCAATTAAATCATGAAATATACTCAAAATCAACCAGTAATATACTTAAACATAATTTGAATATAAATAAAAAAGAAATCATGCATTTAATTTAAAATATACCAATAATATACTAAAAATATACCTAAAATATACTTAGGCATTCAATAAAGTAATTATGCAAAAATCTTACATTTAAAATATATAATTCTAAAATATGCAAATTAAAGCAATGTATATATATCACAATAACTCAAAGGGATGCGCTCCTCGAGACTGGTCCGATGGGCTTGGTCTGCTAGGCCTCAGTCTTGGTGCAACTAAACAATAAAAATGATCACGACATTAGAACAACTCTAACTTAGGCTTCAAGAAACTCAATCTAGAATTACTAAACACTAACAGACACAAAATCAGAATTAGAGATGTCATATTTTAAGAAAATTCTATCGAAAATTCGATAGAACCTCCTCTGTAAAACAAACATCTCTCTGCTAAAAAGTGGAGCCGGTCCTGCAAGAAAAATACACTTCGAGTATAAAAATTCTCACAACCCTCGGTTGGGATCCCGAACTACTAAAATTTTTCAATCGGGGTCCACAATTCACCAAAAATTTAATAATACAGTAAAATATATTAAAAATCAATAAATACCATAAATACCCTCCAAATACCAAAATATAGCATATTTAGCATTAAAACATCAAAAATAATTATTTTCCTAATAATTACTTAAAAACTCTAATTAATAATATAATATTATTAAAAATCAAAATTTCTCAATAATTCAATATAATTTAATAAAAATTCATTTTCTAAATCCAAATTACTTAATTAGTCCAAACGTATATTAAAAATTACTAAAAATTATTTATAAAAATAGTATATTATATATAATTTGAAAATAATTTTTGAAAAATAGTATTAATTAGTTAAAATTAGTAAATAATTTTTAAAAATCATTTTTATACCTCAAATAATTATTAAAGCCAATTAAACTTAATATCCAACTAAAATTATTACTAAATTACCAAATTACCCCCAATATTTAAAAATACACTTAAAATACTAATAATACTAAAAAATTCAATAAAAATTATATAAATACACAAAAATTATTTTCTCAATATATTATTCATTAATATCAACAAATATACTTATTTAACCAATATATACTTAATTAACTAACAAAATATATATTTAACCTATATTTCCAAAACTAACATAAACTAAAAATAAGTATAAAAATTACACAAAATTCACAAAAATTATAAATTAAATTATAAAATTAATATTAACCACCAATAAAACTAAAAATCACAATTTCATAATTTATTTAATTAATTTATGAAAATAATAAAATAATAAAAATTTCTTAAAAATTAAAATAATTCCCAAAAATTACATAAAAATTCAAGGATGTAGATTGAGCTAATGGGAACAATTTTTGTAAAATAATTTTTCATGAAACAAGCAAAAATAATCAAAAATAATCAAAAAATTAAAAATGGCCGAAACAAAAACGAGCTTGAAACCTCACCGCCATGCGTTTTCAAGTCAAAAGGAGCTCTGAATCTTCCTCCTCGAAGCTTCAAGAGTTCAAAACCACCGAAAACATCTGATTTGGTGGTCGGATAGAGGAGAACGGTGACGAAATCTATTTCGGAAAAAAACGGGTTGCTAAGGTCGTCACCGGCGCTGGAGAAGGAAGGGAAGACGACGACTGGAGGGAGAGGCACTTTGACGACCGGTGATCGGAAGTAACAGACGGTGAGGGTGGGGGAGGATGGTGATCGGGAAAGGAGAAGATAATAGGGGAAGGGTTTTTTGTTATTTATGTATATATATTTCATAATACTATATATTATATCTTTATTCAACTATATATTATAATATATTATTATAATGTACATTAATCACACACCACACACCTATATATTCACAAGCATATATATATATATATATACACACATATATATATTACACACGATAAAATAATAATATACACACATATATTAAACCCTAATTATATATATGTGCCTATATATATATATATATTAACTCATAAAATACATTTAAATAATGTAATTATTACAATAATAATATTAAAATATTAATAAACCAAATTAGGTGTTATTAAGATAATATTTCCCGAAATACTAAACTTTATATACACATTACGTAGAAAATTTTAATTAACGAAAAGATAATAATAATTGTTCACAAAATGGTAAAATAATCAAATAAAATTTTAAAATTATTAACACTACATATTCTATTTTAAAATAAAATAATTTAAAAATCAAATTATTACATAAGATAATAATTGTTAAAAGAAAAGGGATATTTTTGAATTGAAGTAAATAAGGAACAATCTTACACAATTCTTTAACTTGAGTTGTGTAATTACAACTGCAACAATCTTACCCAAAAAAAAAAAAAGAGAAGACTCGATTTATTGTTGAGAAAATCTATGTAGATTAGACTAAGAACTCTTTCCTAACCAAATATGTAAATTGATTAGGAAGTTAGAAAAGAGAGAATGAAGAAATGGTTCTAGCAGAGAATAGGATAATTGATTATAGAAAAAGGTTTACAACGTAGAGAAAAAAAATGGGTTAGGTTAAAAGGATAGTCATTACATTTTTTTTAAAATTTATTTTTTTTATGAGAAATGATAGAATTTTTGAGTGGGAAGAGTTGGGTGCTAAAAATGTTTACTCCAATAATGACGGTATGACAATTTAATTGGTATAAATTAAAATTTTGTCACTAATAGCTAAGGTTTTAGTTAGGGGATATTTTACCCTCATAAAAAATTATGCAAATTGCACATTTAATGAGAGGTTTTTCTTACCCTCATTTATTTTTTATCACTAATGAATGTTTTTCTTGTAGTGAAATACAATAACATACAACAACAATAATCACACTAAAAAATGAAGATTAGGCCCCATTATTTTGCAAAAATGTATATATAGGTTGGCTCTAGAATACTGCATTCAATACAAAATTTTCTAATTTCATATTCATTTTTTGTAATCAGGGAGAAGTAATTTGATTTCAATTAAAATTAAAGAAAGAATCATTTCTTCAATTCTTCCACCATAAAATTTAATTTGAAGATCAATTTACTATTATTTTTAATTAGGCTATTTATGAAAGGAACAAAAGAGAAGTAATTTAATTTCAATTCACATGCCATATTTAGAAATCATAATAGCAGCCATGTCCCTCCCGATTGCAATATCAAGTTAGTCCATTCCTTTAGTTTAAGTCCACTCACCATTGTTAATATTAGCTCTACACACAAAGTGTTATGACCCAAACTGGGGCCATGACCGGTGTTAGGGAACGAGAATTTTTTCGAATTCGAAATCTGTAGCAAGCCTCAAACTTAAAACATGAATAAATAAAATAAACAGCTATGCATCAAAATTTAAATCTCAAATCCATATGATAAAATAATCTTCTCATATCATAAAATAAAATATTTTAGTACAACATTCAGAGACAGACCTCTCTGAATTAAAATCAACATACAGTAAAGATAAATACAACCCACAATTGATACAAATACAACTACTACAGTTTTTAGAGTACAATATAAAACTAGGTAGATGATTTATATAATAGAGCCGGGGCGAAAGAAATTTGGCGGATAGGTCTACTGCTGAGTTTAAAGAAGAAGACTCTCCTGTAAAAATATCAACTGAGAGGAGTCAGATCTCACTGAGTGAATTGTTATAATATATATATATACGCATCTCCTATATGTCAATTGCAATCAATTATATGTATATAATAAATATATATTTGCAAGCAATTTACACGGATGCTGAAAATCACTTTATTTCATGATATTGAAAAATATAAGTTTTGAAGGATCAAATAGAACCCTAAATGATTGCAACCTCAATGAATAGTAAAAATCACTCTAGCCATACTAGCTCACTTAATTCCAAATAAATTCACTTAATCCATTTGGACAATAGACTGGCCCCGAGACACTAAGTCAACTGAGCTCTAGCAGTCTGACTGTTAGTGCGATTGGCCTCGAGATACTTGGTCAACCGAGCTTCAGTAATCACACCCTCAATCTCATCAATCTCAGTCATATCAATCATGTCATATTTCCTCAAATAAGTTAGTAATTTAACCCTACGATCTATCGCACCGATACATACTCGGTCCTAGTACTGCCCACTAGGTAGCACGTTCTATCAATATCCTTCATTTTAAAAATAAATCGCTCAATCGAAAATAAATGATGTAAAATGACATTCAAAATGATTGAATATACCATATATAAACCAGAAATATACATAAAATAGACTAAGTATATTTTGAGTATATATATGTCAGATAAGTTCAAATCAATCATACAATATACTAAGATAAACCATTAATATACTAAAACATGCTAGGTATATTTATTGAAGATAAAACATACATTTATTTAGAAATATATTAAAAGTATACTAAAAATATACTTAGAATATACTAATCATTTATTAAAGCAATTTATGAATAAATTCAATTAAAACATTTATTTCTAAAACATGCAACCTAAATGCAATGTATATATAGAATAACAACTCATAGGTGTGCACTCCTTGAGACTGGTTCGACAGACCTCGATCTCAGTGCAGCTAAACAAATAAAATGATCACAAAAATCAAAATACATCTAATTTAACTTCTAGATACTCGATATAGAATTACAAAATACGGACAAACACAAAATTGATCTGATGTCACGTTTTATGAGAATTCTATCGAAAATTCAGCAGAACCTTCTCTGTAAAATAGACATCCCTCTACTAAAAAGTAGAGCTGGTCCTGCAAGAAAAATACACTTCGAATATATAAATTCACACAACCCTTGGTTATGATACTGAACTACAAAATTCCCCAACCGAGATCCACAATTTACCAAAATTCAAATAATATAATAAAATATATTAAAAATCAGTAAATACCATAAATACCCTCAAAATATCAAAATATAGCATATTTAACATTAAAACACCAAAAATAATTATTTTCCCAATAATTACTTAAAAATCCCAAATAATAATATAATATTATTAAAAATCCATTATTCTAATAAATTACACAATTAAAAATAAAAATTCATTTTATAAATCCAAATAATTTAATTAACCCAATAATATAAAAAAAAAGTTATTAAAATCCATTTTATTACCAACATAATATATAATATATTATTTGAAAACAATTTTTGAAAATTAGTTTTTAATTAGTTAAAAATAGAAAATAATTTGTAAAAATCATTTTAGCACCTCAATTAATATTAGAACCAACTAAACATAATATTTAACTAAAATTATCACAAAATTACACAATTAACCCTAATATTCAAAAATACACATAATATACTAATATTACTAAAAAATTCAATAAAAATTATATAAATACATAAAAATTATTTTATTAACATATATCTCATTATTATCAATAAAAACATATAATTAACTAATAATTTCTACCAAAATATATATTTAACCTAATTTTTCAAAATTGACATAAACTAAAAATAATTATAAAAATTACATAAAAATCACAAAAATTATAAACTCAACTCTAAAATTAATAATAATTAATTATAACCCCAAAAATCACAAATTTATAATTTATATAATTAATTTATGAAAATTAATAAAATAATAATAAAATATTCCAAAATTCACAAAAATCAAAATAAATTCCAAAAATCACACAAAAATTCATGGAAGTAGATTAAGCTACAAGAATCAATATTTGTAAAGGAATTTTGTGTGAATCAACCATTAACAACCCAAAAAAAATTTGAAACCCTAATGAACCAAAAACTAAAAATCACTCAACACCCAATCAAAAGAAGTTTTAAGCTAAAAGGAAGCATGGATTTACACTCACCAACAAGAGAGGAAGAGAATGAGACTAGCGGTGAGAAGAATGGTGGCCAAAATCGCGAAGAATGTAGGAGAGGTCAACTTTCGGTCTCTCACTACCACAGTCACTCGACGATGTCGAAGAAGGAGGAGGAGGGCGGTAGAAGGCGACTGGAAGTGGCTAGAAGGCTGGATGGCAGTCTGGCGATGAAGGAACAGACAGTGGCGAAAGGAGGAGGCTCTCGGTGGTTCGGGCGCAGGTGGGTTGTATATATGTATATGTGTTTGTGTTTTTGGTTGTATGTGTATTATATGTATATAATACTATATTATATAATTAAATAAAACTTTATTTAATAATATTATAATATATAACTTAAATCTACACCACATATATATATATATATATATATATATATATATATAACACATATATAAACATATATATTCACATGTAAATAACATACAAACCCTAATTATTATAATATCTAATATCATAATACCTAAAATAACAATTCAAATAAATAAAATAATTTATTAACAAATTAAATAGGGATATTTGATAAAATAATAATACAAATAATAATATTATAACTATCATGAAAATTAATCAACCAAAATAATATATTTATGTAGGAAAATTTATTAAAACATGAAATAATAATAATTAATCGTAAAATAGTAAAATAAAAATAAATAATTTTTATTAACACTGCATATCTCATTTTTAAATAAAATAATTTAAAAATATGAGTCATTACACAAAGGAGACAACTGCAAGGTTAGATATGCACCAAGCAAAAGGTCAAAACTTACAAAGAAGCTCAATGAATAAAGGAAGTAAATTGATTTATAAAGATTTGTAATATAGAAAGATTATTTTGATTCACAAAATTTCTGTCACTTGGCTTTTGTTGTGAGCAAAAAATTTGGGACAAAAGGGCATAAAAAGAATTAACAAAGCATCTAACTAGCTTTCCTCCGGGCAGTAGGTCCATAACATGAGATTAAGAGAGAGGTCTGAAGGCAATTAAGCCATTTTGGTGTTTTACACTCACATGTGCCTGGCCCAAATGGGTCCTGGATTTGTAATGCCAAACTTTAGATGGTTTCAATTTCAAACAAGTTAACAGATAGAAGCAATACCATAGCTAATTACCAAATTGACTACTCATTTAATAAGGATTGAACAAAAATGCTCATCAAATTATCTCATATATATATAATATGAGCATAAATCAATAGAAGCACTGATCTAAATCACTGATAACTAGTATAATGTTGCAAACCTTAATTAAATAGAGAACTAAAGGCAAGCAATCCATCAACTGAAATCCCAAAATTAACAGTTATATTTGAAATTTTTAAATCTTCATTATCCAAGCGAAATTTCAGATCGCAAACAAGTTCTTAAAATCACATTCAGCTACAAAACAAAAAACTTTTAATTTTCAACTAAAGAACTAAGTAGAAATAATTCAGGTATTTGAAATGAATCAAGACATGAACACATAAACTCATGAACAAATTAGTTTATCATCTTAATTAATCATTATACCATAAACTCATGAACAAGAATAGTCATGGACTCCAAGGTAACCACTATCATGAGGAATATTAAAAAAAATTGAAACTTTCAATACATAAAGATTACCCACCTAAGATACAATAGAAACAACATCCATAAGAATGAACAAATGGCAAAAATATGAACCACACGTTAAAATCAGATAATAAACAAATTAAACAAAAAATACAATTATTAAATCGAATGATACATAATTTGAGAAAAATAAATATAAATAGTAAAATCAGCAAGAAAACAGAGTCAAATGGCCCCTGAATCATTACCCAAAATCGGCTTTGATATAAGACTTTTAAAATAATAAAGAGAACAATCGGCAGCAAATATAATTCAAGCTGGAATGTAAATAACAAAAAAATGCAGAGAAGAAGACAAAGTGAATCAATGGTTACCCGATAAATGGACGAATGAAATTGAGAAAGTCCGGTAACAACTGAGTCGAGGAGGAGAAAACTGAGGATGAAGATAAAGGAAAATGGCTACAATCATGAAGAGAAGGGCATTAATAACCGAAAAAAAATGAAAATTCAAGGCATTGATGATGATTGAATATCGCGCGAGGAGTACTGCATGAAGAACATAGCTGGTTTTGGTGATTGCCGTGAGGATAGGACTAAGCTCGTTGCGTCGTCCGATTCTGATTTTGCATTGTTAGAGAAAGAGGATATGATTTTTTTTTTTAAGGTTTGGTGTTGAAGAAAGAAATAGACATGAAATCACAAGAGAGTTTAATTGAGAAGATATGTATTTGCAATAGCTTGTAGCTGAAATGGAAATTTTTTTTTCTTTTTGGTTTATGATGGTGGGTTTGGATTACCATATCCATTCTTGTTAAGTACTTAGTTTCTTTTAGTTTATCTCCTAGCTTTTGGGCTTCCAGGAAATAAAAAAGAGGGGACCATAATCAATAACTACGGGATCTATATTGTGATAGCGAGAAAATCAATCTCCCATCCGTAAATGTTTATTTTTCTAAAATAACTTAATAAGGGTAGTTTAAATTTCAAGTTAAAAATATAAAAATAATAGCTTTAGCGAAGATATTTAAATACTCTCGCTAAATCTTGTTGTTAAAAACTAATATTCTAGTAGTGATATTTGATACTTTTGATATTTGTTAATCATTTTAACTCAGAAAAATTCTATAATTATTTAGTCTTTTAATTACTTTTATTTTATTTTATCTTTTTTACCATAGGTTGAAAAAATATATTATCATTAAATACGTTTTGTAAAAAATAAAATATTGATAGTTAGCACCTTTAACTCGAATTATTATAGAGTTGGAGTTAGTAACAGTTTTTAAATATTTAAATTTTAATTATTTTCAAATAAAAAAGAAAAGGAAAAATCAAAATCCGACCTGCCATGTCGAACGGGCGACCTAAGGATTAGCAGTGGAATGTACTCCGACTACAGTCCTCCGCTCTACCAACTGAGCTAAGGTCGGTCCCTTGGAGTTTGTGCTTGTCCAGCTAATACGACAATAATGTTGCAACTATCAAAGAATTGTCTTTGTAGTGTTCATTTAACTGCTACCTACATAAAGAATTATGCATGTATATATCGCCAGTTGTAAAGGGTGGATGCTGCTGTCAACTAGTGCTGCGGCATAGTCGACTAGCAAGGAATCTGATCTTAATTTCACTTGTACTGTGGAAGAAGAATGTTCAAGATTGGCTTAGGGCAAGTTTTTTTTTGCAAGTACTTTATATCAAGATTAATAAAGTTTCTGTTTTTCTGTTTTTCTTTTTTCATATGAAATTGCTCATGGGGTTTAAGCTATCTCAACAAAAGTGTGGAATAGAAGGACTATTCTGGTTCTGCTACTGTGATGTTCTTCTAAATCCCACTAGATTCAACTTGCTCCTGAACTCTTATTATATTGTTCTTTTAAGGATGTGATTAATAGCTGCAGTAGAAGTGTAATTATTGGCTTTTTTTTTTCAAGAGTAGAAGTGCATCTACTTCAAGAGTCTCACTTGCTGAGATCTTCAACAAAGCTTTTTCTACCCAGACTGGGAGGTGCGTGCAAATCTTGTTCATTTCTTCCACAATCATATGCTTATGAACTTGGAAAGTGCTAAACTTTCCCACATCTCTCTTTATCATTATAATATGCTGCAGTGGTCATGGCCCTTTTTGGATTTTCTTTTATGTTATTATTTTATATTGCAACCAGTTTTTTTTTTTTATTTTTTTATGATAGTACTGAGTACTGAAGCATCTTTTTCCTTTTCTATCATTAATATAAAGCAGTATTGTGTACTTATATTTATGTTGACCAATTGGGATTTACTTATGTTCCGATCATCAACTAGCACCTTATCTGACCATGTGAGGTTAAAGGTAGACAGGCTACAACTTTTTAATCAGTTTCTCTGAAGTTTATTGAAAATCATTAGAAATCATGAACTAACGAAGAGTTCAAATTACTGATGGTGGCTGAATTGATACGATTGATGCTTAAGTGTTCTGTTTTGCTGTGGCGTAGTAAGCTAGAGGGCAAGGTAGCACTTATCACTGGAGCAGCAAGTGGTATTGGGAAGGCAACTGCAGCCAAATTCGTCACAAATGGTGCAAAAGTTATTGTTGCTGATATTCAACACCAACCTGGTCAGCAGACTGCAGAAGAACTCGGACCAAGTGCAGAATTCATTGCCTGTGATGTAACTAAAGAATCAGATATATCTAATGCTGTAGATTTTGCCATCTCTAAATTCAACCAACTTGATATCATGTACAACAATGCAGGAGTAGCCTGCCACACTCCTCCCAGTATTGTAGATCTTGACCTTGCAGTGTTTGATAGAGTCATGAACATTAATGTGCGAGGAATAATGGCTGGGGTCAAACACGCGTCACGAGTCATGATCCCACGAAAAACTGGCTGTATTCTTTGCACAGCCAGTATCACAGGAATTTTAGGCGGTACAGCACAACATACATACTCAGTGTCGAAGGCTACTGTTTTAGGCATTGTTAAGTCCGTTGCAGCAGAGCTATGCCAACATGGTATCAGAGTTAATTGCATATCACCTTTCGCGATTCCAACTCCATTTGTTATGCAAGAATTGAGTCAATATTTTCCAGGTGTTGATGCTCAAAGGCTTGTGGAAATGGTACACAATACTGGTGCATTAAAGGGGGAAAAGTGCGAGCCTATTGATATAGCTAATGCTGCATTGTATCTTGCATCTGATGATGCCAAATATGTTAGCGGGCATAATTTGGTGGTAGATGGAGGTTTTACAACATTCAAGAGTCTAAATTTTCCTGCACCAGATCAGGTGTAATGCTAAACTTTCTCAAAGATGTTAGAAGCATCAACCTGGTGAATGAATCAACACCAAAATTTTATTTTTCATCTGTTCTTTTTCTCATTTTCAATATGCAACTTAATCTTGCTTCTTCTTAACTTGTATATCAGAAACATTGAATAGAGACGGATGAATTTTCCACTACTTTCAACCCAATCTGAAATTGTTGAGAAACTTATTCTGAAATTAGAAAATGGCTGCAAAGCTGCAACCTTAAGCAGATCAGTTTGTAGGTAGCCAAAAGTAGAGAACATTAGTTTACAGTTTGCAGTCGAAAGACTTGACTGCTACAGGCATTGTGGGTGCATGGTTGGTTTCCATCTCTACAGGTTTTATTCGATATATTACAGAATTCGAAATGATTTCATCCAGCCATAGGCGACTAGCGTGGATCTTCGCAGTTTTATTACCTCAGTAGCTTAGAGGAAGGTCAAGAGCCTTCAATTAGAAAATTGTACAAATCATGTCAAGAGCCTTCAATTAGAATTTTTCCATGACCAGCTTGCGCATGAATGCCTCTGGAGCTGTAAAGCATCGGAAGCAACAAGGATTTTAAAGACACAGTTATATCTCTTGCTTTGAATAGAATAATATTATCAGTATGATTTTGAGCATCACGTACTCCTAATATAGTTATCCTATTTACTAAATCTTGTTGAAGTTGAATAGTCGATACCTAAACCGTCAGTGAAGAGCCTGAATTGACCAACGGCCTGCCTGATGAACATCTCAACCCCACTCACCACGACTGCGCCAACCTCTTTGGCCTCTTGCAGGAGTCTTGTATTTCTTGGGGTGTAGATCGCGTCGAATACTAGCTCATAAGCTTTCAAGGCCTCCTGAACGCTCATGGAATTGGGAAGGATGTAGAGATCAGTACAGGATAAATCACTGGTTCATGAAGAGAGAAAAGGCAGAGACAGAGATAAAAAGAACCTTTGAAACAGGACTCTGGTTCGAATTAGGTTCCATTCCAACAGCAGAAGCATTTGCAAGAATCATCCCTTGCTCTCGTTGGAAACTGTCGAGTGCTTCATATGGTAGTGCCTCTCCTGAAACTGTATTTGCAAGAGCCTGTGCTCTCTCTTTTCAGAAGGTAGTTACATGGTTAGACGCAGAAGCAATGTGAACCATATCATTTCAGAAGAAAGAAAAAGGCTTTACTTACCAAAAGTACGGCTGAAAATAATAACCCGAGCCCCTCTGCTTCTGGCACCAAAAGCAAGTGCTCTTCCAGCTCCTCCAGCTCCAACCAGCACAAAAGTTTTCCCAGCCAGAGGTGATGCACTCCGGTTGGTGTCCCGTCTTTCTGATTTTCCACAGCAATCAATGGATCAGTTTATCGTCATATTTGCTAGGATAAACTCAATAGATACATTCCATTCTGGTACAAAGAAACTATTCTTTACAAAGGGTCAAATGTAGTGTTGAAGCAAACAGCCACTGATCAGCATATTACCTCTCAGTGCATCCTCTATTGCAGTAATAGAAGCCTCGCAATCTGTATTGTAACCTACTAGTTTCCCATCTGTTGGTCTCCTCACTATAGTATTTACAGCTCCTATGGACTGATTGACAGGCAATGCCACAATTTATGAGACAATTTATAAGATCTACACTAGTCAATAGCTAACCAAGAGGTAGTAGCAGGCCTAGTTCGAGAGGAAGAGTTTACTGACCTTAGCCAGCGGATGGAGTTCATCACAGCAGGTGACTGCTGCTTCCTTATGTGGGGTTCCAACACTACATGAATCAAACATGATTGAAAGGGTCAATTCATTACATAAAAACTCCTTATTTGCAACTTGAATATGGGCATAAAGCTGCAGAAGCGATATGGAAAACTAAATGATATTTATTCATACCTAAAACCAGCAAAATCGATGCTTGTATAGGTTCTGAAGAACTCTTGGATATCATCCACTTGCATAGGAACATAAATTCCATTGTACCCTGTGTGTCTAAAGGTAGGGTTGTGCAGAATTGGACCTTTACTATGCGCAACTGGATTAGAAATGAGACCAAAGACTTTTGTGTCTGAATTTATGCATTCAAGATTATATATGTGCCTAAGACTGTAAAGAGTTGGCACGCCCGGAACTGCTTTTCCTCCTAGTGATCCATATACCAAAAACCCACCAAATTTTGGCCCCAGCAGTTGGCCTATAAGGCCTCTGCTGCCTACTGCAAGGATAATCAATGGAACCTGCAGACAATAAACGAAGCATGATATGCTGTCAATCTTCAATAACTCAATGCGCTTGTTCACATGCATGCTGCAACTTCAATCAACATTGATTAAAAAAGTACCTGGCAATGAGTGAGCATCTGAAAGACAGGTGCCAAATATGTGATACAATCCACATTGATCACTAGCTTAATCACATCAGCTCCAGTTGATTGCATATTTGCAATTAAATTACCAAGTTTCTCCGCGGAAGGCTTCCCACCATTAACGTAGCTTGAAACAATTAGTTTACTGCTTGACCGGTTGTATATATATTCAGTCATGTCATTATCAGAAGCAACCTAAACAAGAATTTCATTACAAATCAATGCACTTGACATATAATAATCTTAATTCAGTGTAGGAATATATGTATACATGCATGATTAGGTGAGTACCTCGTAGTCCATTTCGACAAATTCGACATCCAAGTCCAGGGCCAATCTCAATACTTGCAAACAGGTTTTCTTGCTGTCCCCATTGGCTGCGATCTTTGATGTTTTGGTACTGTTGTATGAACACAATATATTATGTAATTTAACAGTGAAAAACATGGGATTTGTTGCATTCATTGTGATAAAATAAGAAGAATGACCATTTTCTTATGCTTTAAATGTATTTTCAGTGATAATTCATCATGAAATCCCTTTATTCATTTATGCATGGCCTCACGCAGCTTTTGAGCGTCATGAAATTTTTTTAATTCACAATGTAGTAAAGGTGAGCAATAATCGAAATGGACCAGAAACCCAACTAAAAATTGACCAATTTAGCTCAGTTTTTTTTCCCCTCAATGATAGAATTCAGAAAGTTTAATTCCTCACCATAAAACGGAAGGTTAATAGGAAATATGGTTCCAATCTTAATTTCTACATTTACTTGAGCAATTTAATTCAAATGATATGTCCAGCGATGTCTAGCTATTTTTCCTAACAAATTACTTATTATTTTTACAACATAATATAATTAATTTTTTTATTTTTAAAAACATATAATATGTTAAGTTAAATTATTAAAGCGTATTTTGAATTCAACCATATTAAAATATATTTTGACTTCAACCATAAAAGAGATTTTTTAATTTCTGACTTTTGAATTAATCAAAATTTTAGATGTATACAAAATTAATAAAATAAGACATTACACTTAATATCTTTCAATAAAAAACAGACATTACACTTAATAATTATTTTTCACATGCATGGTTCATCTGTGAAAATTGTGAAGCACTCAAATTCCAGTTCTTACGGTCACCACTCACCAATATTTGCTCAAATTTATCACTTTTACTGTGACAAATAAAATGAATTCAATATGGTCCAAATGCGCTTTTTTTTAACATATAAACATTTTTATTTACCTATTTTAGTACTATCTATTATTTATACAATGTAGTATAATTAATTTTTTTCCCATTCTTTATAATATATTGCCAGTAAGATAGTTAAATTATGAATATTTTTTATTTTTTAGATTTTAATCCCATAACAGTCAATAATGAAGTAAAAAGACAGAGATTATTACTTTTATTGTGTAGCCTTTGGGCCGTCGAGCCTTTAGTGATTTAATATGATATAAAAAATTTATTTTTAAAACAACATATAAATATTTTAAAATAATGTTCCTCAATTTTATATTTTATATACTTGATAAAAATTTAATATAAAAACATAATAATAATAATAATAATAATAATAATAATAATAATAATAATAATAATAATAATATTATTATTATTATTATTATTATTATTATTATTATTATACATTTTTAAAATATATAACAAATGGTTATTGAAATATATAATTCAAATAGTATAATAATTCATTTACTTGTACAGAAAGTAAAATAAAAAAAAATAATCTGTAAAATGGCAAGGATTACACTGAAAGCCGCGTAAAATGATGAAGCCTTTTGTAATGGGGAAAAAAAAAAGCCAGAGGCCAGAATCTCCCACTGCAAATGACAGGGTAAATTTTATAAATGATGACTAAACTTTGCACTTAATTTCAATTTATAGTTTTTTAGTTATTAAATATTTATTTAGATTCCATAAATACTCTTTATAATATTTTTTCTGCTCCACTTATAATTTAATATTTAAAGGTAGCATACAAATAAGACCATTTTTTTTAATGATGAATATATTTTTTCTAAAATAATGTAAAAGCATTATTTAATTAGAAAACAAAGCAAATATTAATATTTATCTTTATTTTTAATTTTTTGTATAATAAACTATAAATTAATAAAATATTTGTATAATATTATTATATTTAAATATTAAATTTTAATTTTTTATGTATAATATTTTAAATTTTTACATATAATAAAATATTTGTATAATATTATTATATTTAAATAATTTACTACTTTAATTTAAGTATGATATATGGACTTATTTGTATATTATTTTTAAATATTTGGATTAAAATAGTAATAATGAATTATTTATATATCAAAAAATTTTATATAAATTATACATGAAATATAAATACAACTTTGATAATTTAAAAAGGTACAAATTAAAATTTTATATCCAAATTATAACTAAATATAAAATTTAGTTACTATATATAAAATTTATCCGTAAATGGCGAGATGCCTGACTTATTGTCAGGCTTCTTGTCATTCTTTTGTTTTCCACTTTTTTATTTTTATTTTTTCAGTTTACCATTTTAAGCAATGAACTATTTATTTATCAAATTTATTAAAATAATAATAGATTGATTATATATATTGGAAAAACTACTTTTTGCTAGACAGCAAAAATAAAAAAATAAAAATATGAATATAAAAAAATGACTGTTAATTAAATTTTTTAAATGGTACGAATGAAAAAATAGTCTATTAATTAAAATGTTTATGTAGATCATTTATGCTCACGGATATCATTGGCTACCTTGGTGATAATCATAAGCACCATATCTTGTAAAATTATATAGAAAATTTGGTGATACAACATTTTCATTGTTGCCTCTGTGCCTCTTTCTTTAGCAAGTTGGTCATATACTTTTAAATAAGATATAAATTATTTCCCCAATTACTTTAGTTTTGTCCTTTTACATCTAGTAAAAAAAAAAGAAAGAGAATTAGTGATATAATATATAAATCTAGGCCGGTTAATTTATTATATCTAATTAAAAAATTAATATTTTTTTAGTCAAAATTTAGGAAATTTTCAGTACTAATAGTTGACATAAAAAATAGATAATTTTTTTTCTTATTAATGTGTTAGTAGTGACATAGAATCTTTTCACTGACAACATAATAACCATGTAATATTTATATACATCTATTTGAGAGATATAGGTAATTGTTGCCTACAATTTAAAAGATTTAAGAATAAGAGATATAGGTTTATTATTATTATTATCATTAGGCAGCTTAACTAGTAACTATATAGTACCTGAAAGAAACAATGGCAGGCAGAGTTCTGAGCTTAATGAGCCTCTGAACCTGAGAGATATGAGAGAATGAAATTGAGTCAATTCGAAGCTCAACAAGGTCAGCACCTTCAGCTCTTGCTTTCTCTATGCAACTTGACATTTCACCTGCTGTTTCACATTCTAATGGTGCGCACACCAGCAGATTGTTCTGATATGCCATTGCCAACCAAAAAAAAATTGTACGTTTCAGAGAAATATGGATGTTCGTTTTTTTTGGGTGAGGGGAGGAGGTGGTTTGGGGTTGTGGTCGCTATGTTCTGCTGAGAACTTATATACTACCAAAAAAAAAAAAACAAAAACAAAACAAAACAAAAAGCCCTTCCAATACTTTTTACCTACATAAAATATATTACATTTTAGTATATAATTTATAACGTATCAATCATGATAAATTTTAAACTCGTTATAATAGCCTGTTTTTACGGACATAAATTTAATATTATATTATATTTATTTAGTATATAGCAATATATACATTAGATGTATTTATAGTAAAAGAATATAGATAATAAAAACTTTAGTTACTTTCTAACAAATCAAGTGATTTATAAAAATAAATATGTCTTTTATTATAAATTTTACTTTGAATATGACACATGCAATAATGTGGGCAGAAATTTTCGTACTGCGCTCACATGTTTAATTTATTAATTGTAGCTTTGATGCGTAAGTAGAAATTTGTCACTGTCCGTCACACTATTTATGAGTATTAGTGTGACAATGACCTTGGAGAAATTGTCATCGGTTTTCTCTAAATATTAAGACATATATATCGGGTAAAAATTAAATTTTGTACTCATTTAAATAATTTTATTTCTCTTTATATGTTCCAATTCATTGATAAAATGTTTGTTCACCATCATCACTGCACGATAAGACAATCAAAAAAATCAGGATCTTGCAATTCTTATCCTCCCCCCTCTATAAACTAACACTATATATACTCACGGCCAGTGTCATTTCTCAATGTTAAAATTTTAGAAGTTTCTTTTTAATAAAAAAAATTTATCTATTCTCAATATATCACATTGAATAGTTAATTTTATAATATATTTATTTAAATATTTTATATTTAATTAGTAAAAATAAAAAATATATTTTTTTTATATATAAAAGCATTAAAAATAATACATATAAAGTTATAAAAACTTTATATGTAAGGAAAACATTTACAATTAAATCATATGTCAAATAAAATTTTAATTTTAATAGTTAATTAAGGAAGTATTATTTAGATTAAGAAATAAATTGATAATTTTTTAAAAATATATATTAGTAAACAACCACATGTTTTACACATGAACAAAAATTTATTTGACTCATAATATATAGTAAATAAATAAATAAACATATTATTAAATAAAAATTTTAAAAATAATAACAGTGTTATTTACTTATATAATAATGTGATATTAACTTAATATAGTCATAATTCATTAAAATTTTTATAAATATTTTATTTAAATAATTATATGATATTACTTCAATATTTCTTATAATTAAATTTTCTAAACTCTAACCTAATTAAAATAGAAAACATACCTTCAATTATATTAGAATCATATTTTAATTAAATCAATTTTTATTTGAAATAAAATAGAAGTTAACCTAATTAGAATAGAAAATATACTTTTAATTAAATTAAAAAATTTTGTTAGATCTAAGTTAACCTAAATAAAATAGGAAACATACTCTCAATTAAATAAAAATAATATTTTAGTTAATTTAATTTTTATTAGAGATAAAATAGAACTTAACCTAATTCAAATAGGAAATAAACTTTCTATCAAATTAAAATTATATTTTAATTAATTTTATTAGTAAATGACTAAATTATCTAATTTTTATATTAATGAGTGAATTTTTTTTTGTAATTTTATCTGTCCCCCTTTGTATATTTATACATATAATAGTATATAAATATATAATTTTTAAACCTACATACTAATTTTTTATTTAAAATTTTCTTAAAAATTTTTGGAAACCTAAAATTTTTTAAAACTTTACAATTAAGTGATATACATTTTCAAAAAATCATCAATTTTAATTATTAATTTAAATAATTTTTAATTAATCAAATAGAAAAATTAAATTGATGAATAAAATTTTTATTATTGAACTGTTAAAATTAAATTATGAATAAAATTGATGAATTTTTTATATATATATTACTTGATTCTAGGGTTTTTAAAATTTTTAAGTCCAAAATTTTTTTTAAAATTTTTATAATTAGATGATATAATTTTTTTATAAAAAATTTATTAATATTAATTATTAATTTAAACAAGTTTTTATTAATTAACTATCAAAATTAAAATTTTATTTGACTTATAAAATTTAATTGTAAAAATATATAAGATTAGAGTATAGTTAAGAGAGCAATATGGCCCTTGAGCAATATGGCCCTTGAGCTATCACAAATTAACTCTACAGCTGATGTATGTGACTCCATTAACAGATCCATTGGCATTTAGCTTCACCAAAGGGGCATCAGGAGCCCTCCAAGCTATAAGACGATGTAGTCGAAGTTGGCCAGATGCGGGAAAGCCTGGAAAAATGTCGAATGATTAAATGAGTCATCAAACCCACATGGGAAGTTTCTGTAAACGTACAGTGATGTGCAGCAGCACTTTCATTAAAATCGTACCACAAGGGGCACAAGCATAAGAGGAGGGACCTACTCATCGAAGAACCGACATGTTCGATCGGCCTAACAAACAGACACGTTCACCTTAATCAACTTTCAGTTCTCCAATAATTTTGGGTCGTATCTTTGGAGGCAGACCCACTAAAGATTCTAAAGTCTAGTTCTTTTTTCTCATGAGGTTACATTAACATGAGTACCACAATATTACAATATATATATATTGTTTTCTGGGTCCAGAGTCTTTTTATCACTTTAATCTGAGTTGAACAACTGAGGGTCCCTTGTTTGGTGGGAATTAATAAGGGACCATCACATTGGTTATGCATAGAAAATGGAACCCGATTGAATTAATGTAGGAAGGTTGAAATCTAATTGAAGTTTACTCTTAAAATGAGAAGTTTTGAATTTTTTTATTTTTTTGTTAGATATATATATAAGATTATAATGATAGTTTACAAAAATATATTTAAAGATTAATTACTAATTGTATATCTCGTTGTTTTCATGATATTAAGACTCATATCGAATTAAAAAAAATGACTTAGACATTGGACAAATCAATTTCAACCTCATCAGGCTCTCACCATGTCAAGGGACAACCATTATTAATTATTAGCTGAGAGCCAATTTGAAGTAGTGATTATGCTATCCAAAAATTATACATCCCTCCAGGTGATGATAATTAGTCGAATCCTTTGGGCAAAATCATATTGAAATAATTTGATGAATTCCAAAAAAAAATGCAAAATAAACTTTATAAAATGTACAGGGATGGAGTTTATATAAGCACAATATGGTAAGAGGTGCAACCAAACTAAATGGTGTTAGAATAATTGAAACGCTAGATTTTACCATCAAAGAGAGAAACAAGAGAGAGAGAGTTTTTTTTTTTTAAGGCCTTTTGGCTTTAGTTTATAATTTAATATTTATTTTCTATTTAATTAGTCAATTTTTGTTTATTTAGGTAGTTATTTTAAGAATTAATATATCTATTTCTAAATTTTATTTACTTTTTATGAATTTTTAAAAAATCACGATAATGAATGGAGATTTCAATACATTGACTGTGTGGAGTTCTTTTTTCTACAACTACCCCCACCCCTTGGCCTAGTGGTCAAGGTGTTGGGAGTAGGATTGAAGGTTGATTATTCAAATCCCCCAACCTCCTCAAATCAAAAAAATAAAAAATAAAAAATAAATTAATTCTCTACAATTTAGTTATATTACTATTTAAGAGTTAACTTTATTTAGATGTATGTCATTATGTTGAAATTATTTTTATATCACTTGATTTTCTTTGTATAGTCTCTATTCTATCAAATGAAATTTTATCTTGGACAAAAATAAATAAAAGTAATTGAAATATGAACTCTAAAATTTAAAGTTCTGAAATTAAATTCAAACTTCATCACTTTTTTTTTTCTAAAATTTGAGTTTGAATAAATAATATATATCTATACAATGTTGAATTGTAAAATTATTAAATTCAAAATTTTAGTAAGTATTTACCTTCATATTTAGTATTACTCCTAAAATTTAATATGTAAAATCATGAAAAATTCTAATTTTTCTTTAAAGAATTTTAAAATAAAATATTTACTATAGTTATTTAGTATTATTTTTTTAACTAAAACACTATTATACGTATCTCAATACTACTCAATTTTTTTTTTTGATACAAAGGAAGGGGGAACCCATTAAATATGAATAGCTCGAGGAAATGAACATCCTAACCAATCTTCTTTTAACAAAACCTGAGCTTCCTGAGGAGGGACCTCAAGGACCTGAACACCATAATCCTACTGAAAAGAAGATTTGCTAACCAGTCTGCAACTTTGTTAGCTTCATGATATGCATGAATGATTAACACCTCCTAATTTCTTGAGAGCAACTCCTTGCATTTGAAAACCGGGTTGGCAGTTGCCACAACATTAATCTTACCCCCAAGTAAAACATGGCAAACAGACTTAGAATCAATCTCCAAAATATGGCAAGAACAACCCTGTAATGACTTTGTATTTTAAATAATATAAAATTATTTTGAGATATATAGTGTTAATAAAATTTTTAAATTTTATTTATGTATTATTATTGTTATTTGCTAATATAATTTATTTATTTTATCTCTAAGAATTTGTTTGCGTAAAATAATTTATTTTAGAGATTTTATTACTTAAATGCATTAAAGTTATCAATAATATTATTATTATTATCATTGTTGTCATTATTATTATTATTATTATTATTATTATTATTATTATTATTATTAATAATTTAGATTGAAGGACATTTTAGTCTTTTCATAATTAATCAAGAAAAGGTCAAAAACAGGTCAAGCCTTTTTTCTCTCTCCTCTCTTCTTCTTCTTCTTCCCGAGACTTGTCCCTGCGCCACCACAGCCACCACCATTGTCACGACCCAAAACAGTGGGCTATGACCGGCGCTAGGGAATGAGAATTATTTTGAATCCAGAACCCGTAGCAAGCCTTAAAAGAAAAGTATGCAATAAAATAATATAAATAAAATATTATTCAGCAGAAATTAAATCTCAATTAATAAAAATATGTTCCTCAACATCCTTTAATAAAATGATAACACATCATATATCATAAATAAATTCTTTTGATACAATCTTCAGAGAAACACTCTGAAATAAAATCTCATACAAGTATAAATACAACTCGTGACAGATTTAAATACAACTACTACTGGAGTGTCTAAAGTACAAAATAAAACTCAAGTAAGTGATTTATATAATAAAGTCGGAGCGGAAGAAATTCGGTGGACAGGTCTACTACTGAGGTTTGAACAAGAGGACTCTCCTGTAAAAACATCAATGAAGGGGAGTCAGACCTCACTGAGTGAATTATTATAATATATATACACGCATAGCTAAATGTCAAATGCAGACACTCAAAAATATATATAATAAATATATATACAGGCAAATACACACAGATGCAAAGAAAATCATTTTTATAATAATACTGAAAATCGTCAGTTATGAAGGATAAAATAGAACCCTATATGATCGCAACCTCAATACCAATAGAAAGTACTCTAGCCATATAGGCTCACTTAATTCGAAGTAAATTCACTTAATCCATATAGACAGTAGACTGGCCCCGAGACACTAAATTGACCGAGCTCCAACAGTCTGACTATTAGTGTGATTGGCCCTGAGACACTAGGTCAACCAAGCTCCAGCAATCACATTCTCAATCACATTAATCTCAATCAAATCAATATCAATCAATCAAAATCACCACAATTAATTTTCACTTAGCTCTAATCTGTCGCACCGGTATGTACACGGTTCTAGTGCTGCCCATTAGAAAACACTTTCTATTGATATCCTTCATTTATATTAAAACATACATTCAGAAACATAAATAATGCATAATGACATTTAAAATAAATAAATAAACAATATATATACCAGAAATATACCTAAAATAAACTAAATATATTTCAGGTATATGTACGTATAATAAGTTCAATTAAATCATGTAATATACTCAAAATCAACTAATAATATACTTAACATAATTTGAAAATAAATCACAAAGAAAACATGCATTTATTTTTAAATATACCTAAGCATTTAATAAAGCAATTATGTAAAATTTACATTTAAAACGTATAATTTCTAAAATATGGAACCTAAAGCAATGCATATATATCATAATAACTCACAGTTATGCGTTCCTCGAGACGGATTCGACGGGCTTGGTCCACTAGGCCTTGATCTCAGCGCAACTAACAATAAAATAATAACACGAAATCAGAATCATTCTAACTTAACTTCTAGAGACTCGATCTAGAATTCTAAACACAGACAGAGAATAGGAATTAGACTTGATGTCACGTTTTACGAGAATTCTATTGAAAATTTGGCTGAACCTCCTCTGTAAAATAGATATCTTTCTACTTAAAAAGTAGAGCCGGTCCTGTAAAAAAAATACACTTCAAATAAAAATTCTCTCAACTCCTCGGTCGAGACCCCAAACTACAATTTCCCCCGACCGAGGTCCATAATTCACAACAAAATACAATAAAATATATTAAAATCCAATAAGTTCCAAAAATACCTTTTAAATACCAACATATAGCAATTTAAACATTAAAAACACCAAAAGTAATTATTTTACCGATAATTACTTAAAAACCCTAATATTAATATAATATTATTAAAAATCAGTATTTCTCGATAATTTCACAAATGTTAATAAAAATTCATTTTATAAATCCAAATTATTTAATTAGTCCAAAAATATGTTAAAAATTACTATAAATCCATTTATTTACAAAAATAGTACTTTATATATAATTTGAAAATAATCTTTGAAAAATAGTATTAATTAGTTAAAATTAGTAATTAATTCATAAAAATCATTTTTATACCTCAAATATTTATTAAAACCAATTAAATTTAATATTTAACCAAAATAATCACCAAATTACTGAAATACCCCTAATACACAAAAATACACATAAAATACTAATAACATTCAAAAATTCAATAAAAATTATATAAATACTCAAAAATTATTTTCTCAACATATTATTCTCTAAAATCCACAAATACACTTAATTAACCAATTATTTATAATTAAATATATATTTAACCTATATTTTCAAAATTGACATAAACTAAATATAATTATAAAAATTACAAAAAAATCACAAAAATTATAAAGTAAATTCTAAAATTAATATTAACCACCAAAAACACCAAAGATCACATAATTTATTTAATTAATTTACGAAAATTATAAAATAATAATAAAATAATAAAAAATTCATAAAAATCAAAATAAATTCCAAAAATTACACAAACATTCTAAGATGTAGATTAAGTTAGAGGGATCAAATTTTGTGAAGGAACTTCTCATGAATCACAAGGAATCAAGCTCACAAAATTTGAGAAACCAAAAATGGCCTAAACTTAAAATCAATCGCCATTGAAATCTAAGCCAAACCAAGTGAAACGGAGCTTAGAAACACACTCATTGGTGCTTAGGGAAGGGAAAGAGACTGGCGGTGAGAAGAACGGTGGTCAAAAATGACTTGAACAGAGGAGGAGAGTATTTTCGGCTTTCTCGGCTTATTCTGCTTCGAACAACGCCAGAGAAGGTGGCTGGAGGCGGCGAAGCTGGCTTGCAGGTGGTGGAAGGTGGAGAGGCACATCGACGGTGGCTGATCGGAGTTACAGATGGGTGGTGATGGTGATGGTGAGGATCAGGAGGGGGAGGATGGAGAGGGGTAGGTTTTGTAAATTTTAGGTGTATATATATATATATATATATATTAGCTTATAAAATACACTTAAATAATGTCATTAAATAAAATATACCAAATAATATTATTTAAAATAAGGTATATATATATTACACAATAAATTATCGAAATACTAATCATAATATATATATCGAAACCCTAATTAACAATAAATAATAATAAAAAACTTATTAAATGAATAAATAATCACATTTATCTTTAAAATTTATTAACACTGCATATCTTATTTTATATTAAAATAATTTAAAAACTCGGGTTATAACAGTCTTCCCCCCTTACAAGAATTCGTCCCTAAATTCCAAGAAAAGAATACATAAAGATCAAGGATGAAAGAGATACGGGTAAAAAGCCCACATCTTAGCTTTAGTCTCCCAGGTATGCTCTTCTACTATGTTGTTGCACCATAACACCTTGACCATCGAAATTTGCTTCGAACGCAACTGTCGAACTTGATAGTCAATGATCGCAACAGGTTCTTCTACGAACGTCAGGTCTTCATTCACTTTAACACTTTCAGTCTGCAACACGTGTGAAAGGTCTGAAACATACTTCCTCAACATTGAGATATGAAATACCAGATGCACTTGGGACATACTCGGAGGCAAAGCCAACCGATTTGCAACAGTGCCAACTCTCTCTAGAATCTCGAACGATCCTATATATCTCGGTGCTAGCTTACTTTTCCTGTCAAATCTCGTAACACCCTTCATCGGAGACACCTTTAGAAAAATAAAGTCTCCTACCTAGAACTCTACATCTCTGCGTCTAGGATCTGCATAGCTCTTTTGCCTGCTAACTACGGTCTCTAATATGTTCTTGATCACAACAACTTTCTCTGCAGCATCCTGAACCATCTCAGGTCCAATCAAAGCTCTTTTACCAATCTCATCCCAACTTAGAGGGGATCTACACTTCCTTCCATACAAAGCCTCGTATGGTGCCATTCCAATACTATTATGGTAGCTGTTATTATATGCAAACTCTACGAGTGGCAATGATCATTGCAGCTACCTCCCAAATCCAAAACACACATCCTTAACATATCTTCTAGTATTTGGATCGTCCTCTCAGACTGACCATCTGTCTGAGGATGAAAAGCAGTACTAAAATCTAACCTAGTGCCCGTCGCTTTCTATAACTTCTGCAAAAAATGAGAGGTAAACACTGAACCTCTGTCTGACACAATGGACACAGGTACTCCATAAAGGCACACAATATGCTTCACATACAGCTTCGCCAATCTAGCTACAGAATAAGTGGCTTTCACAGGTAAGAAATGTGCAGACTTGGTTAACCTGTCCACTATCATCCATAGGGAATCGTATCCATCTTTAGAATGAGGTAAACCAACCATAAAATCCATAGCAATCCTTTCCCACTTCCACTCAGGAATAGGAAGAGGCTGAAGCTTCCTAGAAGGCTTATGATACTCAGTTTTCACTTGCTAACATGTCAGACACTTAGCCACATAATCAACTACATCCTTCTTCAATCTGTCCCATCAGTACAAGTCTCTGATATTGTGGTACATCTTAGTGACACCTGGATGTATGCTGTAAGCTGTAGAATGTGCTTCCTCAAGGATCTTTTCTCTCAAATTATCCACATCAGGAACACACAATCTACCACTGATCCACAAAATACCATCATCATCAAGTGTGAAATTAGTGAACTTCCTTGCTCAAACATTCTTTGCAAGCTCTTCTAGAATAGGATCTTGGCTCTGAGCTGCCTTAATCCTATCTATCAGCACATATCACACCTTAAACTGAGCTAGTAGTCCACCAGATCTACTAATCTTCATCATCAGACCTTGATCCACTAACAGATGCAACTCTTGGATCAACGATCTCCTCTCTACACTGATATGAGCAAGACTGCCTGAGGACTTCCTACTCAAGGCATCTGCTACCACATTAGCCTTGCCTAGGTGATATAAAATCTCACAGTCATAATCTTACAATAATTCCAACCATCTCCTCTGCCTTAGATTCAAATCTGTCTACTAGAAAATGTACTTAAGGCTCTTGTGATCAGTAACAATCTCACAAGTCACATCGTATAGATAATGTCTCCAGATTTTGAGAGCAAAGATCATTGTAGCCATTTCTAGGTCATGGGTAGGATAGTTCTGTTCATGCTTCTTCAACTACCTTGAAGCATAGGCTATTACCCTACCATTCTGCATCAACATATAACCTAGGCCAACTTTAGAGGCATCACAATAAACTGTGAACTTGTCTACTCCATTAGGCAAAGCTAAAACTGGAGTTGTGGTTAACTTCTCCTTCAACAACTGAAAACTATTCTCACAAGCTTCTGACCACTCAAACCTTACATTCTTCTAAGTCAAACGAGTCATAAGAGCTGCAGTTCTAGAAAAATCCTGCACAAACCTCCTATAGTACCCGGCTAAACCTAGAAAATTATGAATCTCTGTAACTGAAGTTGGTCTAAGCCACTCAGACATTGCCTCAATCTTTTATGGATCCACCTGTGTAGACACCCAATTTCGGGATGATATGTTATGGATGTAGCAAAGGACTCCAGTGATGAAAATGTCTTTGATACTTAATCTTTGAAAATTCTAAGGGCTTAAATGCATCTTTTAAAGGAAGGATTTAATGTTTTTAGGGACTAAATCGCAAGGCTTTTAGGACCTAATTGTAAAATTTAAATTCTTCAAGGGGTTTTTTTATAATTAAAAAAACATGTCAGAATTCCATAATTCCAACTAGAATTATGTAATTTCGGTTGGAATTATATAATTTCAATCGAAATTATGTAATTTCGATTGGAATTACATAATTCCGATCGGAATTATGTAATTTCAATCATAATTACATTAATTCTGATCGGGATTGTGTAATTCCAACCGGAATTACACAATCTTGATCAGAATTGAATTCTTCCATCTTTTTTCTATTTTTAATTATTTCCAATTTAGTGTTTTAATTAGTTTAAACTTCCTAATTAACTCAATCCTAAATAATTTAAAATTCCTAAATATAATTTAGGAATTAGAATCACATTAGGATTAGGGTTAGACTTCCTAGTTCACTATATAAAAGGGAATGGTGGAGAGGGAAAAAAAAAGAAGGAGGTAGGGAGAAGAAAGAAAAAAGAGAAACGTGTTTTTGAAGAAGGTTTTTTTTAATTCTTTTTTCTTTTTTTGAGTTATTTTCTATAAAAATTCCTTTTGATTCATCAATTAATTCAAGATCCTTGAAGAATTTTGAAGAATAAGATTTGAAGACTTATCAAGAACGGTGAATTATAAATCTGAGGAGTACCCCAAATCACTCATAAGCATCATCATCTTCTTCTTATTTTATTTTTCATTTATTTATTTTTGATATTATTTTTATTCTTTCGAATTATTATAATTTATTCATTAATCATAATTTTATTTTATTTTTATGGTGATTATGAAGGAAAATGCATGGTGATCATGTTGGAGGGATGAATTCATGAGAAATCCATGGAAAACTATGGATAAAGCCTCATAGAGACTTAGTTTTTAGGGTTTTTTATTTTATTTTATTTATTACTTTTATTTTTTATTTTATTAATTATTTTATGAATTAATGTAATAGCCCCGATAGTGGGAGTAATAAAATTATATGTGTGGTTGCATGTTTATTTTGATTAACTTGGTTAGTAAAACTAGGTTTTAATTAGGTAATTATTTAAAATCAATGGAGGAAGTAGATTAATTTAGGTTGCATGTTAATAAAAATTAGGGTTTTAGTAAGGAATAATTTAATTATTTGTTTGATCTTATTGAATTATTTTCTTGTATTTTTATTTATTTTTGGGCTTATTTATTATTTTTGTGTATTTTGGGCCTCAATCCCACTTTAGATCTTAATTTATTTATTTAAGTTTACGTAATTCTTTTAGCCCATCTCACTTAATAATTAATTAGGTTTAATTAATTAAATTATATTTTAGGTCCATAATTAATTATATTTTAGGTTAGAAATATCCTTAGGCCCATTTAGTTAATTAGACATAGGCTCACTTAATTTAATTTAATTAATTTATACTTAGCCCATTTAATTTAAGTTTTTTTTCATAATTTGTAGATTTAAGCTCACTATTTAATTAAAATATGTAGAATTAAGCCCGCTAATTTAAATATTCGATAATTTGTAGATTTAAGCTCATATTTATAATTAAAATTAGTAGACTTAAGTTTATTAGGTCTTTAGGTTCACTTATAATTTAAAACATGTGGATTTAGCTCATTTATTTAAAGTCCATGTAGATTAAACTAACTTAGGGATTTTGTGATTTATTAAATACATTATTTACTTGTATATTTCATGACTAGTTTATTGAATGCATTATTATCTTATTCTCTATTTATATGAAATTGCATATAAATAGAGAATAAGATAATAATTCATAAAGTAATTCTAAATGAACATAAGACTGAAAGAAGTTGGTATTTTGTATCCAGAATCTCCTAGTTGTGGTGCTAGCTTTCTTTTAGAGAATCAAGTACCACCTTTTCAATTTGTCCCAGTTATTACCCTGGGTGGCGACTCCTCATCTCCACGCCATGTCTTTGTGATAGTGGTTAGTGTGTTCTCTAGTGCCCTGAGCTCGAACAATGTCATGGTTGCTAAAATCTTGGATGCTCGCTAAACCCCACCGTCTATAGTAGCGACTCCATTGGGGATAAGAGATACTGATTTACTTATGTTCTTTAGAATTATTTTATTAATTACTATTTTATCCTTGCATTCATTCTGCATGTCCCTATTAACTGATAGCGTTGGTTTATGATTCCATGATTCCACTAGCTTCATGGGGTTGTAGATTGGCTAACCATCACTCTTAGCCTTAACTCAGTCCAAAAGAGATTACCAAGCTCATCTGACCAGAGCCTGTAACCCAAGTCCTTAAGGGGGGTAGTCTTCTCTCGAGTTTGTAAAGGATGTTGGGCCCCTCTAACCTTGGCCTGTAACTCAAAGTCCATAATAAAGAGCATCTTTCTAAGGGAACCTTGACCTTTTTACCGGACCCTAACCACATATAATGGCTTAGTTATTTCCCCTAGGATCTACCCAAATTGCTTGTGAATGTTGCCATGAGGTATTTCTATCTGTAAAGGCCCAAGCCCATACTTTAGAAACCCATTTAGGTTAATAAAGATTAAGCTAATCTTTTACACCTATAAATGCTATTTTTATGCTTCTATTGCTTTGAGAGATTTGACATGCGCATCTGTCCCTGATATCCCCTGTTGATATTAAGACCAAAACTAAAAATCCTAGGAAAAGAGACTCACCATTGAATACGTGTGCGGGAGGAATAAGGTTGGAAGGATGTATGTATACCTAACTTGTTACTTGCTACTTGTTGCAAGCACGTGCATCATGCATACATGCATCATACTAACCATTTGTCTTGCAGCCATCATAGATTTGTCTGGGTCTTCCTGTGTATAGACTAAAAAAGGTGGTAGATTGGTGAGAATTGATTCAAGCTCCCAATCGATTGCGAAAGAGATTCATAGCAGACTAGAAAAGAGCCCCATTAATATGCTCTATTTGAAAGCTACGCAACCTAAATGAACTAAAAGAATGGAACAATAAGAGGGAGGAAACTAGATGGTAGAAGATGTCAAAGGAGCACTGATGGATGATATGAGAGCAATGATGCAAGACTAGTTAAAACAAGCTCTAGCGGGACTGATGCCATCACCTGCTGTTGTTGCACCACCCGTCATGGCCAACCCACCTGTCATGGGTCTACTACCTGTTAACAATGACATGAAACTCGAGGATATTAAGATTTACATGGTTGAAAAAGCAAAAAAGGAATCACTTGAGCAAGTTCAAGAGCTCGAATCCAGACAGATGAAGGCATTAACTCAGAAGATGTCTAAGATGGAAGAGTTGATGAAGGGACAAGGCCTAGGATACCCTTTTGACTTTGATGATATGATACAATTTGAGGAAGACAGGCTACTTGACAAATTCAAAATGCCACAGCTGCAGAAGTTTGATGGTACTGGGGACCCAAGGATTCATCTCAATCAATACACAACTACTATGAGTACCACTAAGGCTCATTTGGTCGTGGTTACTAAGCTGTTGGTGCTGTCCTTAGAAGGTATGGCTATTAACTGGTATCATGGGTTAGAGAAGTCTATCCGAGCAGATTGGAGGGAGTTGTGCACTGCTTTTCTGAAGTAATACGACTATAATACTAGGCTTGAGGTGTCTATAAGAGATCTGGAACTAACCAAGCAAAAGCGTAACAAATCATTTTTAAATTTTCTGACTAGGTTCATGAATAAGGCAGGAATGATGAAGAACAAATTGGCAGAGAAGGACCAGGTTAGAATGATAGTCCGAAATGTGTCACTTAACCTAGTGGAGAGATTACAAATGATGAACCCCAAGATGTTCTTGGACCTTTATGATGATGGGTTACAGGCTGAAGAGATTAAAAATGAGAAAATGAAGGCCACTAGGAACACTGGAGTAAGAAATTACCCAACTGCGGGCACGCAACAAGGAAATACTAGCTGAGTCATAGGAGTTCACGCCATCCAGCAACCTAGGAGATTCTCAAATTTTAACTAACCCTTATCCAAAGTCCTAGACCGTCTCATTCAAAAAGGACTCCTTAGACCCTTAACCCCTTCTAGACCACCAAACCCAAACCTACCTCGTTTTGATAAAAAAAGTTATTGCAAATTTCATCAAATTGCGGGTCACTCTACTGACTCTTGCATCCATTTTAAACACAAAATCCAAAACCTCATAGACTCTGAAAAAATCACAGACCTTAAAAAATCAAACCCAAAACCAAACACCTGAAATAATCCTTTCCCAAATTATCGAAACATGCCACCCCCAACCACCATGATGATCAACTCAGGAATGATCAAAGAAGAAGTGTTAAACTCTTTTGAGGATCTAAGCCTTAAAACTACTGAGAAATCTCCTAGTACTCCCAAAAGCGTGGAAGTGGCAGAAGACTTACTGGGACAGCCCTCAGGTAAGTTCGATTATAAGATGTTTTATTCCAAACCACCTTCTTTTGATATATCTATTGTTACAATAGAGCCTACAGGATGGGGTGAGGAGTTCGATGATGAAAAGTTACCGGTCAAAAAGGAAAAATGCATGGTTGAGGTATGGAAAGAAGGGAGGAAAGATCGAACTATAGGGATGATTGATATTTAGTATAATTCAGATAAGGAAGGCACTGAAGGGTATGATGTATGGGTAGATAATCTCGAAGTTAGCCATGGTACTAGAAGTGGGAAGGGTTATAAGCTAGTAGAGAAAGCCATAGGGAGGGAAGAAATTGTTGAAGGAGAATACTCAAATGAACAGGGTGATGACTTGATTCTCGAATAACTCATGAAAGTGAAGGCCAACGTAAGTATTTGGGAGCTCTTGATGCATTCGAGCAGCCACAGAAGAGCCCTGGTTAAGGCTTTGACTAAGATGAACATTGAAACTACAGTAACTCCTAAAGCAATGGTGGCTAAGGTTACTGAGAAAAAGCACGGGGTCATTACTTTCTCGAATGAGGATTTACCTGTGGAAGGAAGGAAACATAATAAAGCACTATTCATCCCACTTAAAGTAAGAGGGAAGAGGACTAATTATGTAATGGTGGATGATGGGTCTACAATTAATGTTTGTCCACTACAGATCCTACCCAATTTGGACGTAAAGGTGGAGAATTTGGCAAAATCAGACCTTATAATAAGGGCTTATGATGATAGCACAAGGAGTGTAGAAGGAACCTTTGTGGCTTCTGTGAAGACTGGACCTATAGAGGCAATGGTGGAATTCACTATGCTAGATATTCCTGTTACCTATGCCCTTCTTCTGGGTAGACCTTAGTATCATGTCTTGGGAGGAGTGCCTTCGATCGTGCATCAAAAAGTGAAATTCCTACTTGATGGGGAAGTGGTGACTCTAGATGCTAGTATAGACAAAACGGTGTCTGCAGTTATTGATAGTTAAAAATAGGTAATCGCTCCCCCAGGTTACCAGGTGGCCATGATTTCAGAGGGAGTCGCAATGGATCCAAGGGTTATGAACATGATCAACAAGATGAATTATCGACCAAGGTAAGGACTAGGGAAAAATGAGCAAGGAATCCCAGAACTGCCAGATTTCAAAACCCAGATTGACACAAGAGGATTAGGCTATACTGGAGTTGGGTCAGCAGCAAAGGGACAAGAAGAAGGTTTTTCAACGAAAATGGCCTAGGAAGTGTGGGACCTTTGAAAGGTAACTTTATCAAGCAAGGAAAGGAGAAGTTCTACCATGGTGAAAAGGAGCCTGTCCAAGTAGCTGGTGTGGATGTTCCCAGATTTAAAATTTTTAAAGAACAGATAGTTAAAAATCTGGTGCAAGACAACAAGGACAAGGTGATAAAGACAGTTGTTGAAAAGATAAAAACAGAAGACATTGAAGAACTGCTTTGTCTGCCACCCAACAAAGAACCATCACAGGAATTAGCTAGTATTATTAATAATAGTTTTAATGATTTTTTTTATGAAGAAACTGATGTAATAATGTCTGGTTTGTTTGAGGATGAAAACTTCATTTCCTTTATGGTCAATGATATAAATTCTGGTTTGGCTTACTTATGTGATGTTGATTCTGATGGTCTTGTGCATTTTAATAATGATCGTTCATGCATGTTTGACATTAATTCTATTCAATTAGATTCATTAAACATGGGCATAAATGAACAACCAAAATACATTTCTATATCACATGACTTAACTCCTGAAGAGAGGGAAAAATTTGAGAGAATATTAATAAAAAGAAAGGTAGTATTTTCTTGGTCCTATGAGGATATACCAGGGTTAGATAGGGGAATTGTGGAGCATCACATTCCAACATATCTTGAAGCTAAACCTGTTAAGCAAAAACTTCATAGGTTAAGGCCCGAGTGGACAGAAAAGATAAGGGAAGAAGTCGTTAAGCAAATCCATGCTGGTTTTCTAGAAGTTGTGGAGTACCCTTAATGGTTAACGAATATAGTACCAGTTCGTAAGAAAGATGGAAAATTTTGAATGTGTTTAGACTTCAGGGACTTGAATAAGGCATGTCCAAAGGATGATTTTCCTTTACCCCATATTGATGTAATTATGGATAGTGCAGCCTCTAGTGCGATGTACTCATTGATGGATGGGTTCTCAGGTTATAATCAGATAATGATGGCAGTTATGGATAAAATCAAAAATGCTTTCATCACGGAATGGGGAATGTACTGCTACAAGGTGATGCCCTTCGGATTAAAGAATGCAGGAGCAACTTATCAAAGAGTGACCACTGCCTTATTTCATGATATGATGTATAAGGAAGTGGAAGTTTATGTTGATGATATGATGGTTAAGTTTGAAATAAGAGAAGGACACTTTGAGACTTTGGATAAGTTCTTAACAAGAATAGAAAAATACAACCTAAGGCTTAATCTAAAGAAATGCATCTTTGGGGTAACTTTAGGAAAGTTATTGGGGCACATAATCAACAATAGAGGAATATAAGTTGATCCAGACAAGATCAAAGCCATTCAAGAGATGCCAGTACCAAAAATAGAGAAGGAAGTACGAGGGTTCATCGGAAAACTGCAATATATTAGCAGGTTCATTGCGAGACTTACTATGGTCTGCAACCCGATTTTCAAGCTCTTGAGGAAGAATCAGCCCATGGAGTAGAATGAAGAATGCTAGAAAGCCTTTGATAAGATTAAGGAATACCTTACTAATCTGTCTGTATTAAGGCCACCAAAACAAGGTAAGCCTTTAATCTTATATTTGGCTTTAGAAGAAAAGGCGATAGGAGCAATGCTAGCACAAGAAGGGCCCGAAGGGGTGGAGTACGCTATATACTAACTCAGTAAAAAGTTCCTGCCATTTGAGGAAAAGTACAATCTGGTAGAAAAGACATGTTTGATAATGATTTAGGCTACAAAGAAGTTAAGGCATCACTTCCAGTCCTTCAAAGTATAAGCCATTTCAAGGATAGATCCTTTAAAATACTTGTTCCAAACACCAGCTTTGACTAGAAAGATGTCTAGATGGTTGGTACTTTTAACTAAGTTCGATATAGATTATATCACTAAATAGGTCATCAAAGGTAGAGTTGTAGTAGAGTTTCTAGCCCAGAATGTAGTCGAAGGAAATGAGCAGTGGAATCTAGAGTTTCTAAATGAGAACTTGGTAGTGATAGAACACCAAGAATTGAAACTTTATTTCGATGGAGCAGTGAATAATAGAGGAGCAGGGTTAGGAGTAATTCTTGTCACACCAGAAGGAGAAACCATCCCAATGGCCCAGAAATTAGACTTCAGGGTTACCAACAATGTGTCTGAATACGAGGCATGTATCTATGGTATGAAAGCAGCATTGGCAGTCGGAGCAAAAGACCTATTGGCTTACGGAGATTCCATGTTAGTCATTAGCCAAGCTAATGAAGAGTGGAAAGTAAAGGAAGAAAGACTGAAACCTTACATCCATTATTTGAGAAAGCTGATAAAGAATTTCACCAAATGTCTTTTTATGCATCTACCAAGAGATGAGAATCAGATGGCAGATGCTTTGGCAACACTTTCTTTAATATGGGATAAACCGACGAGATCGATAATAAAACCTTTGGTGATAATGAAAATGCAAGTTTCATGTTATGGCAAAGAACATGTCATGAATATTCAGGTAGGGCCAGAGGAAAAGCCATGGTTTTATGACATCCAGAGATTTATCGAGGAAAGAAGATACCCAGATGCAGCAGCTTCCAAAGATAGATATGCTCTTCGTGTTCTTGCACGTCATTATGCAAGTCATGATGGGATATTATACAGAAGGATGCCCAATGAAACGTCTCAAGAAGGATGAAGCAGAGCAGGTGATGAGAGAAATTCATGCAGGAGTTTGTGGATCACATATAAGTGGGATAATTCTGGCAAAGAAGATTACTCGGCAGGGGTACTATTGGGGGAGTATGGAAAAGGACTGCATCCGAATAGTAAGAGAATGCCATCAATGTCAAATACATGGGAACCTCAATCACCTTCCCTCTATAGTTCTAAACAGTTTAAGATCTCCATGGCCCTTTGCAGCTTAGGGAATAGATATAATAGGGGAAGTGAAACCAACTGCTTCAAACGGGCATAAATATATAGTGGTCACAATTGATTACTTTTCAAGATAGGTAGAAGTAGAATCCTTTAGTACCTTAAAAGCTATACAGATGGAAAAGTTCATTGAGAAGAACCTCATTTGTAGGTATGGTGTCCCACATCATGTTGTGACAAATAATGAAGTTCAGTTTCAGGCAAAAACCACTGAGTTGTTACAAAGATACAAGATTGAGCATCATAAGTCCTCACCTTATCGACCTCAGGCTAATGGAGCAGTAAAAGCGGCTAATAAGAATATAAGGAAAATTCTCTCTAAGATGGTGAAGACACAAAAGGACTAGTCTAAAAACCTTCCTTTTGCTTTGTGGGGATACATAACTACAACACGTATGACTACGGGACAATCTCCATTCTCGTTAGTATATGGTTATGAAGCAATTCTACCCATAGAGACAGAAATTAAATCCTTGAGGGTGGTTATAGAAGCAAAGATCCCCGAGAGTGAATGGATGCAAAAAAGGTTTGATTACCTTGTATCACTAGATGAGAAAAGGATGGATGCTTTATTCCACACTCAAATTTATCAAAGGAGAATAGCAAGAGCATTCAACAAAAAAGTTAAGCCAGGAAAGATAAAAGCTGAAGATATGGTATTAAAGCATGCAAGGACTATGGTGTTTGAATTAAGAGGAAAATTCAGACCGAATTGGGAAGGACCGTATTTAGTCAAGACAATTTTGCCCAAGGGAGCCGCAAAGATATTAGATCTAGAAGGGAATGAGTTCACTGAGCCAATTAACCTAGATTGTTTTAAGAAATACTACCTTTAAAAAAAAGAGTCCGCTAACTGGAAAACCTAAAAAAGGCTGGTTAGGCAAAAGGTAGGACATTCACGCTGTTCAGAAAACCTATAAAGGGCTGATTAGGCAAAAGTTAGGGAAATGAAAATGAGAGGAAAAATGTTCAGTTAGAAAATTTGAAAGGACTAGCTGATAACAGGAGTTGTGTCATGTGATGAATTTTCTCATTTTTGCCCTAATGAATGAGTAAAATTGAATTAGGGATTTTTGTCAAATATCGCATATTCGTCTTTATCATATGGCATAAGTATCTGAATGGAAAGACATTACATAATGAAAGCTAAAATCAGAGCTATGAGATCACTATTTTAGTTATGTTTCCTTTGTAATTTTCTTTATAAGCCTAGGGTCCCCTTATACCTTGAAGAATTCAAATGGCTTAATAACTTGCATTAACCATCGCATCAATATCAAGCTTTATATTCTGCTCAAGAGTTCTTCAAAGTTAAAGTCCAACTAATTTCATCATTAAAAACTCACTTCAGTCAGTTTGCCCATTTCTCTACATCTACAATGCATGAGATTGCAACTAATAGGGTTAATACGTCAAAGGATCAACAACAATAGTGGACGAACTGGGTCTCTTGCACATAAAAATGAAAACTGGGGGGCAAAATATAACTAAGGGGGCAAATGGTATCGGCATTCACAGTGCGAAGATGGATGCTGAAGTGTAAGAGCTAACACCTCAATCACTAACAGTAATAAAAGAAAAGTTTAATAGTGCATCAGTCAATCACAATCTCTATTGTAAAGCCATGGACCCTACTTGGTAGTCTAGTAATCAGTCTAATGAATCGTATCAGACGCTTCAACATCATAAGTACCAACAACGAATCGTTCAATGCTCAAACTGACAAGCTATTGATGAGTGGCTCTGTTAAAAACAGGAGACCCATTAGGATCATGCACATCATACATAGCATGCATACAGTTGCATACATATTTTGTGAAAACACTTGTTTTGTATAATAAAAGTCTTTAAGCCTAGACAAGATTGTGCAAATACTCTACTACTAACATTTGAAATTAGTGTTTGAAGAACATAAAAGTAGTCAGAGTATTCATATGTGAAACATCTGAAAGAATGAAAATAAGAGGAGTGACACTACTAAGAAGCATTGTCCTAGAAACTTTAAGAGGCTAGATAGGATGCTCAAGCTCCTCAGATTCAATATGCTAGTGATACATGCGCTTGGCCCTAAAAAAGGAAGAATGCACTCAAAACTTGAGATGAATGCACTCTGAAAACTTATTTGATTATGAAATAAAAACCTCTAACTCCTAAATCTTTTCTTTTATAAGAAATGTAGGGAAGAGAAATAAAGCCCTCTACCATAGCATCAATGGGATAAAGCCACAACTTCGATGGTGGAGCATCACGACCCTGTGATCAGAGACATCATCATAACAATGAAAGGGAAGAATGCAAAAGAATAACATTGCATTCTGATAAATTTTTTACTAGCAAATAGGCCAAAGTAACTTATGGTATTTTCTGCAGGGAAAATAAAAGAGAACAAAGAAAGGAAAAGGAACTGATACATCAATAAGAATGGGTAAGATAGCTGTAATATCCCGAGTTTCTAAAATATTTTAAACTGCATCGGGATATGCAGTGTTAATAATTTTGTATACAATTATGATATTTTTACGAGTTGATATTTATTTAAAGCTTATTTTAATTGTTTTATATTATTTTAAGTACTTTACGTAAAATTTTTTCGAAAATTTTATTTTCGAGGAAATTAACACGTAAATAATTTAGTATTAATTATTTTAAATAAATTCATGAATTTGCATGAAATCATATATATTTTTAAAGTGCTAAAATAAAGTGCATATATGTGTATATATTTAAATTAAATGAGGGTTTAATTAATTTCCCTAATTTTTTTATTATTTATTATTTAGTTTTAATATTATTTAATTATTTTTAAATGTATAAATTATTTAATATATTAAATTATGTGTGTGAAAGTTTATATTATTTTAATATATAGTGTGGGTATATATATATATACATATATACATAATATATTGTCAAAAAAATCAAAACTTTGCCAAATTATCGTTTTGCCTCCGATTTCCTCTCCTTTTTCCCGATCACCTCCCATCGTCGTTCCACCATTTGTCATGCCATTTTCTTGCTGTCGGTGTGCCTCCCGGCGTGCCACCTTCTTCCTCAGCCTTCCCCGCCACCTGCAGCAGCTATTTCCGGCATCGGAGGAGCTCGTTTTGGCCGAAAACCCGAAACTCACCCTCACCGTCGATCGACGTGATTATGGCCACCATTTTTGACACCGCCGGTCTCTATCTTCTCCTTAAGCTCCGGTGAGTGTGATTCCAAGCTTTGTTTCACTTAAAATGGTCTAGATTTGCCTAGGTTTCAATTTTGTAATTTCGGCCTATTAGGGTTCTTGATTTTTTTGAGCTCAAATTTGATTGATTCAAAAAAAATTCATTCACAAATGTTTCTCCCCTTAGCTTAATATTCATGTGTAAATTTTTTTAGAATTTTTGGAATTTATTTTGATTTTTGGGTATTTTTGAATATTTTATTATTATTTTCTAATTTTCGAAAATTAATTAATTAAATTATTAAATTGTGTTTTATGATAAATATAGGTGTTTAAATGAATTATTGAAATTTATTTTTAATTTTTGTGAATTTTTATGTATTTATTTTGAATTTATTTTGTTTATGTAATTTTGAGAAAATAGGGTTAATTATGTGTTTAATTGAAATTTATTGGTTAATTGAGTATATTTATTGATATTATTGAAATATATGTTGAGAAAATTAATTTTGTGCAATTATATTATTTTTGGTGAATTTTTGGATTAATTTTAGTATATTTATATATATAGGGGTATTTTGGTAATTTTAACCTAAATTGGCTAAAAATGTAATTAAATTGGTTTTAATAGTTATTTAGGGTATAAAAATGATTTCTAAAAATTATTTAGTATTTTTAACTAATTAAAACTATTTTTCGTAAATTATTTTCAATTATATGTATAATATACGATTTTTCTAATAAAATGAGTTTTTATCGATTTTTACTGTGTTTTAGGGTTAATTACGTAATTTTTACTTATAAAATTTATTTTTATTATATAATGGCATTTTCGGTATTTTATAAATATTTCGTGAATTGTGGACCTCGGTCTGTGATTTGTAGTTTGGAGTCCGATCGAGGGATTATGGTTGTGTTATGTGTTTATTTTTGAAGTGTAGTTTTTTGTAGGGTCGGCTCTACTCTTTGAGTAGAGAGATGTCCATTTTATAGGGGAGGTTCTGTCGAATTTTTGGTAGAATTCTCGTAAAACGTGATGTCCGGTCGAGCTTTAATCCTAATTCTGTCTCTAGTATTCTAGATCGAGTCTTTAGAACTTCTGTTGGATTTATTCTGATTCCTGTCGTTATCTGTTTGTTTAGTTGCGCCGAGACCGAGGCTTAGTAGACCAGGCCCATCGGACCCATCTCGAGGAGCGCAATAATTGTGAGTTACTATTCTATATATATATGCTATAGGGTGCATGATTTTAGAAATCTATATTTTGTAATTTAATTGGATTTATTTGACGTATATATACTCGAAATATACCTAGTTTACTTTTGGTATATTTATAGTATATATATGGTTATTGTTGCTATTATATTTAAATTCATGCATCATTTATTTGTGAATGTATGTTTTATATTTAATAATGAAGGATATCAATAGAACGTGCTACCTAGTGGGCAGCACTAGGACCGAGTACGTACCGGTACGCTTATAGAATTTAAGCTATATTACTAACCTGTTTGAGGATATTGATTGGATTTGATTATTTGATGTGTGAGAAAGGATTTGGGAGTGTGATTGTTGGAGCTCGGTTGACCAAGTGTCTCGGGGCTAATCACACTGACAGTCAGACTGCTGGAGCTCGATTGACTTAGTGTCTCGGGGCCAGTCTACTGGCCAAGTGGATCAAGTGAATATATTTGGAATAAGTGAGCCTGTATGGCTAGAGTGTTGTCTAACACTGTTTTGAGGTTGCGATTTTCTAGGGTTCTATTTGATCCTTCATAAACAGTGATTTTCAATAAAAATATATAAAATGATTTTATTGCATCTGTGTGTATTTGCTTGTATACATACATATTATATATATACTATTGATTGTATGCATTTTCATTTAGTATGCATGTATATATATTATAGTAATTCACTCAGTGAGGTCCGACTCCCCTCCGTTGACTATTTTTCAGGAGAGTCATCTTCCTCAGACCTCAATAGCAGACCTGTACGCTGGATTTCTTCCACTCCGGCTTCTTTATGTAAACTGTTTATCTGAGTTTTATTTTATAATCTAGACACTGCAATAGTTATGGTCGATTGTGAGGATGTTGTATTATATTTGTATGAGTTATGTACTTTAAATATTTAAACTGGATTTGTATTAAAAGTTTATTTATATAAGAGTTGAGGATTTGATTTAATTTCATTTGGTGAAAATATTATTTTGATAGTTATGATTTTATTCCGTTGCATAATATTTTATTTAATTATGTTTTTATCATTATTATTACATGTTTTTATTTATTTTTAGGCTTGCTACGGGTTTCGAATTCGAAAAAATTCCCGTTCCCTAGCGTCGATCATGGCCCTATTTTGGGTCGTGACAATAGCAAATCCCAATCGGTCGTCAAAACCTAACCCTATGCAAATACCAAAGGGAAGTACCACAACTCCACCTTCTTTGATTCTGCAATAAAATAAATCCTTAATAAGAAAATTCATAAATTGAAAGGAAATTCATCCACTCCACGAGATCTTGTGCGAAAATTTATCTCATGACCTTTAATTTTAGTGGCTTTCTTTTATTAGTCTTGCAGAATTCAGATGTCTTATTGACAGTTCTATGCTGAGAATTTATAAATTCTAATAAATCTAATGCTTTTTTTGCACCCAAATGAGGGGAAGAACATACAAAGATAAAATCTGTGGACTTGTGGTATAAATTGATTAAATTTTAGAGTATCATTTCAATCTTGTGAATGATAAATGTGCATGTAATCTACTCCAATGCTCATAAATGAGTATGAGTACAAAATCCTTTGACGGTATCCACGCTGAGTAATGTGAGAAAGGCGGGGGAATACTAAGAGGAGAATAGAAAAAAGAGCAAGCATAATTTAATCCAATGCTCAGAAATGAGTAAGAGTATCAACATAAAACCTCTAACGGTATCCATGATAAGTAATACAAAAAAGGCAGAGAATACTAAAAGAGGACCATGCAAAAAATTGCTCTATTTACTCCGATGCTCTATATGAGTATGAGTATCCAAAGGACCTTTCCAACAGTATCCACACTGAGTAATATGAGAAAGGTGGGGAATACTCTGATAAGGAAGGAAAGCACAAAAATAATTCAAAGAGTGTTTTTGATACTTAGAATCTAATCCATTTATGCTCAAATACCATAAGTTTTGTCTAGTAGATTCTTCCTGAATTTAGGTGTGAAAGTAAGCTCTTCACTTGGTAAAAAATATGCTCTCAGCATAAAATGGGTAATAATGCCTCTGCCCTTTGTGAATGGTAAATAAATGATAGTCATGAGGATCAAAATTAAAGAGATTGGTTAAGTACATGTTATCTCTTATAAAGTGATGAATTTTCTTATAAATTTTCAAAATAATAATATACTTTTGTACATTCATCTTGTTAAAACTAACTTCAATAATTCTGTAGGAATTTCAAATCCAGAAGGGGGTATACTCAACTTGCAAAGCCAATCAGCACAGCAAAATTTAAAGTCAGTCAACAAAAGTGCAAATTATTCAGCACAAAGAATTCAAGGCATTCAACTCAAATAACCAAATTTGTGAGCAATTATGGATTGCAGCATAATCATATAAGACAATTCAAACTATACGATTAAGTGTAGTCGGCATTGTACGACTGAGTGCAATGTATCCTCAATCGATTATACGATCGAGTATAATCAATATCATATGATCGAGTATGATGTTTCTCATCAAAACAGACTATACGACCGAGTGTAGTCAGCATTGTATGACCGAGTGCAATGTATCCTTAATCAATTATATGACCGAGTATAATTAGCATCATGCGACCAAGTATAATGTTTCTTATCAAAATAGACTATACGATCGAGTGTAGTCAGCATTGTACGACCGAGTGCAATGTATCCTCAATCGATTATACGACTAAGTATAATTAGCATTATACGACCGAGTATGATGTTTCTTATCAAAACAGACTATACGACTGAGTGTAGTCAGCATTGTATGACCAAGTGCAATGTATCCTCAATCGATTATACGATCGAATATAATCAACATCATACGACCGAGTATGATGTTTCTTATCAAAACAGACTATACAACTGAGTGTAGTCAGCATTGTACGACCGAGTGCAATATATCCTCAATCGATTATACGATCAAGTATAATCAGCATCATACTACCGAGTATGATGTTTCTTATCAAAATAGACTATACGACCGAGTGTAGTTGACATTGTATGACCGAGTGCAATGTGTCTCCAATCGATTATACGACCGAGTATAATCAACAACATACGACCGAGTATGATGTAATTTGTTCTAATGCTATACGTCCGAGTATAGCAAATTCATAAGCAGAAGCCTCAAGGAGTATAGGTAAGTATCCTAACTTTCAATTTAGAAATTGGGTGCTATTTTACTTTGCCGCAATTTGTCAAATAAACAGCGATAAAAGGGGGCAACTGTAGACACCCAATTTTGGGATGACATGTTATGGATGCAGCAAAGGACTCCAATGATGAAAATGTCTTCGATGCTTAATCTTTAAAAAATTCTAAGGGCTTTTAAAGGAAGAATTTAATGTTTTCAAGCACTAAATCGCAAAGTTCTTTTTAGGACCTAATTACAAAATTTAAATTTTTTTGGGGGTCTTTTTATAATTAAATGTTAAAAAAAAGTACGCATCAGAATTCCATAATTCCAACCGAAATTATGTAATTCTGATTGGAATTACATAATTCTGATCGGAATTATAATAATTCCGATCGGGATTGTACAATTCTGATCGGAATTGCACAATCCCGGTTGGAATTGAACTCTTCCATTTTTCTATTTCTAATTATTCCAATTTAGTGTTTTAGGTGGTTTAAATTTTGTAATTAATTCAATCCTAAATTGGTTTAAACTTCCTAATTAATTCAATCCTATTTGGTTTAAAATTCCTAAATACACTTTAGGAATGAGAATCGCATTAGGATTAGGGTTAAGCTTCCTAGTTCCCCAATAAAAGGGGAACTAAGGAGGAGAAAAAAAAAAGGAGAAAAAGAAAGAGGAAGAGCGTAAAAAAGAAGGAGAAGAGAAGAGAGAAAATTATGATTCTATTATTCTTATATTTATTTTTAATCAAAAAATTTCTTTTAATTCATCAATTAATTCAAGACTCGTGAAGAATTTTTGAAGAAAAAGATTCGAAGGCTTATCAAGAACGGTGAATCACAAATTTGAGAAGCACCTTAAATCATCTATAAGCATATCATATTATTCTATTTTTCTTTTATTTATTTATTTATTTTTTATTTTTTATTCTTATTATTTTATCATAATTTATTCATTAATTATTATTTTATTTTATGTTTTATGGTGATTATGGAGGAAAACGCATGATGATTATATGGGAGGAATGAATTTCATGAGAAGTCTATAGAAAATTATGGATAAAGCCTCATAGAGATTTAGTTTCTAGGGTTTTATTTATTTTTATTATCTTTATTTTATTTATTGCTTTTTATTTTTTTATTTTATTAATTGTTTTAGGAATTAATGTAATAGTCGCAATAGTGAGAGTAATAAAATTATGTGTGTAGTTGCATGTTTATTTTGATTAAATCAGTTAGTAAAACTAGGTTTCAATTTTGGTAATCATTTAAAATTAATGGAGGAAGTAGATTAATTTAGGTTGCATGTTAATAAAAATTAGGGTTTTAGTAAAGATTAATTTAATTATTTTGTTTGATCTTCTTTAACTGTTTCTTCTATGTTTTTGGGTTTTATTTATTATTTTTGTGTGTTTTGGGCCTTAAGCCCACTTTAGATCTTTATTTTTTTTACTTTAGCCCATCTCACTTAATAATTAATTAGGTTTATTTAATTAAAATATATTTTAGGTCCATAATTAATTAGATTTTAGGTTAGAAATACCTTTAGGCCCATTTAGTTAATTAGACATAGGCTCACCTAATTTAATTTAATTAATTTAGACTTAGCGCACTTAATTTAAGTCTTTCATAATTTGTATATTTAAGATCATTATTTAACTAAAACATGTAGAATTAGGCCCATTAATTTAAATACGTTCATAACATGTAGAATTAGACCCATTTTTAGAATTAAAATACATAGACTTAGGTTCATTTAATTAAAATTAAAAGGAATTAGGTCTTTAGGTTCACTTATAATTTAAAACATGTAGACTTTAGCTCATTTATTTAAAATCCATGTAGATTAGACTAACTTAGGGATTATGTGATTTATTGAATGCATTATTTACTTGTATATTTCATGACTAGTCTGCCTTGGAGTTTATTATTTTGGGTTTATATGAAATTGCATGTAAATGGAGAATAAGATAATAATTCATAAAGTAATTCTAAATGAACACAAGACTGAAAAAAGTTGGTATTCCGTATCCAGAATCTCTTGGTTGTGGTGCTAGCTTTCTTTTAGGGAATCGAGTACCACCTTTTCGATTTGTCCGAGTTATTACCCTGGGTGGCGACTCGTCATCTCCACACCATGTCTTTGTGACAGTGGTTAGTGTGTTCTCTAGAGCCCTTAGCTCAAATAGTGACGCGGTTGCTAAAATCTTAGAAGTTTGCTAAACCCTGCCATCTACAAAAAGAGCAAGCATAATTTACTCCAATGCTTAGAAATGAGTAAGAGTATCAACATAAAACCTCTGGTGGTATCCATGCTGAGTAATACAAGAAAGGCAGGGGAATAATAAAAGAGGACCATGCAAAAAATTGCTCTATTTACTCCAATGCTCTATTTAAGTATGAGTATCCAAAGGACCTTTCCAATGGTATCCACGCTGAGTAATATGAGAAAGGTGGGGAATACTTAGATAAGGAAGGAAAGTATAAAAATAATTCAAAGACTGTTTTAATACTTAGAATCTGATCCATTTATGCTCAAATACCATAAGTTTTGTCTAGTAGATTCTTTCTGAATTTAGGTGTGGAAGTAAGCTCTTTACTTAGTAAAAAATATGCTCTCAGCATAAAATGGTTAACGATGCCTCTGCCCTTTGCGAATGGTAAATAAATGATAGTCATGAGGATCAAAATTAAGGAGATTGGTTAAGTACATGTTATCTTGTGCAAAGTGATGAATTTTCTTATAAATTTTCAAAATAATAATATACTTTTGTACATTCATTTTGTTAAAACTAGCTTCAGTAATTCTATAGGAATTTTAAATCCAAAAGGGGGTATACTCAACTTGCAAAGTCAATCAACACAACAAAATTCAAAGTCAGTCAATAAAAGTGCTAATTAGTCAGCACAAAGAATACAAAGCATTTGACTCAAACAACTAAAGATAAAAATTACGAGCAGTTTTGGACTGCAGCATCATCAAAGATGAGCAATGAAAGGATTGCAGTCAATTTGCAAGCAATTATGGATTGCAACATCATCAGCGAGCAATGAAAGGATTGTAGTCAATTTGTAAGCAATTATGGATTGCAGCATCATCAGTGAGCAACGAAAAGGTTATAGCTAATCGTGAGGAGTTTTGAACTGCAGCATCATTAAAGGTGAGCAATGAAAGGATTGCAATCAATTTGCAAGCAATTATGGATTACACCACCATCAATAAGCAACGAAAGGGTAATAGCTAATTGCGAGCATTTTTAGACTGCAGCATCATCAAAGGCAAGCAATGAAAGGATTACAGTTAATTTGCAAGCAATTATGGATTGCAGCATCATCAATGAGCAACAAAAGGGTTATCGCTAATCGTGAGCAATTTTGGACTGCAACAACATCAAAGGTGAGCAATGAAAGGATTGCAGTCAATTTGCAAGCAATTATGGATTGTAGCATCATCAGCGAGCAATGAAAGGATTGTAGTCAATTTGCAAGCAATTATGGATTACAACATCATCAGTGAGCAACGAAAGGGTTGTAGCTAATCGCGAGCAGTTTTGGACTACAGCATCATCAAAGGTGAGCAATGAAAGGATTGCAGTCAATTTGCAAGCAATTATGGATTGCAGCATCATCGGTGAGTAACAAAAGGGTTGCAGCTAATCGTGAGCAGTTTTGGACTGCAGCATCATCAAAGGCGAGCAATGAAAGGATTACAGTCAATTTATAAGCAATTATGGATTGCAGCATCATCAGTGAGCAACTAAAGGGTTGTAGCTAATTGCGAGCAGTTTTAGACTGTAGCATCATTGAAGGTGAGTAATGAGAGGATTGCAATCAATTTTTGAGCAATTATGGATTGCAATATCATCAGTGAGCAACAAAAGGGTTACAGCTAATCGGGAGCAATTGTGGATTGCAACATCATCAGTGAGCAATGAAAGGGTTGCAGCTAATCGCGAGCAGTTTTGGACTGCAGCATCATCAGTGAGCAATGACAGCGTTGCAGCTAATTGCGAGCAGTTTTGGATTATAGCATCATCAATGAGCAATGAAAGGGTTGTAGCTAATCGCGCGAGCAGTTATGGAGTGTAGCATCGAAAGTGAGCAATGGAAGGGTTGCAGCTAATAGTGAGCAATTATGGATTACAGCATAATTGCATAATCAATCAGCATCATACGATCGAGTGTGATGTCTCTTTATCAGACTATACGACCGAGTGTAGTAAGCATTATACGACCAAGTGCAATTTATCCTCAATCGATTATACAACCGAGTATAATCGACATCATATGACCAAGTATGATGTAATTTTTTCAACGCTATACGTCCGAGTGTAGTTAAACATTGTATGACCGAGTACAATGTGTTTCATTCACTTAAGGTCATACGACCGAGTATAATCAATATCATACGACCGAGTATGATATATCATTTAAAAAGCTGTACGTTCGAGTATAGTAAATTCACAAGCAGAAACTTCAAGGATGTAATATCCCAAGTTTTTAAATATTTTTATACTGCATCGGGATATGCAGTGTTAATAATTTTTGTACATATTTATGATATTTTTATGAGTTTGATATTTATTAAAGCTTATTTTAATTATTTTATATTATTTTAAGTACTTTATGTAAAATTTTCCCGGGAATGTTATTTTCGGGGAAATTGATACGTAAATAATTTAATACTAATTATTTTGACTAGTTTTACGAATTTGCATGAACTCATATATAATTTTTAAGTGCTAAATAAAATGTATATATGTGTATTTATTTAAATTAAATTAGGGTTTAATTAATTACCTTAATTTTTGTTATTTAGTTTTAATATTAATTAATTAATTATAAGTGTATAAATTATTAAAATATATTAAAATATTTGTGTGGTGTGTATTATTTGAGTGTGGGAATATATATATTATTATAATATAAAGTGTGGATATATATATATACATATATACATATTTATTTATCAAAATTATAAAGTTAGCATTATTTACGGTTTTGCCATTGAATCTCCTTCTTCCCTCCTGATCGCCATTCCTCCATTTCCGGCCGTTCCAAGCTGGTTTTCTTGCCGTCGGTGTGCTTCTCCTCCTTCCTCCCCCACCTCCAGCCTTTCCCGACACCTGAAGCTCCCTATTCCGGCGTGTTTTGGCCGGATTTTCTAAGAATTACCGAAACTTGATCAAGCTCCGATCGACGTGATTCTGACCACCAAACTCAATGTCGCCGGTCTCTATCTTCTCCTTGAGCTCCGGTGAGTGTGATTCCAAGCTTTGTTTCACTTAAAATGGTCTAGATTTTCCTAGGTTTTAATTTCTCAATTTCGGCCTATTAGGGTTTTCAAATTTTTTTAGCTTCAATTTGGTTGATTCATGAAAACTTCATTCACAAAATTTGATCCTTGTAGCTTAATCTACATGTGGTAATTTTTGTGGAATTTTTGGGAATTTTTGATTATTTTATTATTATTTTCTAATTTTCAAAAATAAATTAATTAAATTATGAAATTGTGTTTTATGGTAATTATAGGTGTTAAAATGAATTTTAGAAATTTATTTTCAATTTTTGTGAATTTTATGTATTTATTTTGGAATTTATTAAGTTTATGTAATTTTGAAAAATAGGGTTATTTGTGTGTTTAATTAAAATTAATTAGTTAATTGATTATATTTATTGATATTATTGAATTATATGTTTATAAAATTAATTTTGAGTAATTATATTATTTTTGGTGAATTTTTGACTAATTTTAGTAAATTTATATATATATGGGTATTTTGGTAATTTGACACTAAATTAGATAAAAATATAATTAAATTGGTTTTACTAGTTATTTAAGGTATAAAAATGATTTCTATGAATTATTTAGTATTTTTTACTAATTAAAACTATTTTTCGTGAATTATTTTTAAATTATATATATAATATACGATTTTTCTAAATAATGAGTTTTTATCCGTTTTTAATGCATTTTAGGGGTACTTATGTAATTTGGATTTATAAAATGTATTTTTATTATATAGGGGCATTTTCAGTATTTCTGTAGTGTTCTGTGAATTGTGGACCTCGGTCAGTAAATTGTAGTTTGGAGTTCGACCGAGGGATTGTGATTGTGAATTCTGTGTCTATTTTTGAAGTGTGTTTCTTTGCAGGACCGGCTCTACTCTTTAAGTAGAGAGATGTCCGTTTTACAAGGGAGGTTCTGCCGGATTTTTGGTAGAATTCTCATAAAACGTGATGTTCGGTCGAATTCCTATTTCGATTCTGTGTCTAGTATTGTAGATTGAGTTTCTAGGAATTTTTGTTAGATTTATTTCGATTTCTGTTGTCGTTTGTTTATTTAGTTACGCCGAGATCGAGGCCTAGTGGAGCAGGCTCGTCAGACCCATCTCGTGGAGCGTAATAAACAGTATGTTATTATTTTATATATATATGTTTTAGGGTGCATGTTTTAGAAATGTATGGTTTATTTTGATAAAATATGCATAAATGATTTAATTATTACTTAGGTTTATTTTTATTATATTTTCGGTATATTATTGGTATATTTTAAACTATAAGCATATTTTATTAATAAATTATTCTTAAAATGTTTTTAGGTATATTTATGGTTTATTTCTAGTTTATTTTGTAATTAAATTGAATTTACTTGAAGTATATATACTCGAAATATATCTGGTTTACTTTTGGTATATTTCTAGTATATATATGGTTTATGTTGCCATTTTATTGAAATTCATGCATCATTTATTTTTATGAATGTATGTTTTTATTTAATAGTGAAGGATATCAATAGAACGTGCTACCTAGTGGGCAGCACTAGGACCGAGTACGTACCGATACGCTGATAGCATTTAGGTTATATTACTAACCTATTTGTGGATATTGATTGGATTTGATTTGATATGTGAGATATGATTTGGGAGTGTGATTGCTGGAGCTCGGTTGACCAAGTGTCTCGGGGCCAATCACACTGACAGTCAAATTGCTGGAGCTCGGTTGACTTAGTGTCTCGGGCCCAGTCTATTGTCCAAATGGAACAAGTGAACTTATTTGGATAAGTGAGCCTGTATGGCTAGAGTGTTGTCTAACACTGTTTGAGGTTGCGATTTACTAGGGTTCTATTTTGATCCTTCATAAACAGTGATTTTTTAGAAAATATATATAAAAATGATTTTATTGCATCTGTGTGTATTTTCCTGTATATATTTATTATATATACTATTGACTGTGTGCATTGTCATTTAGTATGCATGTATATATATTATAACAATTCACTCAGTGAGGTCTAACTCCCCTCCGTTGACTATTTTTTTCAGGAAAGTCATCTTCAGACCTCAGTAGCAGACCCTTACACCGGATTTCTTCCGCCCCGGCTTCATTATATAAACTGCTTGTCTGAGCTTTATTTTATAATCTAGACACTGCAGTAGTTGTAAAATTGTTAAAGGGTTATGTTTTTATTTATGTGAGTTATGTACTTTAAATATTTGAACTGGATTTGTATTAAAGGAATATTTATATAGATGAGATAAAGATGTTCGGTTGAATATCATTAGCAGATTATTATTTTGTTTTATTTGTGATTTTACTTCCACTGCACAATATTTTAATTATGTTATTATTATTATTGCATGTTTTATTTTATTTTAAGGCTTGATACGGGTTCCAGATTTGAAAAAATTTTCGTTCCCTAGCGCCGGTCATGGCCCCTGTTTTAGGTCGTGACAAAGGAGCAGGTAAATATCCTAACTTTCAATTTAGAAATTAGGTGCTATTTTGCTTTACTGCAATTTGTCGAGAAAACAGCGACAAAGGGGGGCAACTGTAGTGTAATATTTTGAGTTTTTAAATATTTTTATACTGCATCGGGATATGCAGTGTTAATAATTTTGTATATAATTATGATATTTTTATGAGTTTGTTATTCAATTAAAGCTAATTTTAACAGTTTTATATTATTTTAAGTACTTTACGTAAAATTTTTCCGGAACTTGCACTTTCGGGGAAATTGACACGTAAATAATTTAATTTTAATTATTTTAAATAGATTTACGCATTTACATGAACTCATATATATTTTTAAAGTGCTAAAATAAAGTGTATATATGTGTATTTATTTAAATTAAACTAGGGTTTAATTAATTACCCTAATTTTTATTATTTATTATTTAGTTTTAATATTATTTAATTATTTTTAAGTGTATAAATTATTAAATATATTAAATTATGTGTGTGAAATTTTATATTATTATAATATATAGTGTGAGTATATATATATATGCATATATACATCATATATTGAGAAAAATAAAAAACTTTGCCAAATTACCAAACTACCTCCAACTCTGTCTCCTCCTTCTCCGATTGTCCCATGCCCTACCCTCACTGTGCCTCTTGGTTTGGTATGCCGGGACGCCCTTCGCCACCACCAGCTGCCGCCAATCTCCTTCCCCTTCCTTCCTCTTCCTCTCCGACGTGTTTAGGTCGTCGGAAGCTCGCTGGAACGCTCGAAATTTGTTGTGGCAGCATGTGAAGCTCTTCACCGTCGATCACGATTCCGACCACCATTTCACTCACTGCGGGTCTCCATCGACTCCCTGAGCTCCGGTGGTTCCTATTCTAAGCTTCTTTTGATTGAAAAATGAGTGGTTGTTGAGGTTTGAGCTTGATCTTCATTTCGGTCAACTTGAGTTTTTGATTTTTTTTAGCTTTAATTTGATTGATTCATGAAAAATTCCTTCACAAAATTTGATCCTTATAGCTTAATATTCATGTGGGAATTTTTGTGAAATTTTTAGAATTTATTTTTATTTTTGGGTATTTTTGATTATTTTATTATTATTTTTTAGTTTTCGAAAATTAATTAATTAAATTATGAAATTGTGTTTTTATGGTAAATATAGGTGTTGAAATGAATTATGGATATTTATTTGTGATTTTTGTGAATTTTTATGTATTTATTTTGAATTTATTTAGTTTATGTAATTTTGATAAAATAGGGTTAATTATGTATTTAATTGAAATTAATTGATTAATTAAGTATATTTATTAATATTATTGAAATATATGTTGAGAAAATTAATTTTTGTGCAATTATATTATTTTTGGTGAATTTTTGGATTAATTTTAGTATATTTATATATATAGGGGTATTTTGGTAATTTTACATTAAATTGGCTAAAAATGTAATTAAATTGGTTTTAATAGTTATTTAGGGTATAAAAATGATTTCTACAAATTATTTAGTATTTTTAACTAATTAAAACTATTTTTTGTAAATTATTTTTAAATTATATATAATATACGATTTTTCTAATAAAATGAGTTTTTATCGATTTTTACTGTGTTTTAGGGTTAATTACGTAATTTCTACTGATAAAATGTATTTTTATTATATAAGGGTATTTTTGGTATTTTATGAATATTTCGTGAATTGTGAACCTCGGTCGGTGATTTGTAGTTTGGGGTTCGACCAAGGGATTGTGATTGTATTTTGTGATTATTTTTGAAGTGTATTTCTTTGCAGGGCCGGCTTTACTCTTTGAGTACAGAAATGTCCATTTTACAGGGGAGGTTCTGCCGAATTTTCAGTAGAATTCTTGTAAAACGTGATATCCAGTCGAATTCTGATTTAATTCCGTGTCTAGTAATCTAGATCGAGTCTTTAGAGCTTCTGTTAGATTTATTCTGATTTTTGTCATTATTTGTTTATTTAGTTGCGCCGAGACCGAGGCTTAGTGGACCAGGCTCATTGGACCCATCTCGAGGAGCGCAATAATAGTGAGTTGCTATTTTATATATATATATATGCTCTAGGGTGCATGATTTTAGAAATATATGTTTTATTTTGATTAAATTTGCATAATGGTTTAATTAGTACTTAAGTTTATTTTTAGTTTACTTTTGGTTTATTTTTGGTTTATTTTAAACTATGTGCATATTTTATTAATGAATTATGTTTAAAAATATTTTTGAATGTATTTCTAGATCATTTTGTAAAAAATTGAAAAAGGATGTTGTATTATATTTGTATGAGTTATGTACTTTAAATATTTGAACTGGGTTTGTATTAAAAGTTCATTTATATATATGAGGTGGATTATTATTTTGTTTTATTTATGATTTATTTCTACTGCAGATTATTTTAATTATATTATTATTATTGTATGTTTTATTTTATTTTAAGGCTTGCTACGGGTTTCGGATTTGAAAGAATTTCTGTTCCCTAATGCCGGTCATGACCCCTGTTTTGGGTTGTGACATGTAGACACCCAATTTCGGGATGATATGTTATGGATGCAGCAAAGGAGTCCAGTGATCAAAATGTCTTCGATACTTAATCTTTAAAAATTCTAAGGGCTTAAATGCAGCTTTTAAAGGAATGATTTAATGTTTTTAGGGATTAAATCACAAGGCTTTTAGGACCTAATTGTAAAATTTAAATTCTTAAAGGGGTTTTTTCATAATTAAAAAAAACCTGTCAGAATTCCATAATTCCAACCGGAATTATGTAATTCCAATCAGAATTATGTAATTCCAATCATAATTACACTAATTCCGATCAGGATTGTGTAATTCCGGTTGGAATTACACAATCCCGGTCAGAATTGAATTCTTCCGTCTTTTTGCTATTTTTAATTATTTTCAATTCAGTGTTTTAATTGGTTTAAACTTCCTAATTAACTCAATCTTAACTGATTTAAAATTCCTAAATATAATTTAGGAATTAGAATCACGTTAGGATTAGGGTTAGGCTTCCTAGTTCACTATATAAAGGGGAACGGTGGAGAGGAAAAAAAAAAGGAGGCAGGGAGAAGAAAGAAAAAAGAGAAACGTGTTTTTTAAAAGGGTTTTTTTTAATTCTTTTTTCTTTTTTTTGAGTTATTTTATACAAAAATTCCTTTTGATTCATCAATTAATTCAAGATCCTTGAAGAATTTTGAAAAAGAAGATTCGAAGACTTATCAAGAACGGTGAATTACAAACCTGAGGAGTATCCCAAATCACTCATAAGCATCATCATCTTCTTCTTATTTTATTTTTTATTTATTTATTTTTTATATTATTTTTATTCTTTCAAATTATTATAATTTATTCATTAATGATAATTTTATTTTATTTTTTATGGTGATTATGGAGGAAAATGCATCGTGATCATGTTGGAGGGATGAATTCATGAGAAGTACATGAAAAACTATGGATAAAGCCTCGTAGAGACTTAGTTTCTAGGGTTTTTTATTTTATTTTATTTATTGCTTTTATTTTTTATTTTTTTAATTATTTTATGAACTAATGTAATAGCCCCGATAATGGGAGTAATAAAATTATATGTGTGGTTGCATGTTTATTTTGATTAACTTGATTAGTAAAACTAGGTTTTAATTAGGTAATTATTTAAAATCAATGGTGGAAGTAGATTAATTTAGGTTGCATGTTAATAAAAATTAGGGTTTTAGTAAAGAATAATTTAATTATTTGTTTGATTTTATTTAATTATTTTCTTGTATTTTTATTTATTTTTGGGCTTATTTATTATTTTTGTGTGTTTTGGGCCTCAAGCCCACTTTAGGTCTTAATTTATTTATTTAAGTTTACGTAATTCTTTTAGCCCATCTCACTTAATAATTAATTAGGTTTAATTAATTAAAATATATTTTAGGTCCATAATTAATTAGATTTTAGGTTAGAAATATCCTTAGGCCCATTTAGTTAATTAGACATAGGCCCACTTAATTTAATTGAATTAATTTAGAATTAGCCCATTTAATTTAAGTCTTTTTTCATAATTTGTAGATTTAAGCTCACTATTTAATTAAAATATGTAGAATTAGACCCGTTAATTTAAATATTCCATAATTTATAGATTTAAGCTCATGTTTATAATTAAAATTAGTAGACTTAAGTTTATTAGGTCTTTAGGTTCACTTATAATTTAAAATATGTGGATTTAGCTCATTTATTTAAAGTTCATGTAGATTAGACTAACTTAGGGATTATGTGATTTATTGAATGCATTATTTACTTGTATATTTCATGACTAGTTTGCCTTGGAGTTGATTATTTTGGGTTTATATGAAATTGCATGTAAATAGAAAATAAGATAATAATTCATAAAGTAATTCTAAATGAACACAAGACTGAAAGAAGTTGGTATTCCGTATCCAGAATCTCTTGGTTGTGGTGCTAGCTTTCTTTTAGAGAATTGAGTACCACCTTTTCAATTTGTCCCAGTTATTACTCTGGGTGGCGACTCCTCATCTCCACGACATGTCTTTGTTACAGTGGTTAGTGTGTTCTCTAGAGCCCTGAGCTCGAACAGTATCACGGTTGCTAAACTCTTGGACGTGCATTAAACCCCGCCGTCTACAACCTGGATACCCTCTTTAGACACCACGTGTCCAAGAAAAGCAACACTCTCCATCCAGAAATAACACTTCAAGAATTTAGCATAAAGCTGATGTTCTCTTAGTGTCTGTAGTAAAGTCCTCAAGTGATATATATGTTCCTCCATACTCCTCGAATACACCAGTATATCATCGATGAAGACTACCATAAACTGATCCACAAATGGTCTGAATACCCTGTTCATCAGATCCATAAAAGCTACTGGTGCGTTAGTCAAACCAAAAGACATCACCAGAAACTCATAATGGCCATATCGAGTGCAGAATGTCATTTTAGGAATATCGGCTTCACTGATCCATAACTGATGATAACCCGACCTTAAATCAATCTTAGAAAAGAACTGTGCACCCTGTAGCTGATCAAACAAGTCATCTATCCTTGGAAGAGGATACTTGTTCTTCACTATCACCTTGTTCAGCTCTCTGTAGTCAATACACAGTCTCAGGGTACCATCCTTCTTCCTCACAAACAGGACTGGTGCACCCCAAAGAGAAACATTGGGTCTAATAAAATAGCAGCTCTTGCAACTGCTCCTTCAGCTCTTTTAACTCCGCAGGAGCCATTCTGTAGGGTGGCATAGAAATAGGGGTAGTGCCTAGAACCACATCTATACAGAATTTAATTTCTCTATGAGGTGGTAAACCTAACAACTCCTTAAGAAAAATATCAAGAAACTTACAGACAATAGGAACATCTATAAGTGATAACTTCTCCACTGAAGTATCCTTGACTAATGCCAAATATCCCTGACAACTCTTCCTCAGCAAACCCTAAATATATACACACACATTTAAATAAAGAGTAAACCCTAAATATATGTGCATATATATATATATATATATATATATATATGTATTAGCTTATAAAATACACTTAAATAATGTCATTAAATAAAATATACCAAATAATATTATTTAAAATAAGGTATATATATATTACACAATAAATTATCGAAATACTAATCATAATATATATTTTGAAACCCTTATTAACAATAAATAATAATAATAAAACTTATTAAATGAATAAATAATCACATTTATCTTTAAAATTTATTAACATTGCATATCCTATTTTATATTAAAATAATTTAAAAACTCGGGTTATAACAACCACCACCTTCAGCTTACCGAGGAGCTCACCAGAGACACAGCAACTGAGACTTGCCGTGAAGCTTCCATTTTTTCTGGTGAGGATTCCGACCACCATTTAGTGTCTCACTGGTCTCGTTTGGACCACCAAGTTCCGGTGAGTCCATTTCTAAGCTTCGTTGGAGCTCAAATCCTTTTGATTTTTAGTTATCTTCAATTTTTAGTTTATGTTTTAGGGTTTTTTTTTTAAACTTGATATGGATTGATTCATGAATTCTTGCTTCACAAATGTTGATCTTGGCAACTTTAGCTTCTCAAAAATAATTTTTGTTTATTTTTTTGAATTAATTTGAATTATGGGTAATTTTTTATTATTTTAATATTAAATATTGAATTTTTAATAATTATGTTAATTAATTAGTTTTAATGAAAATTTAGTTAAATTAGTGTTAGTAATTTGAGTTAATAATTTTATAATTTATAAAATAATTTTTAGTGAATTTATATAATTTTTAGGAATATTTTTATATTATGTGAATTTTGTATGTATGAGTTAATTGTGTAATTTTGTGGAAATTATAATTAAATAATATGTTTTACTTGATTTTAGAATTATAAAGGGTATTAAAATGATTTTTATAAATTATTTACTATTTTTAACTAATTAATACTAATTTTTGAAAATTATATTCAAATAATATATTATTTACTATTTTGGTGATTAAATTGATTTTTAATTACTTTTAATATATAATTAAGCTATTTGAATATATAAAAGTGAATTTTTACTATTTTACATGGAATTATTGTAAATTTTGATTTTGATTAATATTATATTATTATTTGAGATTTTTATTTAATTATTGTATAAATACTTATGTTTAGTGATTTAATGTATAAATATATTATATTTTGGTATTTTGTGGATATTTATGGAATTTAATGATTTTTAATATATTTATTATTTTATTTGTATTTTTTGTCAATTGTAAACCTCAGTTGAAAAATTGTGCAATTCGGGATCCCAACCCGAGGTGTTGAACCTTATGTTTTAGAAGTGTATTTTTCTTGCAGGTTCGGCTCTACTATCTATAGAGAGATGTCCGTTTTACAGAGGAGGTTCTGCAGAATTTTTGATAGAATTTTCGTAAAATGTGACGTCGGGTCGATCTTGAATTTCTGTATTGTCTGAGTTTTGAATTCCTAGATCAAGTCTCCTTTAGAAGTATAAGTTAGAAATTTATTCTAATTTGTTATTATTATTTATTTTTTAGTTGTGCTAAAATCGAGGCTTATTGGACCGAGCCCGTCGAGCCAGTCTCGAGGAGCGCAAACTTGTGAGTTATTATTTTATATATGCATTGCATATAGGGTGCATGAATTTGAGTTTTTAAATTTCCATAATGAGTTTAAATATGAATTATTTTATTAAATGAAGAAGTATATTATTGATATACTTTAGGTATATTTTTGGTATATGTGACATTTTACTCCATTTGTTTCTAGTATATAATTTGTACATAGATGACATATATACATTAGCATGATTTAGTATATATATTTAGTATATTTGTCATATATTCAGCATATGCATTTGATATATTTTTGGTATATTTATGGTATACTTTTAGTATATATGTGGTATATCCTTTTTAAATGAATGCCACTTGTATTTTCATTATGCATTTTACTATTTTCCATAATTATAAGATGATTGGAAGGATAACAGTAGAACGTGCTACCTAGTGGGCTACGCTAGTACTGTTGCATGACAGTACGAAAGAATTAGGTTGAGAATATGATATTATTATATTGGTTTTGGGAAGCCTGACTATGGATCCTTGATTGACTGAGTGTACTCGGGGCCAGTCATGCCGATAGTGAGATTGTGGAAATTCGGTTGACCTAGTGTACTTGGGGTCAGTCTACTACCTTAAGTTAGAAAAATTCATACTTAGAGTTTTGATTAAGCCTGTTGGCTAATGATTTTTATGATCGAGGTTGTGAACTGTTAGGGTTCTGCTCCGATCCTTCAATTAAAATAATTTTATGCATCTATTATTATTGTAAAATGAATTTTAGCATTTGTGTGAAATGCCTGTGTATATGTATATATATATTGATGTCTAACTGTATATGACTTAGATTGCATGTATATATATTATAATAATTCACTAAATGAGGTCTGATTCCCCTCAATATTTTTTTCAGAAGATTTCTCATCTTCAGACCTCAGTAGTGGACCTTTATGTCAGACTTCTTCAGCTCTGGCTAGATTATATAAATTATTTATCTGGACTTTTACTGTATTTTAGAAAACTGTAGTAGTATTACTTTTGTATTTGTAAAATGTTATTTTTAGTAAGAGACCTTTCTCTAAATATTGTATGAAATATTTTTATTTTATGATATAACATTAAGTATTTATTTTATATCGACTTAAGTTTTAATTCTTGTGTATTTTTATTTATTTATTGCATGTGTATTATTTTTAAGGCTTACTACTGGTTCCGAATTCAAAAGAATTCTCATTCCCTGACGCCGGTCATAACTCCTCAGTTTGGGTCGTGACAAACACGTACTCCACGCCATCTCTAAACCTCTGAACATTGCCCACAGTTCAGTAAGAAAAGAAATGCACAAACCCACATTGCAGGTAAAGCCATTGATCCAATTTCCTTGATCATCCTAAAGCACACCACCACCACCAGCAATACCTGGATTGCCTTTGCAAGCCCTATTAGTGTTTAATTTCCACCAACCTTAAGGTAGAGCAAACTAACTTATCAAAACCACTCTTCTCGGATCAGGATGATCAAAACTCGAAGATTGAAAGGTAAATGCCATATCTATATCCCACTATAGATTACCTAAGAAAGATAACCTCTCTTGAAGAGTTATAATTGTCTTGCTAAAAACACTTGCATTACGCGATTCCCATAACCACTAAACTGTAATCATGAAATGAGCAACCTAATAAGATCTACTACCATTATTAATTTCCCCTTATAAGTTATACTTGATCTATGTATCAATACTAAGTCTCTGAGCTTTTTGCCACATTGACGGACTAAGCAAGCTTTGCCAAACTTGCATAGCCAAATTATAGTCACGAAGCAAATGAAGGATAGTCTCGTTGTGAGAGTGACATAACTGACACACAACACTTTAGGCAAAACCACATTTAACCCTCTCAACGTTCGTCATAATTTTACCATGCATGACCAACCACAAGAAGACATAATATTGTTGAGGCACCTTAACTCACTAAATCCAACCCCAAACGTTATCCACATTGTCCCCTATCTCCGATCTCAAAAAAGCATAGACACTTTTGACTGAAAATTGCCCTGAAGGAGTAAGACCCTAAAACAAACAATCTTTAGCTTCCTCATCAGTCTGAAGAGAAACAAACATAAGCATAGGGATGATATCTGTAGGTAGGTAGTGTTGGAGTATATTAATGCGCCATCCAAATAATTAGCAATAGGACTCAATTTTAAATGTATTTATATCCTATGTTACTTTTCTACTTTAAATCATTTAAATATTTTTCCTAAAGCATTAAAATTATATTTTTAAAAATAAAAAATTATAATAATTATTTAATATTATTTTTAACTAAAATACTATCTTAATACTATATGTGTATATATAGTTGTTATTTTATTTAAATTATTATTTAATTTTATGCAATCCCCACATCACACTAATTTCAACTAGTTTTTATATTGAAACTTAACTTGATTATTTTTTGAATGTGTATTTTTGTTAAGATCTCATAGGTCTATGACTAACTAATTATTAATATTAGATGGAAAAGTAATGTGTGATCTACTATTTAGGGTGAGATAGCACATAAATAGGTTTTATCAACCCCTTGGGATGAAATTCAAAGAAAATCATTGCTTTGAAGCTTTCAAAACTTAAACATGAGAGCTTAAGATTTCAAAACTTCAACTTAAATTAATTTATCTAAATCTCATCGATTAATTTAATTATTATAAAATAACAAAATATATAAATATCAAGATATTAGAACTTGATACGATTAAAAAAATAAAAAATTAAATGTATAACTATAATTAAAATAAAAAATTTATTAAGAGTTCAAATTTAATTCGTCAGCCAACTCACTAAATCATTATTATGCAATCGATTTAAGATTTTCTTCAAATCATCCATTAATTAGCTCGCAAGGTCACATTCCTAACAACAACCATGTAAATAAATATTTGGCTTGTAGTGGTGACTTAGACGTATAGTCATACATGCCACCATGATTGCAGCTACTCAACACATCATTCCATCATCGCAGCACAGGTGGTGTTGAATGGAAAAGTTGACATGTGGTGTTGTTGTATATTATTATAATTAAGCTGGAAGAATTTTTTTTGGTCGAAAATAAACTATATTATAGAAACAAAAGAATTAAAAATGGAATGCAGTCTTGTGTGCATGAAAAATACATCAAGAGTTTATTTGTGGTATAAATTGATGAATTGGATGTTATTCCTTTATTAATGTGTTGTTAAGGGCTGTCTTTTAATTTTTCAAAATTAAAACGTTACCTGGTTTAATTATAGAGATGATTACAAGTAATATTGTAAATTCTATCTCCTATTGTTTTAAATTCAAAATATTTTTTGTTTTACTTAATATTATACTAACAGCTCATTCACAAGAACATGAACTGTTGTCCATGAAAAGTTTAAATAGTAAAAACTTTAAACATTTTATTTTAAAATGTAGAAATGGAGAACCCTGGCTCTCCCTCTCTCCTTTTGTTTCGGAATTAACCACTTAAAAAAAGCCATGGACTCATTACATAATTCAGGATAGAGAGAGGATGACTCACGATCGGAATGTGCTCGGGTCCCTTTATGAAACTGTAAGTAGGGATAAGAAAAAAATAATAATTGGAAACCTAAAAAGGAATTCAGCCGACTAATTTATTAGTTACTTTCAGTTTTTTTTATATTTTTTATTTTTTATACCAGTGTAGAGTTTAATGTAAATTTTATGAAATTATTTTTATTATGCAGTTTATAAATGTTTATTAAAAAAATTATTTAAACCAAATTAAAGCAATTAAATTTTATATTCGATATTGAAATTGATATAAATTATTATAGTCAAAATGATACAAAACTTGGCATTTCTAATTCTAATAAAGACAAAATCTGACAAATATATTAAAAGGTTATTTTTAGTAAAAAATAAAAGTTTAAAACTTTGAAGTAATTTTAAAAAAATTGTACTTTTAGTATTTTTTAAACTTAAGAAATTATATAAAAAATAATAATAATAATATCATATAAAAAAAAGAATTTGATTGAAGCTCAAAGATCTATATATATTTATTAACATCACATCTTTTTCTTTTTCCATTTCAGCCACCAACTAGAAAGCCTTCTTCTCATTTCAACACCCAAATCCTCAATTATTGATCGGGTTCTTGTACCTCCTTCAAAGGCTTCACAATTTTCAGTATTTTGTTGGAGAATAAATGTCACTGTCTTTTAATATCAGTTATGTTAACAAACACCCATTAGACGAAGAGCCCTTCAAGTGGCCTGAAACATGGTGGCCACTCGTGTTGCCCCATTAGTTTCCTTGGTGCTAAAATATTCTGAAAGAACATGAAGTGAACGAATATTCTTGGTCGGGTAGATTGATAAGTGTTGAGACAGAAGTACAGACATGGAAGTGTTGTCTATGGCGCATATGATAATGGTTGTTTTTGTACGCCCGTTGATCTCGTTGGCAAAATGTGTAATTTGGGCCTAAGTTCAGTGGTATTGAATTTTAAACCATTTGAGTTCTATTTTATTAAGAAGTTAAACATAAATTGGATTTAAAAGACGATTAATATGTGTTTAGAAGATGAATAAATGAACATGACCTGAGTTTCAAACCTGCAATTATTTTATTTTTATTTTTATCATTTTACACTAATACCAGTTGGTAAAAGCTATTATCAAACACTAGTCTATTATAATTGACTTGCATACCCATAGAAATATTCGACTTTTGGTGCGATGAGATGAAGTTTGCCCCACATGCACATAAAACAAAATCCTATTGGTGCACTAAAGATTTTCAGCTCAATTATTTCCGCAATGATAGGCATCCAATTAATGAGCTAAAAAAATGTGCAACGAGTTTATACCCAGATTTATATACCGTGCAAAGACTTCGGTTAGAGTACTATCTTAAATAGATTTTAATTGTAGACTTGTTCCAACGATATCAAGTCGTTAAACATGAAATTATATAAGCTAGTTCAATTCAATTTCAGATCAAGCAGGCTTACACTTTCATTATATCAAAATCATGATGTTATCTAGGTTATCAAACAATAGGAAAACATTTCATCTGAATATATAATTCAATGACCAACTCTTTTAACACCCAAGTCCCCAAATAGTTCCGCTAAATCTCTTCAGTCATCAAAACCAGTAGTAAATCTTACAGCTCCCAACAGAGATAGAAAAGACTCTTTTAACCGATCTTAAAGACAAAACCTCTTTGCATCAAAGTATAAATATTAGCATGAGGCTAGTGAAAAAAATCGTCCAATTCCACATCATATTAACGCCTAATTAACTTTCTCAAAAGTCATTGCCAGATGTGCACATCCTATTTTTCCCATAATTATGCCTTCAATTAATTACAAACATGCAATTGAAACTTGGCAATTATGGGGTTGTGAGCCCGCCCCAAATAGCCAATGCCACAAATTTTCAGTGCGAAATGTCAGTCTCCATCAAAATGACCTTGTGTCTCTTTTCTCCACGTGTAATAGTGTGTGGATCAGAAAACAATGTGTTTCTATTCCACATGGCTGCGAGGCCAACTTTAGTGTCGAACATCATCATTTTACATCAACTCAAAACGATTATTCAAGTTAGGGGGTCCGTTCTCTTGTCATGTACAATTACAAATGAAGATAATTCAATGGGCATGAGCATCCAGCCATTAACACAACACAATATAGCAGCAGATTATTCTGTGAGGTTATGTACATAGAATAATTTTATTGAATTCCAAAAATTTTTCCATTATATGATGTGAGATGACACACATTAAGATGAATGTGACATGAAATTGTGAAAATCATAACACATGGCTCATGTTTCTTAAGTGATGCTCACATGCTACAATTTCTCAAATCAGATTGTGTAATGCTTGTGTGGCTTGAGATGCAGAATACTGGGCAGCAGAAAAGATTTTAGGAGTCCTTTAGGTGTGCGTGCCTGTGTGATTAAAGAGCGAGAGATTCATCAAAAAACCCATGAGCTTCAGACATCAATATCTTTCTCTTTTAACATAAAAGAGAAGCTAGAACATAAAAGGGCATTTCTTATTTTTGTTGCATCTGAAATGCTCTTTTGTCTTTTAAACGTAGTGGTAAAACAAGATGAAAAGTTCAAACATGTTAACCTTTTACTTCTTCCAGTGAAAAGGTCTGCATAGCAGTTAAGGTGTCCAACAAATGGTAGTGCCTGTGATACGCTTGCCTAAATCATGCAATATAGCATGGTTGAAACAAACATGAGTGATTCAAAATTGTGATAGCTTATGTTATTAGCTTTATATTTATGCAAACACCAACCTCCACATAGTTTTCTATATGCTAGCAAAATAATCTAAAAAATAGTTAAGAGCTTATAAAGGGCAACCACGTGCACTCTCAAATACACCTGAAGTTAGCCATAAGGATAGCATAAGCAGTTAGTGCCCTGAAAAACCATGTGCAAGTTTAGACATTCTAGCCCTTATGGTTGTTAGTGAGAGAAATTTTTGAGTTTATGAAAGATATTTGACAGGAAGTGGCTCATGAAGATGATGGGGAATTGGGGCTGAACAATCCGTTTTGAGATAATACTTATAGTTTGCACAGTTAGGCAAGGCTTTTTTCAATCTGCAAATGATTGATTATATCATTACTGAATTAGATGATCTTACATCCACTTCAAGTAGGTTGGTCATTTCTTTAGGAACTGAGCACAGGAGACCTTCACAAAATAAGCTAGACAGATTCTTTGAGAGCCAGTCCGCTACTTGGTTGGATCTCCCAAGGGACGAACTGAAATTCTGCTATTACAACTGTTCACAACCACCTGGGCATCTGATTCTACTTGCCTGCCTAGGAATAAGGTTTTAAATATCCAGGAATACTAGCATTCAGAATTAGCAATCCCTTGCAAATGAACATATTAACAGAACGATTATAAAATAATATGATCCTAAAGCATGATCTAAGCAGAAGCCCACCCTCTACTTTCTATCCTTAAAAAAAAAAAAAAAGCCCAAACTTTTAATTCAATCGCAATATAAAACAATGTGCCTGTGATTGAAACTGAAAATAATTGCAGTTGAAGAAACTTGTTCTTTCAAGTATATATATTTTAGACAAGAAAAATTAAGCCTCAAGGTATGAATCTTATGGGCATATTCTGTTGCACTAAAGCCATTAACATTTTATCTATCTTTATCCTCAGAGAAGCACAGAATTCAGACAGATGAGAAGCTACAATTACAAAAAAATAAATAGCCACGGCAAAAAAAATCAAAATCAGAAATCTTTTATACCTTGAAGAAGCTCAATCCGTTGGGCAATCAAGTTAACAGCGGCATTAGCAGAGGAAAATGCACCGTGAAAGCTTTCTTGATAAGAAATGGATTCCAAATCTCTAGCCATGACCAACAAAATCTCACCTAGATCAGTCCGTTTCTCTACCAACGACTCGTAGTACGACCTCGCAGCAATTTTACTTATTTCTACATTTGTTTCCTCAGGACAGTACTCATCGTCCAGCCATTTATGCAACGTAACCCTAAGCCACTCCGATTCCTGCAAAACCAATCTGTTAGATTAATAAACAATTTAGACAAAAATTTTCAAATGATAATAATAATAAATAATTTGAGCAACCTGAAGTGCGGTGGCGGGGAGCAACCAGTGTTCAGGGACACGGAGGGTCTGAACCTGGTCATCTGGTTCGTCGTTTTGTGGATTTGAAGGAGGAAGGTGAGACCTCGAAACGATGGGAGAAAAACGGAGTCGTTTTGGAGCAGATGAGGACAGGGAGTGGAAAGGAAGTGAAAGAATCGGCGAATTGCGGCGGTTAACGGTGATAATACTAGTGCTGTTGTAGTTTGCTGTGGATGTTATTGATAAAGAGTGGCTCATTGTTTCCAAATTTTGGCGGTGGCGGGAAAAAATTAGAGAATTTGGCGGTTGGATTCTGGATAATGAGATTTTATTGGTAAGCCACTAACGCAAAGCGGATGAAAACACCATGGGAACGTAACGAGACGAACGACGTCGTTTAATGGTATAGGATTCGCAGGACCAAATAGCAGCAACTGGCAGGAGTTGTTGTCGTTTAAACTAATTTTTTTAAATTTCGAACCATAGTACAGTGAATGTAGTTATTAATAATAATAACAATAATAAGCTGTTTTCTAGAGCAGATAATGATGTTTTATTGAGATTTATAGTTCAAGCATTATCCAACTATGTTATGTCGGTTTTCCTTTTGCCTGTATCATTGTGTGAAGAAATTGAAAGAATGATGAACAGCTTCTGGTAATCAAAACATAGGTATTCAATGGCAAAGCTGGGTTCGCTTATGTAATCCTTGAGATTGTGGCGGTCTTGCTTTTCGCAGGCTTCACGACTTCAACCTGGTGATGTAGCCAAGCAAGGCTGGCGGTTGATGGTCGGACCATATGCTCTTGCCTCCAAAGTTCTAAAGGCTAAGTATTTTCCAGATTCTTCTTTTCTGGATGCTTCTTGTAGAATTTGTTAAAAACTAATTTATAATAAATTTACTTTTATTATTGTAAAAAAAATTTAATACAAAAATACTTGTACACAAAACACACAATATTCTCATAAGACACTCTCACTTGCACTAATCTCTCTCACAGCACACACCATTTTTACACTCACATGACCCTCACGTATCACACCTTTTTGCACTCTTGCATGACACTCTTGTACCATGCACTCACGCTCTTTTCACAGAACACACAAAATGAACACATCACTATATTTATAGTTGTACTGGGTCAGTGAATAGAGGCTTTGAGAAGCCTTTTGATTGGCGGTTGAAGCAGATTACTCAACTTGCCAACTTGCTTACCTGTTAACTTGTAAGCTTAGATAGTTACAGGTAATTCTAGAAAGGTTTAGAGAGTAAGTCGGTGCACTTAATCAATACTCCCCCTCAATGACTACTCTTTCTCAATATATGTTTGCTTACTATACCAAGCTGCCTTCTAAAATTTTTGAATTTTGTACCATTAAGCCTTTTAGTGAATATGTCTGCAACTTGATCTTCAGTCTTGACGTACTTCATTTTGATCTCTACACATAGGACTTTTTCTCGTACAAGTGATAATGTACATCCATATGTTTAGTTCTTGTGTGGAACACTGGATTCTCAGTCAAGTGTATAGCTGACTGATTATCATAAATAATTGTACCATGTGCTCAACAGGTTGATGGAGATCTTTCATTAACTACATCAACCATGTACATTCTTGTGCTGCTATAGATAATACTCTGACTCGGTACTCGATAATGTCACCATCGGTTGCCTCTTGTTGCACTAAGAAATAAGTCTTGATCCAAAGCTGAACACATATACCTTTGTGTAGACATCCTATTTCGGGATAACATGTTATGAATGCAGCAAAGGATTCCAATGATGAAAATATCTTCGATGTTTTATCTTTAAAAAAATTCTAAGAGTTTTTAAAGGAAGAATTTAATGTTTTCAGGGACTAAATCACAAAGTTCTTTTTAGGACCTAATTATAAAATTTAAATTTTTTCAGGGGCCTTTTTGTAATTAAATGTTAAAAAAAAAGTGCGCATCGGAATTCCATAATGAATTACATAATTCTGATCGAAATTGTACAATTCCGATCGGGATTGTACAATTCTGATCAGAATTGCACAATCCCGGTCGGAATTGCACAATCCCGGTCGGAATTGCACAATCCCGGTCGGAATTGAATTCTTCCGTTTTCTTAAAATTGTAATTTTACTCTTTTTATATTTATTTTTTAATCAAAAAATTCTTTTTGATTCATCAATCAATTCAAGACTTGTGGAGAATTTTTAAGGAGAATGATTCGAAGGTTTGTCAAGAACGGTGAACTACAAATCTGATGAGCACCCTAAATCATCCATAAGCATATCATATTCTTCTATTCTTCTTTTATTTATTTATTTATTTTATTATTTTTTTATTAATATTCTTATTATTTTATCATAATTTATTCATTAATTTATTTTATGTTTTATGGTGATTATGGAGGAAAACGCGTGGTGATCATATGAGAAAGATGAATTTCCTTAGGAGTCCACAAAAGACTATGGATAAAGTCTCGTAGAGACTTAGTTTCTAGGGTTTTATTTTTATTATCTTTATTTTTATTTTTTTATTAATTATTTTATAAATTAATGTAATAGTCCCAATAGTGGGAATAATAATAAAATTATGTGTGTGGTTGCATATTTATCTTGATTGAATTGGTTAGTAAGATTAAGTTTCAATTTGGTAATCATTTAAAATCAATGGAGGAAGTAGATTAATTTAGGTTGCATGTTAATAAAATTAGGATTTTAGTAAGGATTAATAATTATTTGTTTGATCTTATTTAATTATTTCTTTTATGTTTTTATTTGTTTTTGAGTTTTATTCATTATTTTTGTATGTTTTGGGTCTTAAGCCCATTTTAGGTTTTGATTTGTTTACTTTAACCCATATCACTTAATAATTAATTAGGTTTAATTAATTAAAAAATATTTTTAGGTTCATAATTAATTAGATTTTAGGTTAAATATATCCTTAGGCCCATTTAGTTAATTAGACATAGGCCCACCTAATTTAATTTAATTAATTTAGATTTAGCTCACTTAATTTAAACCTTATTTCATAAGTTGTAGATTTAAGATTATTATTTAATTAAAACATGTAGAATTAGGCCCATTAATTTAAATACCTTCATAACATGTAGAATTAGGCCCATTTTTAGAATTAAAATTAGTAGACTTAGGTTTATTTAATTAAAATGAAAAGGAATAAGGTCTTTAGGTTCACTTATATTTAAAACATATAGACTTTAGCCCATTTATTTAAAATCCATGTAGATTATATTAACTTAGGGATTATGTGATTTATTAAATGTATTATTTACTTGTATTTTTCATGACTAGTTTGCCTTGGAGTTTATTGTTTTGGGTTTATATGAAATTGCATGTAAATAAGGAATAAGATAATAATTCATAAAGTAATTCTAAATGAACACAAAACTGAAAGAAGTTGGTATTCCGTATCCAGAATCTCTTGGTTGTGATACTAGCTTTCTTTTAGGGAATCGAGTACCACCTTTTCGATTTGTCTCAGTTATTACCCTGGGTGGCGACTCCCCATCTCCACGCCATGTCTTTGTGACAGTGGTTAGTGTGTTCTCTAGAGCCCTGAGCTTAAACAGTGACGCGGTTGCTAAAACACGTGCTAAACCCCGCCGTCTACAGTGGCAACTCCACTAGGGATAAGAGATACTGATTCCACTTGTGTTCTTTAGAATTATTTTATTCTTGCATTCATTCTTCATGTCCCTATTAACCGATGGCATTGGTTTATGACTCCATGATTCCACTAGCTTCATGGGGTTGTAGATCGGCTAACCATCACTCTTAGCCTTAACTCGATCCAAGAGAGATTACCGAGCTCATCTGACCAGAGCCTGTAACCCAAGTCCTCAAGGGGGGTAGTCTTCTCTTAAGTTTACAAAGGATGTTGGGCTCCTCTGACCTTGGCCTGTGACTCAAAGTCCATAATGGAGAGCATCTTGCTAAGGGAACCTTAACATTGTTACCGAACCCTAACCACATATAATGGCTTAGTTATTTCCCCTAGGATCTACCCAAATTGCTTGTGAATGTTGCCATGAGATATTTCTATCTATAAAAGACTAAGCCCATACTTTAGAAGCTTGTTAAGGTTAACAAAAATTGGGCTAATCTTTTACACCTGAAAATGTTATTTCTATGCTTCTATTTTCTTTGAGAGATTTGGCATGCGCGTTGGTCCCCAATATCCCCTGTTGATATTAAGACCAAGATAAAAAATCCCAGGAAAAGAGACTCACCATTGAATACATGTGTGGGAGGAATAAGGTTAGAAAAATGTATGTATACCTAACTTGTTACTTGCTACTTATTGCATAGCACGTGCATCATGCATACATGCATCTCATGCATCATACTAACCATTTGTTTTGCAGCCATCATAGATTCATCTGGGTCTTCCTGTGTTTGGAGTCGAAAAGGTGGCAGACTGGTGAGAACTGATTCAAGCCCCCCATCGATCGCGAAAGAGATCCTTAGTAGACTGAAAAAGAGCCCTATTAATCTACTCTATTTGAAAGCTACACAACCTGAATGAACTGAAAGAATGGAACAACAAGAGGGAGGAAACTAGACCCTAAAAGATGCCAAAAAAGCACTAATAGATGATATGAGAGCAATAATGCAAGACGAATTAAGAGAAGCTCTAGCGAGACTGTCATGACCCAAAACAGGGGCCATGACCGGCGATAGGGAACGGGAATTCTTTCGAATCCGAAACCCGTAGGAAGCCTTAAAATAAAATAAAACATGCAGTAATAATAATAATAAGATAAATAAAGTATTTTACGGCGAAAATAAAATCATAAATGTTAAAATAATAATAATCCATCAAATGACATTAAATCGAACAACTCATCTCATATATAAATAAACTTTTAATACAAATCTAGTTCAAATCTTTGAAATATGTAACTCACACAAATATAATACATAAACTCCACATCTGTTTACAACTACTGCAGTGTCTAGATTATAAAATAAAACTCAGATAAGCAGTTTATATAATGAAGCTGGGGTGGAAGAAATCTGGCATATGGGTCTGCTACTGAGGTCTGAAGACGATGACTCTCCTGAAAAATTATCAACGAAGGGGAGTCAGACCTCACTGAGTGAATTGTTATAATATATATACATGCATACTAAATGACAATGCATACAGCCAATAGTATATATAATAAATATATATACAGGCAATTACACACAGATGCAGTAAAATTATTTTTATATATTTTCTAAAAATCACCGTTCATGAAGGATCAAATAGAACCCTAGACAATCGTAACCTCAAACAGTGTTAGATAACACTCTAGCCATATAGGCTCACTTATTCCAAATAAATTCATTTGTTCCATTTGGACAGTAAACTGGCCTCGAGACACTAAGTCAATCGAGCTCCAGCAGTCTGACTGTCAGTGTGATTAGCCCCGAGACACTTGGTCAACCGAGCTCCAGCAATCACACTCCCAAATCACATCTCACATCAAATCAAATCAATCCAATCAATATCCACAAATAGGTTAGTAATATAACCTAAATGGTATCAGCGTACCGGTACGTACTCGGTCCTAGTGCTGCCCACTAGGTAGCACGTTTTATTGATATCCTTCATTTATATAAATCATACATTCATAAATAAATTATGCATGCATTTCAATAAAATAGCAACATAAACCATATGTATACTAGAAATATACCAAAAATAAACCAGGTATGTTTCGAGTATATATACGTCAAATAAATCCAATATATTTGAAAAATAAACTAGAAATATATTTAAAAAAATTTTAAGTATAAATGTTTAATAAAACATGCATATAATTCAAAATATATCAAAAATATACCAAAAATAAACCAAAAATAAAGCTAAGTACTAATTAAATCATTTATGCATATTTTATCAAAATAAACCATACATTTTTAAAACATGCACCCTAAAACATATATATATAAAATAACAACTCATTGCTATTGTGCTTCTCGATATGGGTTCGACGGGCCTAGTCCACTAGGCCTTGGTCTCGGCACAACTAAACAAACAAACGACAACAGAAAATCAGAATAAATCTAACGAAAATTCCTAGAAACTCGATTTAGAATACTAAACTCAAAATTAGAATCAGAATTCGACTAAATATCACGTTTTACGAGAATTCTACCAAAAATTCGACAGAACCTCCCCTGTAAAATGGACATCTCTCTACTCAAAGAGTAGAGCCGGTCCTGCAAAGAAACAGACTTTGAGAATAAACACAGTATTCACAATCACAATCACAATCCCTCGGTCGGGCTCCAAACTACAATTCACCGACCGAGGTCCACAATTTACAAAATAAATATAAAATACCGAAAATGCCCTTTAATAATAAAAATACATTTTATCACTCCAAATTACATAATTAACCCTAAAACATGTTAAAAACTGATAAAAACTCATTTATTTAGAAAAATCATATATTATATATATAATTTGAAAATAATTTATGAAAAATAATTTTAATTAGTTAAAAACACTAAATAATTTGTAGAAATCATTTTTATACCTTAAATAACTATTAAAACCAATTTAATTACATTTTTAACCAATTTAGTGTCAAATTACCAAAATACCCCTATATATATAAATTTACTGAAATTAATAAAAAATTCACCAAAAATAATATAATTACTCAAAATTAATTTTTTCAACATATAATTCAATAATATCAATAAATATACTCAATTAACCAATTAATTTCAATTAAACACATAATTAACCTAATTTTTCAAAATTACATAAACTTAAATAAATTCAAAATAAATATATAAAATTCACAAAAATTACCAATAAATTTATAAAATTCATTTCAACACCTATAATTACCATAAAACAGAATTTCATAATTTAATTAATTAATTTTCAAAAATTAGAAAATATTAATAAAATAATAAAAAATTCACAAAAATCAAAATAAATTCCAAAAATTCTATAAAAATTCACAGAGCAATATTAAGCTACAAGAATCAAATTTTGTGAAGGGAGTTTTCTTGATTCAATCAAATTAAAGCTCAAAAAATTCAAGAACCCTAATAGTCTGAAATTATAAAATCAAAACCTAAGGAAATCTAGACCATTTTAAGTGTAACAAAGCTTGGAATCACACTCACCGAAGCTCAAGGAGAAGATAGAGACTGGCGATGTCGAAAACGGTGCCCGAAATCACATCGATCGGCGATGAGATGAAGTTTCAGTCTTTCGACAATTTCAAGCTTCTCCGACGCCAGAAAAGGGTGCCACTGGCAGCAGAACACGTTGGGGCTGATGGTGGCACATCGGGAGGCACACCAACGGTGAAGAAACGACATGACAAGCGATGGAACGGTGAAGGGAACGATTGGAGAAGAAGAAGGAGAGGGAGTGGCACGGGTTGTAATTTTTCTAACTTTATATATATATATATATATATATATATATATATAACTTATTTGAAAATATAATAATATTATACTCCAAATAATTGCTCACCACATGTTTAAAATAAACAATATATATATACATATACACATGTTAATTAATTAATTAAAATTAAATCTATATAATTAAAAATAATTAATAAACCCTAATTTAATTTAAATAAATGTACATATATATACATTTTATTTAGCACTATAAAATTATATATGAGTTCATGCAAATTCGTAAAACTAGTCAAAATAATTAATATTAAATTATTTACTTGTTAATTTTCCCAAAAATAAAATTCTCAGAAAAATTTTATGTAAATTTCTTAAAATAATATAAAATAATTAAAATTAGCTTTAATAAATAACAAACTCATAAAAATATCATAAATATGCATAAAAATTATTAACACTGCATATCCCGATGTAGTTTAAAATTATTTAAAAACTCAGGATATTACAGGGACTAATGCCACCACCTGTTGCTGCTGCACCACCCACCGCGGCCAACCCACCTATCATGGGTCCATTACCTGTTAACAATGACATGAAACTTGAGGATGTTGAGAGTTACATGGTTGAAAAAAGGAACATATTGTTATAAGGTGATGCCCTTTCGATTAAAGAATGCAGGAGCAATTTGTCAAAGAGCAGCCACTGCCCTATTTCATGATATGATGCATAAGAAAGTGGAAGTTTATGTTGATGATATGATGGTTAAGTCTGAAACAAGAGAGGGACACTTTGAGGATTTGGATAAGTTTTTAGCAAGAATAGAAAAATACAACCTAAGGCTTAATCCAAAGAAATGCATCTTTGGGGTAACTTTAGAAAATTTATTGGGGCACATAATCAGCAATAGAGGAATAGAAGTTGATCCAGACAAGATCAAAGCCATCCAAAAGATGCCAACACCAAAAACAAAGAAGGAAGTACGAGGGTTTATTGGAAAATAGCAATACATCAACAGGTTCATTGCAAGACTTACTATGGTCTGCAACCTGATTTTCAAGCTCTTGAGGAAGAATCAGCCCGTAGAGTGGAATGAAGAATGCCGTAAAGCCTTTGATAAGATTAAGGAATACCTTACTAACCCGTTTGTATTAAGGCCACCAAAACAAGGTAAGCCTTTAATCTTATATTTGGCTTTAGAAGAAAAGTTGAAGGGAGCAATGCTAGCACAAGAAGGACCTAAAGGGGTGGAGTACACTATATACTACCTCAGTAAAAAGTTCCTGCCATATGAGGAAAAGTACAATCTTGTAGAGATGATATGTTTGATAATGATCTGAGCTGCAAAGAAGTTAAGACATTACTTTTAGTCCTACAAAGTACAAGCTGTTTCAAGGATAGATCCTTTAAAATACTTGTTAAAAACACCGGCTTTGACTAGAAAGATGTCTAGATGGTCGGTACTTTTAATTGAGTTTGATATAGAATATATCACTACAAAGGTCATCAAAGGCAGAGCTGTAGTAGAATTTCTAGCCCAGAATGCAATCAAAGGAAATTAGCAGTGGAATCTAGAGTTTCGAAATGAGAACTTAGCAGTAATAGAACATTGATAATGGAAACTTTATTTTGATGGAGCAGTGAATAATAGAGGAGTAGGGTTAGGAGTAATTCTTGTCACACCAGAAGGAGAAACCATCCCAATGGCCCAGAAATTAGACTTCAGGGTTACCAATAATATGGCTGAATACGAGGCATGTATCTATGGTATGGAAGCAGCATTGGTAGTCAGAGCAAAAGACCTATTGGTTTATGGAGATTCTATGTTGGTTATCAGCCAAGCTAATGAATAGTGAGAAGTAAAGGAAGAAAGACTGAAACTTTACATCCATTATTTGAGAAAGCTGATAAAGAATTTCACCAAATGTCTTTTTATGCATCTACCAAGAGATGAGAATCAGATGGCAGATGCTTTGGCAACACTTTCTTCAATGTGGGATAAACCGATTGGGTCGATGATGAAACCTTTGGTGATAATGAAAATGCAAGTTTTGTGTTATGGAAAAGAACATGTCATGAATATTTAGATAGGGCCAGAGGAAAAACCATGATTTTATGACATCCAGAGATTTATCAAGGAAAGAAGATACCCAGATGAAGCAACTTCCAAAGATAGATATGCTCTTCATGTTTTTGCATGTCATTATACAAGTCATGATGAGATATTATACAGAAGGATGTCAAATGGAATACAGCTGAGATGTCTCAAGAAGGATGAAGCAGAGCAGGTGATGAGAGAAATTCATGCAGGAGTTTATGGATCACATATGAATGGGATAATTCTGCAAAGAAGATTACTCGGCAGGGGTACAATTGGGGGAGTATAGAAAAGGACTGCATCCAAATAGTAAAAGAATGCCATCAATGTCAAATACATAGGAACCTCAATCACCTTCCCTCTACAGTTCTAAATAGTTTAACATCTCCATGACCCTTTACAGCTTGAGGAATAGATATAATAGTGGTTGCAAATGATTACTTTTCAAGATGGGTAGAAGCAGAATCCTTTGGTACCTTAAAAGCCTGACAGATGGCAAAGTTCATTGAGAAGAACCTCATTTGTAGGTATGGGGTCCCACATCATGTTGTGACAGACAATGGAGTTCAGTTTCAGACAGAAATTGTTGAGTTATTACAAAGATATAAGATTAAGCATAATAAGTCTTCACCTTATCGACCTCAGGCTAATGGAGCAGTAGAAGCGGCTAATAAGAATATAAAGAAGATTCTCTCTAAGATGGTGAAGACACATAAGGACTGGTCCAAACACCTTCCTTTTGCTTTATGGGGATACAAAACTACAACACGTACGGCTACAAGACAAACTTCATTCTCGTTAGTATATGGTTATGAAGCAGTTCTACCCATAGAGACAAAAATTAAATCCTTGAGGGTGGTTATGGAAGCAAAGATCCTTAATAGTAAATGGATGCAAAAGAGGTTTGATAACCTTATATCATTAGATAAGAAAAGGATGGATGTTTTATTCCACACTTAGATTTATCAGAGGAGAATAGCAAGAGCATTCAACAAAAAAGTTAAGATGGGAAAGATAAAAGCTAGAGATATGGTATTAAAGCACGCAAGGACTATGGTGTTTGACCTGAGAGGAAAATTTAGACTAAATTGGGAAGGGCCGTATTTAGTCAAGACAATTCTACCCAAGGGAGTCGCAAAGATATCAAATCTAGAAGGGAATGAGTACACTGAGCCAATTAACTTGGATCATCTTAAGAAATACTACCTTTTTTTTTAAAAAAAAAAAAGTCCGCTAACTAGAAAATCTGAAAAAGCTGGTTAGGTAAAAGTTAGGACATTCCCGCTGCTTAGAAAACCCATAAAAGGTTTATCAGCCAGAAGTTAGGGAAATGAAAATGAGAGAAAAAGTGTTTAGTTAGAAAATCTGAAAGGACTAGCTGATAACAAGAGTTGTGTCATGTGATGTAATAAATGTACTCATGCCTTGGATAATGAAATAAATTGAAAAGACATTTTTGTTGAATATTGATTATTCTATCTTTATTATAAGACATAAAGACTTGAAGGAAAAATAAAACATAAGAAACCAGACTTATGAGACCACTAGTTATGTTTTTGTTTCTTTCTTGACTCATCTAATAATATTTGAGTCCTTTTATACTTGATAAGTTTTGGTGATTCTGTAGATTGCATATTAACCCAAGTCTTGTAGTTATCATTAGTAGTCATGTCAGCATCCAGGCACAAATTGCTTTCCAAAGCTCTATGAGGCCACAAGTTTTGTACCTTATCCAAGAAGTCTTGCCTCAGGAGGAAACCTTCAAAGTCAGTCATAACAGCAACAATGAATTGAGGGTGATTATACTGATGGCAGAGATGTAAAGGAGAAAGAAAGGTCGAAGAGTATAATCCAGGAATAGGGACACAATTTTCATATAAGTTGATGGTCATGAATTTTAATCTCCACCAAGGACAGATCCAAGTAATCTCAGTCTCAATAATGCCTTTCATCTAATCAACCCATTGATCTCTAGTATGCTTATTCTTTATCTTCAAAGGATGAGATTGTAGATGACGAGGTTGATAAATCAAAGCATTGGGAGGGGCATCAAGCATACTCAATTTCTCCTATAACCAAATCTAAAAAAAAAAAAAAAGCTCAGTTGAAAACCTGAAAGGCCGGCTAAGCTAAAAAAAAGGGAAATTACAGTTTGGTCCAAAATAAAGGTCTATGGTGCATAAAAGAAGACAGTCCTGAAATATCTCAAATTACAGTCACACTAATAAGATTCCTAAAGAAAGTCAGTCATCCTAAGCTCCAGTGTCTGGCCAAGGACTCTACTCTTATCACGACCCAAACTAGGAGTCATGACCGGCGCTAGGGAACGGGAATTCTTTCGAATCTGGAACCCGTAGCAAGCCTAAGAAAATGAAATCATACAATAAATAAAAAAAAGTATGATATAATTAAAAATTTTTGAATCAATATATAAAATAAATTCTTCAAATCCTTTCATAAATGTATACATATTCGTACAGTGTTCAAATACAAATTCTCAGAGTATTTAATATCCAAACAAAATAATGCTCCTCAAATACAATAACACAACTACTGCAGTTTCTAGAATATAAATTAGAGTTCAGAATATACATTTGCATAAAATAACTGAGACTAAAAAACACCGGCGAAGAACTCTACAGCTAAGGTCTGACGATATGGGATCTCCTGAAAAATATAATTGAGGGGGGTCAGACCTCACTGAGTGAATTATTATACTATATATACATGAAAACTAAACCATAACAATCAGGCATTCTTATATATATATATGTATATACACACATTTCACACGAATGCCAAACTCTGCCTTTATAAATATACTAAATGTAGAAAACGTTTGTTTTAATTCATGAAGGATCCATAGAACCCTAATAATAGCAACCTCAAACAATCCCATCATCACTCTAGCCATACAGGCTCACTTGATTCCAAATAGAACACTTATTCCAATCTGGACAGTAGACTGGCCCCAAGACACCAAGTCGACCGAGCTCTAGCAGTCTGACTGTCAGTGTGATTGGTCCCGAGACACTTGGTCAACCGAGCTCCAACAATCACACTATCTATCACCTCACATCTCAATCAACCCAATAGATCATTTAATCCACTTATGGACAGTAGACTGGCCCCGAGACACTAAGTCAACCGAGCTCCAGCAGTCTGATTGTCAGTGTGATTGGCCTCGCAATCACACTATCTAACATACCATTAATCTTAGTCAAATCCATCAAATCAATTATAATCACCACAATTATTTCTCACTCAACCCTTATCTATCGTACTGGTACGTACACAGTTTTAGTGCTACCCACTAGGAAGCACGTTCTATTGATATCCTTCATTTACAAAAATCATTTATTCTGAAAATAATTAATGTGGAACGATATTCATAATAATAAAATCAACCATATATATATACTAAAAATATACCTAAAATACACTCAATATATTTCGGGTATATATATATATATATATATATGTCAAATAAAATATGAAGTAAACTAAAGATAAATCATTAATATGGTTAAAAACAATTTAAATGAGTAACAATAATATAACATGCATTTTTTTAAAAATATACTTAAATATACAAAAGATATACCCTAAGTACACAAATCATTTAATAAAACATTTATATATAAATATTCATTTAAATATGTGTTTAGGTTTAACATATATTCACAAATATACTAAAAATAAACCTAATTATCTAGCATGCATATATCAAAAATAAACCCTAAATATACCACTAATTTGTTAGGTTTAATTTAATAATAAAACATGTATTTATTTGGAAATAAATCAAAATATACCAAAAATAAACTTAAAAATAATTTAAATGTAGGTTTATAATATAGCATGCAATTATTTAAGAATAAACCTAAATTATACTAATCATTTAATAAAATAATTATGGTTCAATGCACATTTAAATTGTGTATAAATATTAAATTATAACAAACATAAACCTAAATATCTAACATACGTATATCAAAAATATATTCAAAATAAACCGAAAATATACCAAATCATATTATAATTAAATTACTATTTAAACATATAATGAAAATAAAAATCCTAAGTCATGCATCCTATATGCAATGCATATATATACAGTATAATAACTCACATGTTAGCGCTCCACGAGACAAACTCGGCGGATCTGATCCGTTAGGCCTCGATCTCGGCGCAGATAGACAAACAAATGACAACATGAAATCAGAATAAATTGAACGAAAATTCTAAAGACTCGATCTAGAATTTTAGACACAAAATTAGAATAAGGATTTGACCGGACGTCATGTTTTACGAGAATTCTACCAAAAATCCGACAGAACCTCCCCTGCAAAACGGACATCTCTCTACTCATAGAGTAGAGCCAGTCCTACAAAGAAAACACACTTCGGAATAACACCAAATTCACAATTACAATCCTTCGGTCGGACTCCAAACTACAATTCACTGATCGAGGTTCACAATTCACAGAATAATTACAAAATACCGAAAATGCCCTTATATAATAAAAATACATTTTATAAATCCAAATTACGTAATTAACCCTAAAACACGTTAAAAACCGATAAAAACTCATTTATTTAGAAAAATCGTATATTATATATATAATTTGAAAATAATTTACGAAAAATAGTTTTAATTAGTTAAAAATATTAAATAATTTGTAGAAATCATTTTTATACCCTAAATAACTATTAAAACCAATTTAATTACATTTTTAGCCAATTTAGTGTAAAATTACCAAAATACCCCTTTATATATAAATTTACTAAAATAAATCGAAAAATTCACCAAAAATAATATAATTACTAAAAATTAATTTTCTCAGTATATATTTCAATAATATCAATAAATATACTCAATTAACCAATTTATTTCAATTAAACACATAATTAACCCTATTTTTCAAAATTACATAAACTTAATAAATTCCAAATAAATATATAAAAATTCAAAAAAATTACAAATAAATTTCTATAATTCATTTCAACTCCTATAATCACCATAAAACACAATTTCATAATTTAATTAATTAATTTTCGAAAATTTGAAAATATTAATAAAATAATCAAAAATTCACAAAAATTAAAATAAATTCCAAAAATTCTGAAAAAATTCCAGAATGTATATTAAGCTTCTAGTAACAAAGTTTGTGAAGGAAGTTTTCATGAATCAATCAAATTGAAGTTAAAAAAAATTCAAAACCTAAAATGGCTGAAATGAAGAAATTGAAACCTAAGTAATTCTAGACCAAATAAAGTGAAACAAAACTTGGAATCACACTCACCAGAGCTTAAGGAGAAGATAGAGACTGACGGTATCAAAAACGGTGGCCAAAAATGGCTTGATCGGAGTTGAGATGAAATTCGGCCTCTACTTGATTTTCTGGCAAAACACACCGGAAAAGGGAGCTTTAGGTGGTGGAAAGGGCTGGAGGTGGAGGAGGAAGGCTGAGGGGCATAGTGACAGCAAGAAAACCAGCTGGAAATGGAAGAAGTTGGGTTGGGAAGAAGAAGATGCAGGGAGGGGTAAAATCGTAAATAAGGCAAACTTTGATTTTTGTTTAAAAAAAAACATGTATATATGTATATATATATATATCCACCTTATATAATAATATTATATATATTCCCACACACAAATAATACTCACCACACAAATATTTTAATATATTTAATAATTTATACACTTAAAATTAATTAATTAATATTAAAACTAAATAATAAAAATTAAGGTAATTAATTAAATCCTAATTGATTTAAATAAATACACATATATATAATTTATTTTAGCACTTTAAAATTATATATGAGTTCATATAAATTCGTAAAACTAGTCAAAATAAATAGTATTAAATTATTTACGTATCAATTTCTTCGAAAATATAATTTCCGGAAAGTTTTTACGTAAAGTACTTAAAATAATGTAAAATAATTAAAATTAGCTTTAAACAAATAAGAACTCTTAAAATATCATAAATATATACAAAAATTATTAAAACTGCATATCTCGATACAGTATAAAAATATTTAAAAACTCGGGATATTACAACTCTTTAGCTGGATCGTCACCCTGATATGGGGGCATAGAAGTCCCAGCATCGTGTCCATCGAAACCAAGACTAGCAAGCTGTCCCGGAGCCTCTCGTTCTCATACTCCAAATCACCGGCATAATTTTGTTGTATCAAAAAATAGTTAGAACCATGTATATCATGCATAACATGCATACATTTGCATATTTGTTATGAATACTAACCCTCCAAGTGTTTGTAATCTCCATAGTAAACAATCTCTAGGAAGAGGCAATTCCATACAAATACTCCGCCTGTGACCTAGGGACCTGTAAAATAAATTTTACTAACTCAGCAACAAGTACAGGTTTGTGCAGGAATGGTTAGGAAGCAAATCGAACTTACATGAGAAGCATCAGGAGGTGAGAAGCTAGGAATCTGAGCTGTATCAAAATACATATGTCGCTCAACAGGAGTCTATACTATGGGAGCCCAATAATACATCGACCTATCAAGTGGGGGAACATCACCCAGAACAATACCCAAGGGAGCCTCACCATAAGAAGTCTCACTAGGAGGAATAGGCTCGACGTCCTACTCAATCTCCTGAGTACCATCCTCAGTCTCCTCCATAGCAGCATCAAGGACTCCTTCAAACTATACAGAGAATCAAATGTCAATAATGATGAGAGAATTGGAGTAAAGTAGTGAGAAAAAACATACCTCAGATGGGTCCATAGGAACCTGCTCTAAGAGGTTCTCTCGAATATACTTCTGATAATGACAAGAACGCTCAAGCATCATCGAAGCATCATATCCCTCAAAAGAAACTCTAAGCTCCGGGCCAGTCATGTTGCTACTCTATAACATCGAAAGAGGAATAAAAGAAGGGACACGTCTCCTGGAAGGTCCCACATGTCAATGATAAACACACTCACCAAGATACCATATTTGGCAGCCATAACCAAGAAGCAGAACTCTCATAGTCTCAAGTCTCATAACTGTAATCATAAACTTATATCGTTGAAGGTCCTCAGCCAACCAATCTGATCTAATATGCAAACTCATTCATTTTCATGTAAATTTGTTAGATTTCTACAATTGATGAAATACTAAATGTTAAAATTTTCTTACCAGGTCCCACTCTAAGGAGTTCAGCTGATCCCGATAAGTTGACAAATCATGTTTAATGCTAGCAAGAGGAGAAGAACCCCATCTCTGCATCAGGGGAAGACTCCTGTCGAAGCTAATAGCACTAAAACCTTGAATCACTCCAGTCTCAATACCCCAAATCTGAAAAAAGGGGAAGATGAAGAAAATAAAAAGGGGAAGGTAGAAGTAAGTAAAAAGTTAAAAATGGATAAGAAGCATACATGCAAGACATGCCAAAAGTCGCACATCATCATAGCACCTCTATAAACAGTATCCAATCTATAGTAGAGATAAGCAAGTGCTGCAGACCCCCAATCCGAAGTAAAGACCTGAGAAAGATCCTGAAGAGGGCCAAGAAGAGCAATGCTAACCTCATGACCAGTCTCACAAAAGAGGGTAGTGCCTAGCAGAATCAACAAGAAACATCTCACCTTCTGGAGAATCTGGCGAGGTGTAGTGGTAGGTAGTCTCCTGAAACCCTGTACAAGGGAGGAAAGAAGCACGTTCTTCCTATTCTTCCATGCCGGAATAAACCTGAGTAGGTCATGGACGTAACGACTCCTATCATCCTTTGAAAGAGTGCAGTAATGGACATCAAAAGGAATCGGGGAACCTCTGAATGCAATCCCGGTAATGGCAAAAAAACTCATCGGGGAAATGGTCAGCTCACCCACTCGTGTGTGGAAGGTGTGAGTAGTGTCCATCCATCTCTCGATAAGTGTAAAAAGGGAATAGTGATCTGACCTAACCCGAGCAGTCGGTAAAGCAGCAATAAAGTGTTGAAAGCCTGATACCCAGACATGCTGTGCTACCTCTCCAAACAAGTAATGGAATAACTCTCGCGCCAAGTGAAAATAGCCCGAGAATTTTAGGGGCTTCTGAACAATGCAGAAACAATAGGATCATTTTCTTTCCTAAATTTCTAATTTTTACATCACTTTTTTTCTCTTTCTTTAAAAAATCAATCAAATCGAAAGTCTAGATTTTCGATCAGATTTCCTAATTTCCAGTCGAATATTAGAGAATTTCGATCAGAAATCTGGGATTTCAATCCAGAAATTCAGACCTTTGATGAAAATCCCAATGAAATTTAACATATTTTGATTTTAATTTGTCAATTTTTCATGATTCACATCAACTTTAAATTGCATGCATATAAACATTAATTTTATATACTAAAACAAATATATTTATTGCAGAATTGAGAACAAGGATAAGAAATTTACCTCATTTCCAACTTGAGAACATTTATGGAGGTGCAAGTGGGTCAATGGAAATATCTCTTCATCTTCATGAAGTCCCAAATCATTTTGGGGAAAATGTGGATGTAAAGTGATGGGATTTGACTACCTAGAACTACTCCTGCGTAGTCTATATTGTGGGTGGGCCATAGGATCAGACGAAACCAAAATTGGATGTCGGATGAGAATTTAATTGAAAAGAGAAAATTTGAAAATCAAGAGAAAATGAAAAGGAAAAAAGAGAAGAAGAATAGGAAAAATAAATTATGGATCAGGAAAAGAAGAAATGGAATATATAAAATGGAAAATATCTTATTTGGTCCTTTAACTTTCATTTACATTTAGGTCTATTTGATTCTTTACAATTTAGTCGTAAATTGTAAAGCTTTATAGTTTAGTAATTTAGGAAATGGTTAAAACTATCAATGTATCCTCAATTGATTATTCGACCGAGTATAATCAGCATCATATGGCCGAGTATGATGTTTCTTATCAAAACAGACTATATGATTGAGTGTAGTCGGCATTGTACGACCGAGTGCAATATATCCTCAATTGATTATATGACTGAGTATAATCAGCATCATACGACCGAGTATGATGTTTCTTATCAAAATAGACTATATGATCGAGTGTAGTCAATATTGTACGAATGAGTGCAATGTATCCTCAATCGATTATATAACTGAGTATGATGTTTCTTATCAAAATAGACTATACGACCGAGTGTAGTTAGCATTGTAGGACAGAGTGCAATGTATCCTTAATCGATTATATGATCGAGTATAATCGGCATCATACGATCGAGTATAATCGGCATCATACGACCGAGTGTGATGTTTCTTATCAAAAACAGACTATACGATCGAGTGTAGTCAGCATTGTACGACTGAGTGCAATGTATCATCAATCGATTATATGACTGAGTATAATCGGCATCATACAATAGAGTATGATGTTTCTGATCAAAACAGACTATACGACTGAGTGTAGTAAGCATTGTACGACCGAGTGCAATGTATCCTCAATCAATTATACGATCGAGTATAATCAGCATTATACGACTGAGTGTGATGTTTCTTATAAAAAATAAACTATACGACCGAGTGTAGTCAGCATTGTATGACCGAGTGCAATGTATCCTCAATCGATTATACGACCGAGTATAATCAGCATCATACGACCGAGTATAATCAGCATCATACGACCGAGTATGTTGTTTCTTATCAAAACATACTATACGATCGAGTGTAGTCAGCATTGTACGACCGAGTGCAATGTATCCTCAATCAATTATACGATTGAGTATAATCAGCATCATACAACCAAGTATGATGCTTCTTATCAAAACAGACTATACGACTGAGTGTAGTCAACATTGTATGACCGAGTGCAATGTATCATCAATTGATTATACGACCAAGTATAATCAGTATCATAAGATCGAGTATGATGTTTCTCATCAAAATAGACTATACGACCGAGTATAGTCAGCATTGTACGATCGAGCGCAATGTATCTTCAATCGATTATATGACCGAGTATAATCAATATCATACGACCGAGTATGATATGTCATTTAAAACGCTGTACACCCGAGTATAGCAAATTCACCAGCAGAAGCCTCAAGGAGTACAGGTAAGTATCCTAACTTTCAATTTAGAAATTAGGTGCTATTTTAATTTATCGTAATTTGTCAAGCCTAAAAATAAAATAAAACATGCAATAATAATAATAACAATATCAAATTGCAGCGGAAATAAAAAATCATAAATATCATAATAACAATTTCACCAACTGGATTTAAATCAAATCTCATCTCATATATATAAATCTTTTAATACAAATCCAGTTTCAAATAATACAATATCTCACATAAATAAAATACATAAAATCCCACAATTTAATTCACAACTACTGCAGTGTCTAGATTATAAAAATAAGACTCAAGTAAGCAGTTTACACAAAGAAGCCGGGGCGAAAGAAATCCGGCGTACAGGCCTGCTACTGAGGTCTGAAGATGTTGACTCTCCTGAAAAATTGTCAACGGAGGGGAGTCAGACCTCACTGAGTGAATTACTATAATATATATATATACACACTAAATAACAATGCATACAGTCAACAGTATATATATATATGTATATATATAGTCAAATACACACAGATGCAATAAAATCATTTTATATATATTTTTCATTAAAAATCACAGTTCATGAAGGATCTAATAGAACCCTATAATTCCGTAACCTCAAACAGTGTTAGACAACACTCTAGCCATACAGGCTCACTTAATCCAAATATATCCACTTAATCCATTTGGATAGTAGATTGGCCACGAGACACTAAGTCAACCGAGCTCCAGCAGTCTGACTGCCAGTGTGATTGGCCCCGAGACACTTGGTCAACCGAGCTCCAGCAATCACACCACCAAACCATATCTCACACATCAAATAATCACATTCAATCAATATCCACAAATGGTTAGTAATATAGCCTAAATACTATAGGCGTACCGGTACGTACTCGGTCCTAGTGCTGCCCACTAGGTAGCACGTTCTATCGATATCCTTCATTAATAAATATAAAACATTCATTCACAAATAAATGATGCATGAATTTAAATAAAATAACAATATAAACCATATATATACTGGAAATATACCAAAAGTAAATCAGGTATATTTTGAGTATATATATGTCAAATGAATCCAATTAGATCATAAATTAAACGAGAAATATATTTAAAAACATTTTCAAATATAATTTATTAACAAAACATGCATATAATTTAATATATAGAAAAAATAAACCAAAAATATACTTAAATACAAATCATATTATTTATGCATTTTAATCAAAATAAAACATATATTTCTAAATCATGCATCCTAAAGCATATATATATAGTATAGTAACTCACAAATTAGTGCGCTCCACGAGATGGATCCGACGGGCCTGGTCCACTAGCCCTCGGTCTCGTCGCAACTAAACAAACAATAAATAACCGACATTAGAATAAATCTAACAGAAATCCTAGAATTCGATCTAGAGTATTAAACACAGAATTTAGATTAGGGTTCGACTGGACATCACGTTTTATGAGAATTCTATCGAAAATCCGACAGAACCTCCCCTGTAAAACGGACATCTCTCTACTCAAAAGTAGAGCCGACCCTGCAAAGAAACACACTTCAAAAAACAAGCTCAACACTCAATCACAACCCTTCGGTCGGACTCCAAACTATAGTCTACCGACCGGGGTCCACAAACACAGAACAATTCCAGAAATACCAAAAATACCCTTAAATAATAGAAATTCATTTTATACGTAGAAATTACATAATTAACCTTAAAACACTGTAAAAACCGATAAAAACTCATTTTATTAGAAAAACCGTATATTATATATATAATTGAAAATAATTCACGAAAAATAGTTTTAATTAGTTAAAAATACTAAATAATTTTTAGAAATCATTTTTATACCTTAAATAACTATTAAAACCACTTAAATTACATTTTTAGCCAATTTAGGGTAAAATTACCAAAATGCCCCTATATATATAAATATACTTAAATTACTTCAAAAATTCACCAAAATTAGTATAATTATCCAAAATTAATTTTCTCAACATATTTACCAATAATATAAATAATTAAACTCAATTATCCAATTAATTTCAATTAAAAACATAATTAACCCTAATTTCCCAAAATTACATAAACTTCAATAATTCAAAATAAATACATAGAAATTCATAAAAATTCCAAATAAATTCCTATAATTCATTTAAATACCTAATTTAACCATAAAACACAATTTCATAATTTAAATAATTAATTCCCGAAAATTAGAAAATAATATTAAAATATTCAAAAATACCCAAAAATCCAAAAAATCTCCAAAAATTCCACAAAAACTCATACATGTAGATTAAGCTACTAGAAACAACATTTGTGAAGGGATTTTTCATGAATCAATCAATTTGAAGCTTAAAAAAATCAAAAATCCTAATATGGCCGAATTGAAAAATTCAAAACCTAAGCAAATCAAGACCATTTAAGCTCAAACCAAAGCTAGAATCATACTCACCGGAGCTCAAGGAGAATAAAGAGACCGGCGGTGTCAAAAATGGTGGCCGAAATCGTCGTCGACGGCGAGGAGAAGAAATTCGGCCAAAAGAAGAAAAGAGGCTGCCGGCGCCGGGGAAGGAGGCTGCTGGCAGCGGGGAATGGTTGGGGATGGCGGTGGCAAGCTGGGAGGCACACTGACGGTAGGGGATCGGTGTGACAGACGGTGGTTGGTGGTGAGGGGGTGGTCAGGTGCGGGGAGGAGAAGAAGAAGGAGAAGAAGAAGAAGAAGAAGAAGAAAAGAAAAGAAAAAAAAAGAAAAAAAAAAAAGAAAAGTGAAAAAAAAGAAAAATAATAAAAAAATAATTTTAATAAAATATTTGAAAAATTTCACATCCACACATATAATTTAATATTTTTGTAATTTAATAATAAATAAAAATAATTAAATAACAATAAATTAATAAACAAATGATAAAATATTAGGGTAATATATATTAAACCCTAATTAAATAAATATCGCACACATACACGGTGTTTAGTAATTTAAAAATACGTATGAGTTCATGCAAGTCCGAAAATATATTTAAAATAATTAATAATAAATTATTTTCGTGAAAATTTCCCCGAAAATGCAAGTTCCAGGAAAATTTTATGTAAAACACTGTAAATAATACACAATAATTAAAAATAGGTTTTAAATACATATCAACTCATGAAAATATCGTAATATATACAAAAATTATTAACACTGCATATCCCGGTACAGTGTAAAAATATTTTAAAAACACGGGATATTACAGAAGTTTTTACATAAATCAGCCGGAGAGAAAAGGGTCCGGCGAAGAGTATTATGGGGGAAGTATGAAGTAGAAGATCCTGAAAAAAATATTGAGAAGAGTCAGACCTCACTGAGTAAATTATTATAATATATATATATATGCAACCTAAAGTTATATACAATCAAGTATCAGTATATATATATATATATATATATATATATGTTAATTTTGGAAATTATTATTAATTAGCTAATAATAGTAAATAATTCGTAAAAATTATTTTAATACTATTTATTACTCCAAAATTATCCAAAACATACTAATTAACAATAATTTCAATTGAAATACAAAATTTACCAATTTATACTAATTTTTTCAAAAATTCAATTTTTACATAAACTTTTAAAAATTCATAATAAATAATCGGAACACAATTTCAGTATACTTTCTTAACAAAACATGCTTAAAATAACTAGTAGAATTTATTAAAAATAAAAAGCATTTTCTAAGTCAAGATAGTCCCGTGAACAGTACCCAAGCTCAGAATAGTCCTCAAAATTCAACTATCTCCAAAATCAATTTTAAACACATTTTGGAAAAGCTTACGACTTCAATTTAACTAATCTAAAGTCAATTTCACATAATTTAAACCAATTGAACTCAAAATCAATGAAATACAATATGAACCTTAGAATGAATTTGATAAAATTGAAGTTCAATTCAATGTTAATAAGGAAAAAAACCTTGGGGGAAACATAGCCCAAGGAACGAGCTTCTGATCGAGTTTGGTCTCAGCCCCTGACACTGTCAGAATCAGCACCGATGAGCTCTGAAAGGTGGCAGCACTGAAAATGAAGAAGGAGGAAGAAGAAGCATGGTGGCGCCGACGAGGGGGAGGAAGAAGGAGATGGCGCGATAGTGAATTGGGGAGTGGTGAGCGACGGTGATGTGGGTGGCTGGTGGTGGCACTGTGCATTTTTTAAAAATGCAGAAAGAAGAGGAAAGGGAAGGAGAGGAAGGAAAGAAAGAGGGAAATAAGGAAAACAATTATGTTTATATATATAGGAAAAAGACAAAACAATATTAAAAATAATATTTTTAAATTAAATATTTAATTTTTTAATTAAATTTTCCAAAAATATTAAAATGTAATAAATACACTAAATTAACACTATTCATAATTAATTACAATAATAATATTATAAAATAAATAAATAAATAATATATAATAATAAATTAAACTTTTAAATCTCAATTTAATATTAATACCATAATAAAATAAAATAAATACCAACGCTAAAATTTAATTAAATTACATAAAATAATCATAAAATATAAAATATTTATTAATACTGTACATCTCAAAATTAATTTAATAATTTATAAAAGTATCTGGTTATACAGCTCTTTTGCATTGTCTTCTTCAACAAGTGCTGCATTAGCGTATTTAGGATTCTTTTTAATTTTCCTTGATGTTCTTCTCAAATGTGGCCCATGTTTTACTCCACCTTCCTCCTCTTGAATATCCTTAAGTTGGCTTAGTTGTGCTTCTTTTGGTGTCTACTGATGTATTCCTGTGCACTATAGGGATTTTGACTTCTTGGGTAACTTGTCCTTGGCTGTTTCTTTTTCTAATTCCTCTTCTTGAGTGAGTTCTTCAACTTCTTCTATCACTTCATCTTGTTTAATACTCTCTTATAACTTCTCCTCAATTTCTTTTGAGTCTAATAAAACTACTTTTTGAGGGGACCACCAAGTTGATGCTTTATCAAATATCACATTTCTTGATGTATAGCATCTCCTTGTTGTAGGATCATAACACTTCCACCCTTTTCTTTGATCATTATAACCTATAAAAATGTACCTTATTATTTTCTTATCAAACTTGCTTCGTAAATGATCTGGTATGAAAACATAGCATACACAACCAAAAATTCAAAAATGACTTACAATGGGTTTTATATTCCTTAGCTTCTCGAAGGGTGAAATGAATTTAAGTAGTGCTTATGGTAGCCTGTTAATCACATGAGCAGCTATCTTCAAGCATTTCGCCTAAAACCGAGGTGGAACATTCTTTACATGTAGTATACTTTTGCATATCTCTACAAGATGTCTATTCTTTCTTTTCGCTACTCCATTATATTGTGGCACATTAGGATAAGTTAGCTACCGATGGATTTTGTAATATTGTAAATACTTTGAGAACTCGTGTTAAGTATATTTGCCCCTATTATCAGTATGAAGACAATGAATCCTTCAATCAACCTCTTTTTCAACCATCTCCTTAAACTCTTTAAACTTGCTTAAAGCTTTAAATTTCTCCTTCATAAAGTACACTCATACAAACTTTTAATAGTCGTCGATGAAAGTTATCATATATCGAAAGCCACTTATGGATGGTTACTTCATAGGGCCAAATACATCTAAGTGAATCAACTTAAGAAGCTCTTTTGCACGGTACTCAGGATCTTTATATGGACGTTGGTGTGCTTTTCCATATTGGCATGCAACATATACAATATCCTCTCAAACATCAAGTTAAGGAAGTCCCTTGAGCCTAGATTTCTTCATCATTACTTTTAACTTATAATGGTTCACATGTCCTAAGCGTGCATGCCATAGGTCAGTTGTTTCATTCCTTATAGTCTTGTCTATATAAGCCATTTGTGCTGACATTACATAAACAGACTCTAACTTTTGTCTCTCCATAAATGGCATGCCTATAATTTTTAAACTTTGATAAATCTTCACATCTTTAGGCCCAAACAACACATAATCGCTTGAGGATGTCAATTGTGGCATTGATATTGAGTTCTTCTTCATCCTAAGTACATGGAATACATTATTCAACTACACTCTTATCATATTGATCGAGGCACTACCATCATCTTGCCGATGTGAGCAATGAGTAGACATAAGTTATTTGCTGTGACAATAACTTGCTCCCCCTTGTATTTTGACATGCTTGAAAGTTTTCCTTTTTCTCCTGTCATATGGTTAGAGCACCTTGAATCTACTATCCAATCATTATTATAGTTTATAGATTTATCACTTACAGTGACAAATGCTTGCTCCTTTTTTGACTCAAGTATGACAAATGATGTAGCATGTCACAACCCAAACTAGGAGTCATGACCGGTGCTAGGGAATGGAAATTCTTTTAAATCTGGAACCAATAGCAAGCCTTAAAAATAAAAAAACATGCAATAAATAAATAAAATACGCTAGAATTCAAAACTTTAATCAATATAAAAATAAATACTTAAATGTCATATAATATAAAAATATTCATACAATATTTTTATGCAAATCTCAAAACCAAAACAACACACTACTAATACAATAATATTACTAATGCAGTCTTTAGAGTACAACAGAAGTTCAGATAATAAATTTACATAATCTAGCCGGAGTTGAAGAAGACCAGCGAAGAGGTCTACTACTGAGGTCTAATGATGAGGAATCTCCTAAAAAAAATATTAAGAAGGATCAAACCTCACTGAGTGAATTAGTATAATATATATACATGCAACCTAAGGTTATATACAGTCAAGTCTCAATATAACAATACACATATACATGCATTTCACATAGATGCTAAAATTCGCTTTTTATATAATAAATGCAGAAAAATGTTTATCTAAATGAAGGATCAAATAGAACCCTAACATATTTGCAACCTTATTCATAAAATCAATAGCCAACTAGCTTATCCAAAACTCTAAGTATTCATTTATCCAACTCTAAGTATTCATTTATCCAACTCCCCGAGTACACTAGGTCAACCGAGGATCCATAGTTATCCTTTCCAATAACCAATATCTCGATAAACAAATATCAGAATTTTAATCTAATTCTACCATACTGTTACACAACAATCTTAACATAGCACGTTCTATTGATATCCTTAAATAAATTGTATATTTAATGGAAAACAATAAAATGCACAATTAAAATATAATGACATCCATTATAGAAGCATATATCATTTATATTCCAAATATATACTAAGCATATACCGGAAATATACTCATTATATACCTTAAATATACCGAACATATACTAAAAATATTCCAAATATATATATGCTATATATATACCAAAATCAACCATGAATATACCAAAAATATACCAACATATATACTAAAAACAAACCAAGTATAAATGTCACATGTATATCAAATATACCAAAAATATACTTATTCATTTAATGAAATAATTCTTGTTTAAATACATATTAAAAACACGAATGCTCATATTCATGCATCCTATATGCAATGCATATATAAAATAATAACTTACAGGTTTGCACTCCTCGAGATAGACTCGACAGGCTTGGTTTGATAGGCCTTGATCTCGGCGCAATTAGAAAATAAATAATAACAACAAATATCATAATAAATTTGTAACTTAGACTTCTAGGATTTTGAAAGGAAGACTCGATTTAGACACAACTCAACCATAAAACCAAAAACTTAGGATTAACCCAACTGTCATGTTTTACAAGAATTTTACCGAAAAATCAGTAGAGTCTTCTCTATAAAACGACATCTTTCTACTAAAAATAGAGTTGATCCTACAAGAAAATACACTTCTAATAACACAATAGCTCAAAGCCTCGGGTTGAGACCCCAAATTACACAATTCCCAACTGATGTTCACAATTCACCAAAAATCAATATTAAATAATAAATTTAATAAAAAGCATTAACTTCCATAAATATCAATAAAATACCAAAATACAATTTAGTTAAATATCAAAAACATTAAATATAATTATTTCACATTAACTAAATAAAATCTCAAATAAATTATATAATATTATTAAAAATCCAATTTTTGAAATATTGAAACAAAATAGTAAAATTCACAATTAATTATTCAAATAGTTTAAATATATAGTAAAAATAATTAAAAACCCATTTAATCACAAAAATAGTATATAAAATTATTATTTGAATATATTTTTAAAAATTATCATTAATTAGTTAAAAATAGTAAATAATTCGTAAAAATTATTTTAATACTATTTATTCCAAAATTATTTAAAACATATTATTTAACTATAATTTCAATAAAAATACATAACTTACCTATAAATCCAAAATTCACATAATACTAAATATTATTCAAAAAATTGACCAAAATTACTAAAATTATTTTCCCACTTCTAAAATTAAAAATTTAAATTAACTATACTAATTAACCTATTTTTCCATAATAAACATATAAAACACATAATAAATAAAAATTCATTTTAATTATAAAAAATTCAATAATTACCCATAATTCAAAAAAATAAACTAAAAATATATTTAGGAAGCTAAAGATGCATATATCAACTTTTTCAAAAGGATTTATCAAGAATAAAACACAATCAACCTAAAAAAATGAAAACCTAAAATAGACATAAACTAAAATTGAAGATAACTCACAAATGAAGAGGTTTAAGCTTGAACCAAGCTTAGAAATGGCTTTCCCATAGCTTAAGGAGTCCAAAGAAACTAGAAACGCAAGCTAAGGTGGTCGGATTCTCACTGGAGCTACTGTAGCTACCTCTAGGTTTCTCATGGATTCCAGTGACTAGGGACGTCCAAGCGGTGGTAAGAAGGTGAGGGGAAGGTGAGGCTAGCTTGGGTGGTGATCCGGTGGTGTTGGGAGCTTCGGACTGCTACTGCAATGTCGGCAATGGCAGGAGCAGGGAGGAGAAGAAGAAGAAGAAAAAGAAAGAGAAAAGGAAAAAGGGGAGGTTTAACCTGAATTTGACATGCTCTTTTCTTTATATATATATTAACTTAACAACACACACATATATATACATATATATACACAACACCTACACAATACACACACGTGCACACTAATAATAATAATACTAACAATTTTAATGATAATAATAATAATAATAACAATAATGATAATAGTAATGATAATAAATTTAATATTTTTAAATAATAAAACTTTCAAATAACTTCTTACACGTAAATAAAATATTTAATGTAAAATAAATGATATAATGATAATAAATAAATTAATTTAAAATATTATGAACACTGCATATCTCAAAATAACTTTATATTATTTAAAATGTAGGGTCATTACATAGCCTCACCACAATTGCTTGTGACTGGCTCTATAATGGCACATGAGCTTGAAAATCTCATTCATCTTCACTTCTAACTTGGGACTGGGAGGACGTTTTAACATTTCCTTTAGCTCTCCTATACCGACAGTCTTGGGCATAGTGGCCTCGTTTGCTATAGTTATAACACTAGTCATTCGTACAACGACTTACTTTATCCTCTAATTGGTGGTTGTGATGAGCTACCCCTTATTGCCAACTCCTTCCTTTTTGAAGTTTCTATCATCCTTTATGTTTCGAATTTCCTCCAAAGTTTGTTCTTACATCCTTCTAATCGTTACCCTTTTTATTGCTAAAAGGGTTTTCTCCTCTTCTTTAATTGAGAATTTAACCATTTGCTTGTTTAAAGCACTTGATTCATAATACATTTTATAACTTATTTAGAGTTGGCTCCTTAGCCCATCCGTGAGTTTTTATGATGATTGCATTAAACTTGGGATGTAACCCAGGGATTATAATCCTTCTCATCCTTGTTTCCGTGATTTGATTTTCAGGATCTAATTTTGAAATTTCTTGACATAAAGCTTTAACTTTAGTGAAGTATTCACTCACCATTATGTCTTGCTATAAGATTGATAATAACTCATTCTTAAGTTATTGGAGCTTGGTGTCATTCATCTGAGAGAATAATCCAGCAAAAATGTCCCAAGCCTCTTTAAGTGTCTTTGTTTCCTTGATGTGCTGCAACAAATTATCCTCCACTGATACGAATAAAGCATACATTGCTTTTTTGGCACTAATCTTCCACTTCTTAATATCATCTTGACTTGTTGGAGGTGAGGTCTTATTACCTCTAATAATCTCCTATAAATATTGACCGACCAAGTAGAATTGTATATGAGTACTCCAAGTGCTATAATTATTATTATTAAGTTTTTCAAGATTACTTACTGATGTCGTCATATCTGCCATCGTGACTTGGTTTCTTAACTCTAATTAACCAAGTAAGATTAGTCCCAAACTGCACACTAGAGAGACCTTGACATAACATGATCTTCGATCACTTGCTCCAAATGCACTTGGTTTAGTCCCTAACCACCTACTCTAATACCACTTGTAAAATTTATAGAGGACTAATTTATAATAAACTTGCTTTTATTATAGTAAAGAAAATTTAATAAAAAAAATACTTGTACACAAAATATTCTCATAAAACACTCTCACTTGCACTAATCTCTATCATAACACATACCATTTTTATACTCTCACATGATCCTCACGTATTACACCTTTTTGCACTCTTGCATGACACTTTTGTACCATGCCACTCGTACATATTCTTTTCATAATGCATAAAAAATGAGCATATTACTATGTTCATAGTTATACTAGGTCGATGAGTAGAGGCTTTAAAAAGCCTCTTGATTGGTGGTGGAAGCAAATTACTCAACTTGCCAACCTGTCAACTTATAAGCTTAGATAGGTATAGGTAATTCTAGAGAGGTTAAAAGAGTAAGTCGATGCACTTAGTCAATATTTTGGGAAAATATGAGTTCCATGTGGTGTAGTATAATGGCTACGCAATAAGTTTTGAAAGATAAGGCTAGAATCTAAATTGGGACAAGAAATAATTTTAAAGTTTGGGGGCATCCTTGACTTATTAATTTTAATAATCCTTTCATTGAGACTACTCCTCCTCTAAATCTTTAAGACGTTACTATTAATACTCTTAATAAAGCATATTAGACAAAGTGGGATAATAAAGCTATCAAAACTGTCTTTAAGTGTGGAGACATAAATTATATCTTAATTGCTCCTCTTAGCTTGATTCAAACCAAAGACACATGGCATTGGAGTAGTGATCGATCGAGGGAATATTTTTTAAAGAGTGGTTATAAATCGATCAAGCGGTGTCATGACATAGCGAGAATTAATAATTCTTTCAATTGGAAAAGTTGTTAGGCTCTTTTTGTGCATTCAAAGATTAAAAAATTGCTTTGGTGCACTTTCTTAGGATGTTTACCAACATTGCAGGCTTTAAAATTAAAAAAAGTTGAGGTTGAAAATGTCTGCCCTATATGCAATTCAGTAGAAGAATCCTACTTTCATTTTTTTATTTCCTATCAGTTTGTTAAAAGGTTATGGATGATCTCCCCAATTGGTGATATGACTAGTTAAGTAACTGAGCTTTATAGCCGGTGGTCTCTTATTTTAAACTAACACCTAGCTACTGACTTAAATATTGTTGCTACTTTGTTATGGTTTCTTTAGAGGAACTGAAATTCTAAAGTTTGGCATGGTAACTTTAAATCTATCACTGCTCTATTTGCTAAAGCTATTAGGTTTAATGAATGCTGGCAAGAAGTTCAATCAACAAAGATTTTAAAAATTAGTAATGAAGATGCAGGTTATCAGGTTAAGTGAAGTTAACTACCTTCAGGCTATATTAAGTGTAATATGGATGCAAGTGTGCCGAGTGACTCTTCTTGTATTAGGATTGGTTGTGTAGTCTTTGAGAACTTTCCAGTTTGCTTTACATGCTTGCAAACAAGATTTGTTTAATTTGCTTCTTATAGAGGCTCTAGCTCTTCGAGAATTCCTCAAATGGTTAGTTTTAATAGGCGTCTCCAAGGTCATTATTAAATCTGATTCCCAAATTTTAGTTCAGATGATAGAGCTATCTATAGACACTCGGTTCGATCAACCCATGATTTGAGAGAGAACTGCGGGTGTTTGGTTTGATCATCCCGTATCAAAGCCAAATGATGAGAATGTGAAGCTTGAATATAAGTATAAAGCCTAAATCTTTAATTGGAAATGGACTTGAGAGCCCAGGGATCCAAAAAACCTAGCCCAAATCATTAAAAACCTAACCCAAATCATTTAAACTTAGCCCAAAATTGTCTAAACAGGCCTAAGTTTAACTTGGCCCAATATAGAGTAGGACCAAAGAGGCACCACCTCTGTTCAAAGAGATGATCACCACTATATCAGCAGCCATAGAGGCACTCACCTTATCGCAATGGCACTGCCTCTATGGAAAACCACTTGCAATTGTATTTAATGCAGTTGCAGCCTGAGTGGTTAAGTGGGATGGGCCCTACACCATCCAGACCTAATTTTTAAGTGAGGAAGAGATTTTTTAGGGGAAAGAAAAAGACTATTAAGGCTCATAATGGTCTAGGACCTAGGGGCATGGGTGAGATTTGAGATAAAAATGGAAAAAAAGAGAGAGAAGAAAAGGGAGAGGTTACAAACATTATAGAGGACTAGCATTAAGAAGATTTAGTAAAAAAAAAACTGGGAAAAGAGGGAGAGAGGCTTTAAAACTAAGGGAGATGTTCTTGAGAAGAAGAGTAGGAGTTCAAGTTCAAAAGTCTATTTCCTTAAGAAGAAGGAGTTGAAAGAAGCTTGTTCTCAAGTTTAGCTTACATCCAAGTGGAGTTCAACATCCAAAGAAATCTTTAAGGGCCAACTACTTTGTGAAAGCTCATACTTAAGTAAATCCTATTTATCTCCTTAGTACCTTAATATTAAACTTGCATATGACTTAGTTTGTTTGTTTATTTAGTGTATATTTTGAGTTTATACAACTTGTTATGCCATGTTATTAATATGATATACTAGGGTGTTGAATGTAGTTATAAAATAGCAAGTTTCTAATTGTTTGTTTGCATGTCATTTGCTTAGAATAGAAGTTTAATCATTTTAAGATTCAAGTTACCTATTGATCAAGCAATGCCTCTGTGTAAGAGCATCACCTCTTTGCCATAAAGAGGCAATCGCCATTTAAACAGGGTGACCCATGCCTTTGTTCTAAGATTTTTGTAATATGGATGCATGATTTTGATTCCTTAGCATATTTAGGTTCTTATACTTCATTTATTTTCATATGAATGTCTGTACCATGTCTTCCAAATTAATATATTAAGTTCTTAACCTCCATTTTCATGAACTTTAAGACTGATCTTTCTTTTAAGAGATTTTACATATTTTAGGACTAATATTTTGGCATTTCCAAGATCTTTGATACTAATCTCCTTGAATCATTAAGGTCTTATCCCCTAATTAGTTCTTGAGAGGTTTTTATAGGTCTAAGAACTAGTTTAGTCGTGGTTTATTCTTTATATATTTTTAGTATTTTTTTGGTTTATTATACTTTTATTTGTGTAAAAATGTTATAATCCTTAATCCCTTCCCCTTTTAAATTCTAATGTATTGTTTTGATTTATTATTTTGATGAATTTTGGGACTTTGAGTATGAAATTGAGCTAATACGAAAACTCGGACTTAAGTGTAAAATTGAACAATTAATTGAAGGCAATTCTAAATTGCATGTAAATAAAGGAATAACTGAATAATTAAAGGTAATGAAATATAAAACACAAACGAAGGTCAATCACAAGGTTGAGTGGGCATTTAGAAGCCCATACCCAGTTTCCAAACCTGTTCTCTGATGACGGCTTTTGGGAACCTCCTCGGAATCTAGTTACTGTACATTGTATCCCGAATTTTATCTAGGTGGTGACTCCATCTCCATTTAGGCTTCAAATACCTAACATATATTTCTTAATGGGCCTTAAGCCCATATAGTGTCGTGGTCGCCAATACTTGGGCATGTGTTAAACACTAACGCCTACAGTGGTGACTCCACTAGGGATAGAGAAACTGATTCCAATGTTTTATGTTCTATCATTTTTAATTATTATCTTATTTCTTTTTCATTCACTATACATTTTCACACAATAAGCACTTAGTCCCTAAATAACCTAATGATAGTCATTATTTTGCTACTTGTGTTTCACTCAAACCTAGTAATAGAGTATTTGATTTTTATCACTCATATCACATACTTATCCACGTTGCATGGACCCTTGAGTGAAGAGACGTAACGGAGGCATATTGCTATAGGAGCTTAAGCCTTTTTCACCCGAGACTCAGCTCATGTAGTGACTTAGCAACTTTCTTTAGGATATTCCAACATGTATATGTTTGATATGATAGACCTTAGAATAAAATCTTGGCCCATTATAAATGAACTATGTTAAGTAAGCCTTTCATGCCTTTATGACCTGTTATGATGGACCTTGTTTTTATGCAAAGGCCTACTACTTGTTTGTTCATTTTGAGAGTTATCTTGCATATATCGATTTTTTTATTCCCTATTGATAATTAAAACCTAGACAAAAAAATTCTAGGATGAGAAACTCACCATTGAATATGTGTGTAGGAGATATAAGGGTAGAAGTAATCATGCCTAAATTCATGCTTATTTATTTGTTTGTTTGTTTGTTTGTTTCTATTCACATAAAAAAAATCTTTCATTTCATGCATATATGACATTCATTACAACTTTGAAAAATGTATTTTTCTTAGTCATAAGCCTTTTTTTGTTTGGAAGCAGATCAAAAGAATTTAGCCTACTAATATCAAGGATCCTAATAAACAATTAAAACCACTTAGTAAAGGAGCAGAATGGTAGGATCCTCTATTTTTGATATTGAAGCTTTCAAGAAAGAACTATTAAAAGAGATCAGGGATGAGATGCGATAAATGGTTAGGGACATGGTTGTTAAGATTAGAGGAAAGATGCTCTCTAATGAAGATGATTCTGAAACCAGAACTATTTTGGGTGGGCAATTGAAAGGAAAAGCACTAATAGATTTAGTTGAGACCGAATGGATGAAAGACCTAACAAAACAAATGAATAAATTGCAGACCGCACTAAAGAACCACGGGCTCAATCCAAACTTTGCTGATGTTGACTTGGACTTGGATTTTGAAGAATCACTGCCCCCAAAACATAAATTCTTAAATATGAAGAAATACTTTAGGACTGATGATCCTTACTTACACTTGAAGCAGTATGTCACTTACATGAAGGCCACTGAGTTATCAAAAGCTCAAATTGTCAAGAAATTTCCATTATCCTTGGAAGGAGTTGCTATTAATTGATACTACACTCTAGATGCATAGGTTCAACAAGACTGGAAGGAGCCATGTTCAATCTTCATCAAATAGTATGGGCTAAACTCTCAGTTTAAAGTTTCTCTTCATGAGCTATAAAATACAGTACAAAGACCTACCAAGTCCTTCATTAGCTTCTTATATAGGTGGAGAGAAAAGTTGGCCCAAATGAAACACAGACCTGTAGAGTCCGATTAGTTAGTAATAGCCATAGAAGCTTGCATCCCATCTTTAGCCGACAAGTTAAAGGAAATGGGCATAAAGGACTTCAAAGAATTATATCATTTTAGAGTGCAAGTTGAAGCTGACTTGGATTTGAACACTCAAGCATAGTTATTATCGGTTGTAATGGTTTCGAATAACATTTTGCTGCAATATTTTCTTTTATGCTAATGAATGTTTTATTGTCTAATTTGCATAAGTACTAATTTGTTATAATTGTACATGCAGTCTTGTGCTTGAATGAGAGAGATTTGAAAAAAAAACCCATAAAATGAGAAGGACTAAAATATCAGAATTAACTTTCAAACTTTCCTTTGGGCACATTCGAATTCAATTTTTTCTTGAAATAAATTCCTTATATTCAGTAAAAAAAATAAAAAAGAAAAGGCAAGAAAAAGAAAAAAGAAAAATAAAATAAAAGAAAAAAAGAAGAAAAGAATAAGAAAAGAAAAGAAAAAGAAAGGAAATAAAAAGAAAAGAAAAGAAAAGGAAGGAAGGTATGGGGAAAGAAAAAGAGAAATCTTTGTTTGTGCCACAAACATTTGAAAAGTCAATTTTGAGCAATCCTTGTAAAGTCCTTATTCTTAAATAAAACTCTCACTAATTATGAGCTAAAAAATAATTGGTCAGAAAACCCATAAAGGGCTTATCAATAACAAGCATAATGTGGCATGTCTGATTATAATAGAGAAGTAATCATGTGAAGATAGTCATGACTGACATATTATTAGCACGTGAAGTGTCAAACATGGACTGATCAGTTTTGTAGTAATTGACAGCATGAGTGACATTAACGTCCGACGATCAGTAGCAAGAGCAGTGAATAGCTTAAGTGATAACATGAATATCGAATGTAACAAAAGTGATCGTCCATTACCATGAATTTACAACCACCTAGCTAGGTTCGTAAACTCCTAGAAAAGGAGTGACTTAGACAAAAAAGAGAAAAAGAAAAAAATGAAAGACCCAATTATGTTCAAAAACTCCTAGAAAAGGAGTGACCTAGGCAAAAGAGGGAATATAAAATAAAATCGATTGCATTTTTATTTTGAGAAAAAAAATTCAAGAGATTATAAGATTCTACTTGGTGGTAAAAAAGAGATAGAGTCTATCAATTCTTTGACTAGGGGGTAATTTTTTAGATGATTTAAGCCTCATGAGTAATGAAGTTTTCAAACAGAGTCTCTTTCACACTAAGGGTCAAGCACAACTGTCATACGACAATAAAGCATTCTAAGGAAGCAACTAAGCTAAGGGCATAAATTGTTATCATAATCCCAATTTGATCATGAGAGGGTCTTAAATTCTGCTCCATTTGGATAAGCTAGTCTCAATAGATTTAAATCCAAATTTTTTGGTATGATGAGGGCCAGTTCTTAAAGATTAATTCTAAATAGGAAAGGCATTTAACTATTGATTATTTTCTCGATTATTCAGGCATACACATAATTATTTTGCAAAAATCATTTTTAGATTTCATGATTAAATGTATTAGAATAATGCATGTTTTCCATAAGCATTGCACACACCATATGAGCATGTGTTGTTAAAATAACTTTTAAGAGATTCCAAAGATTACGGCCATGCATACGTCAGTTTTGGACTCTTTTATGGATGTGTAATAGAATAAGCTAACTCAAGTGATTGAGATATAGTTTTCTTATTTGGTTTCGCCTAACACCTTGTGAGGCTATGTGGTTTGTTTTGATTTACTTCTTTATTTGATTTTGCCTCGCCTGATGCCCTAGAGGCTATGTGATGCCTTCTGTTTGATATTATTTTATGCATATTTTTTTTATTGTTGTCCTATCAGATGCCCCAGAGGCTACATGGCACTTTCTATTTATCCTTACCTGATGCCCCCGAGGTTATACAACTTTTCTTTATTGTTGTTTTCGCCTGATGCCCGCGTGGCTATACAGCTTTTTCTTTATGCGTTCTCACCTGATGCCTATATGGCTATATGGCTTCTCTTGTGTTTCTCGCCTGACGCCTGCATGGCTATACGGCTTCTCGCTGTTCGTTTGTGCTTGCATGGCTATATGGCTTCCCTTATTATTCTCTTCTCTTGTCCCATGTTTATTTATCAAACTATTAATGAGTGGCTAATCGGGATGACACCTAAAGATCACGGTCACGTTTTAAATTAAAGAATTCATTTCCTAGTTTGGCCAGCTTATGCATTAAATGCAAATCGCATGTTTGGTTTAATTGACCCTCATCCAGGGATAAGCTATGGAATCAGCAACACCTAGTTTAGCCGGCTCATGCATCGAGGGTAAATCGTGCATTCAGTTTAATCAACTCGCATCTAAGTATAAGTTATGGAATCAACAACACCTAGTTTGACCAGCCTGCATATTGGGGGCAAATTAAGCACTCGGTTTAATCGGCCTGCATCCAGGGACAAGTATGGATTTTCTTTGATTAAAGCATCAGTAACATAGGTGACTGACCAAGCAATGAATTCCTGGAGTCTAAAATAAAAAACAGACTGATCGGGCAATGAATTCTCGAAGTCTGCAGTTTACCGAGTAACTAATCGGACCCGGAAAATCAATGAATCACATTTCAAATGAGTGACTGATTGGGCAAGAAAAACTTATGAATCACATTTACTAAGTGGAAGGAGGGCTAGGAAAACCCAAGTTTCACGCCAAAGCTATAATGAGTGGCTGATCATGCCAGGAAAACCCAAGGATCACGGTCACGTTTCAAGTCGAAGCACTCACCTCTCGAGCGAAGCTCAGAGTCTAGGTACACTACCTCTTTACTATTACTTTTATTTGCATTATGCATATGATTTTTTAAAAAAATGCTTTTATGTGTTTAGATTTTTAAAAAATCAGGGGACAAACTATAGACACCCGGTTCGATCAATCCATGATTCGTGAGTAGACCGCAGGCGCTCAGTTAGATTGGCCTGCATCAAAGTCCAATGATGAGAATGCGAAGCTTGAATATAAGTATGAAGCCCGAATCTTTAATTGAAAATGGACTTGAGAGCTCAGGGATCTAAATAACCTAGCCCTAATCATAAAAAACCTAGTCCAAATCGTCCAAACCTAGCCCAAAATTGTTTAAATAGAACTAAGTTTGCCTTGGCCTAACGCAGAGTAAGGCTAAAGAGGTGCAACCTCTATGCAAAGAGTCAATCACCTTTATGCAGCAGCTGTAGAGGCGATTGACTCATTGCAGTGGCGCCACCTCTGTGGTAGACCACTTGCAGCTGCATTTAATGCAGCTGCAGCCATGGTAGTCAAGTGGGATGAGCCCCACACCCTCTAGACTTGATTTTTGCAAGAGGAAGATGTTTTTTAGGGGGAAGAAAAAGGATATTGAGGCTCATGATAGTATAGGAACCTAGGGGCATGGGTGAGATTTGAGATAAAATGGAAGAAAAAAGAGAGAGTGAAGAAAAAGAAAAGGTTATCAATATTAAAGAGGACTAGCTTAAGAAGATTTAGCAAAAAAAACAGGGAAAATAAAGAGAGTGGCTCTAAAACTAGGGGGTACATTTTTGAGAAAAAGAGGAGTTCAAGTTCAAGAGTCCATTTTCTTGAGAAGAAGGAGGTGAAAGAAGCTTATTCTCAAGTGTAGCTCACATCCAAGTAGAGCTCAACATCCAAAGCAATCTCTGAGGGCTAACTACTTTATTAAAGCTCATACTTAAGTAAATCCTATTTATCTCCTTACCACTTTAATATTAGACTTTCATATGACTTAGTTTGTTTGTTTATTTAATGTATATTTTGAGTTTATACCACTTGTTATGCCATGTTATTAATACGATCTACTAGGGTGTTGAATGTAGTTGTAAAATAACAAGTTTCTGATTGTTTGCTTGTATGTCATTTGCTTATAATAGAAGTTTAATCATTTTGAGAGTCAGGTTGCCTATTGATTAGGTGACGCCTTTGTGAAAGGGCGTCGTGTCTTCACCATAAAGGCGATCGCCACTCAAACAGGGCAACCCATGCCTTTATTTTGAGATTTTTGAAATATATATGCATGATTTGATTCCCTTGCATGTTTAGGTTCTTATACTTCATTTATTTACATATGAATGTTTGTACCATGTCTTCCAAGTCAATATATTAAGTTCTTAACCTCCATTTGCATGAACTTGTTTTGTAAATTGGTTTGAATGCTTTCTTTTGAGAGATTTTACATATTTCATGACTAATATTTTGGCATTTGCAGGTTCATTGAGACTGATCTCTTTGAATCGTTAAGGGTTTATCCCTTAACTAGTTCTTGAGAGATTTTTATGGGTCTAAGAACTAGCTTAGTCTTGGTTTATTCTTGGTATATTTTTAGTTTATTATACTTTTATTTGTGTAAAAAAGTTATAATCCTTAATCCCTTCCCTTTTTGAATTCTAATGTATTGTTTTGAATTATTATTTTGATGAATTTTAGGACTTTAAGGCATGAAATTGAGCTAATATGCAAACTTGGACTTAAGTATAAAATTGAACAATTGATTGAAGGGAATTCCAAATTGCATGTAAATAAAATAATAATTGGATAATTAAAGGTAATAAAATACAAAATACAAATAAAGGCCGATTGTAAGGTCGAGTGGACATTCAAAAACCTATATTCAGTTTCCAAACTTATTCTCTAATGACGGTTTCTAGGAATTTTCATAAAATTCAGTTGTTGTACAGTATATTCTGACTTTTATTTGAGTAGCGATTACATCTCTATTTAGACTTTAAATACCTAACATACATTTCCTAGTAGGCCTTGAACCCACACAATGTCATAGTTATCAACACTAGAACACACATTAAATCTCACCGCCTACACTATCTTTAGTGAATCGATCTCCTTTAGGTGTTGTAATTTAAGATTGTAAGCTTTTATTTGTCAAAAAATCAACAAATGTTGCTGCTTGTATGATAGCTAGGGTGATAAGTTCTATCTTCAATGGTGAGTGGATGAGTTCTATCCCTCTGATGTCATTCATTTTTATTTGCTTTAATGAAATCCATTTTCAAAAAAAAAGTGCGAATCTCAAAAAAAAAATAAAAATCTGCAATTAAAAAAAATAAGTGAGAAACAGATTATTCAAAGTTTTGAAATGCGCATGAAAGAGCATTTCCTGAATATGACATAGCTTGCTGCATCACCATAATTTAACACATGGTCACTGCCTCGATGACGCATTTATTTGTACAAGTACTTAAAACCAGAAACAGCAACAGATGACACAAAGTGACTCGAGTGGAGCAAGAGTAGCTAAACAGGCCATTCATTCGGTGACCTTGGATTCAGCCTCCCAATATCTTCCTCTCGGCAGATAAAGATTCTTCGCACTGTACGCTGGAATGTCCTGCAAGTATCACACAATTTTTTGCAAAATTAGTGGACTGATGACTCACATTATGTACTTTTATTACTAAACCATTACTTTTCTTCCGACACTGAAATCAGTTTTGACACTCAACTTCCACTCACAATCTCCAATCTGCATCACGTCTCCTTCATCATCATACGTCACCTGCCACCCACTGCTCCCATCAGTTAACCTGCACTTGAAGTCGAACATCTGATCGAGTTCGCTAATGAGTTCATTATACCCATTGAACCTTTTGAGGTCAATAGATCTTCCAGCAGCTCCATATTTGAGCACCTGGCAATTTTCTCAAATTTAGAATCTGTATAGACTGCCATTAACAGCAGCACTATTGAACTACAATTTGTTTTATCTATCAAGAATTCCATCGTAGAGTTTATCGAGTACCTTAGTGCAAGACAGTTTGGTGGCAGAGCAACAATTCTTGCATTGACTTTCTGAATTACTGAAGGATGTAGGCTTCGATGGCTCTGAAACGCTTGATTGAGACGTTGCGGGGACAAAACAAAGACTTTCATGATCACTATAAGTAGCAACTTGTGGTGAAGGGAGCTCCGGTGGATTATTAACTAAATTGACTCCAAAAACCCTGCAAGTGCCGGACCCACTTGGTGGAGCTTGTAGAATTTCATTTCCATCCTTCTGTTCCAAAGTTCTCGAACCTTGAGGCCCAGAATTGCAAGAGCTAACATTCATAACTGACAAGTTTCTGCTTCCTATGGCATTTTCAGGGATTCCATAAGAGCTAAGCTGAGGACAGTAACTATTTCGAACACCCAAACTTGTTATTTTTCCACCAGAAAATAAAATTGTACCACTGGGACACGGAAGAAATGGGCCATGCGCCAAAAAGCACATCTGATTCCCTAGTCCCGGAGGTTTGTTGTTCAAACTGGGAATTGGAATCAAATGTGGTAGCATTGGTGGTTTAAGCGCCGCTAATCCATCGACATCTGTGCCCATCTTTTCTTGACCTTGCAAGACCCCCAAGTGATTTGGGGTTGCATACTCAAAGGGGCCATGCAATAAGCCTGGATAGCAAGATTTTTTATCAGACAAAATAAATATTATTGGAACATTACATTAAGCTTCTGATCTTCAACCAATTAGCAGAAACCTTTAAGAAAGAAACTGCGGACCAAGACAAATGATAATTAAGTACTTGCCATCATCGACTATGCTAGGAAGCCAGGAATCTTCATCCAATGGACGCATCTTCTTGGATAGGTGTAGAGGAGAAGTATGTTTCCTTACACGTTCTATTGGCTCAATCATCCAAGGAGACACTTTATCTGGACGCACAAAGCCTTCTGATGCAGCGTCCCATTTCACCTGAAAGAAATCACAATACTAACATGTATTAAACAGAAGTTATCCAAGAGGCTAGGTATCTTAAGAGGAAAATTTTTAACCTTAAGACTTCTCCATTCTGAATTGGGCCACCGAATAGGATCAACATCTTCATTGCCAACAATGGTGCCTTCAAATCTCTCAATCCTGTGGATAGAAAAGGTCTGCTTCAAATATGCAACATAGCTGCCATGCTATACATATTATCCTTGCAATTAAACTTATTTGAGTTATCGCCTGTAAAAACCTTGGTGACACTCAGAGAATTTTCTATGATGATATTAGCACAGATTACAGTAAAATGCCATTCAACAATTGGCAAATGCAGGAACCAAAATGAAATTGACTGCAAAAAAGAGACGAATGTTTCACAAGGGTTCGCACCTCTGTTCTGCACATTCTTCACCTTCAAACAGCATTCTGAACTTCGTGCTGACAGAATAGTCTGTTTCAGATGACTCCAGATACTGATCAAAAGGAATAATAAATTCCGAGGGACTTGTCCTGGAAAAAGGCACATAACAGTTCCATACTTAGCGCAGTGGTTACATAAGCCAACCCAATATAACTGAACCAGTAGAAACTGCTTTTATAAAGAACCCAACATTTTAGTTAACACAAATATTAGCTTACCAAGGACGGTAATAAACTGTGAACATGGTTCCAGTGTTGATGGCATGGATAGCTGTGGCCAATATACCATGCTGCATGCTATGGGCTGAAATAAGACTAGTAGTAGATGCACTGCTTTGTAGTTTCATTGCACGACGCACCCCTACACCAAGTTCTCCATTTTGTCCTCTGTAAAACAAATATTATCAGTCATCTAAGGAACACATACCTGGATAAAACAACAAATTTGTAATATAACGTTCTTCTAAACCTCAACTTTGAACGATGCTTAGTGTAAGTCACCAATGTAGAATTTAGAAGAGTGTGTGAATGCAATTGGAAATGCCATCATAAACTTTTAAAGTCCTTGGCACATGCATGAGAGAAAGAAAGAGAGTACCCAATGAAGATAAAAGCATCGCCGGGAAGAAGTTTTTTTGAAGTCACAAATGTGCTCCATCCAGTAGTAAGCAAGTGCCTCTTTGGCTGACCTGCATTTTTGTTCAGAAAAGTTGAGCAATTTAGTTCAGAGTATCAGGAAAGAAAAATCCACAAGTTATAATCACATAGCAGATCTCCCAAGTCCCAACACCAGGTCTATTTGTTACTATTTTTCTTTAGAAGACACACCACTATCGTTACTGTTTCTAGCTTTATGATTTGGTCTTTTTCTAGTTTAGCTCAGGCCCCCAAGATTACATGTCTGGCTCCAGAACTTTTTTAGATGCAAAAAAATGTCAAATACAATAAATGTTACAACTAGAAGATGATATGAACATGCAATGTATTTATTTTATTTTTTTCATTAGCAATAGAGCTAGGAAAACGCACCCCGATAGACATGGCGAAAACTCCACCCGGAACCATGCAGGTCTTTTGCAAAAAGCTTCTGCTCTGGGCGATCTCCAAACAAATCCTGCAGCAACAATTATAAAATATCAAATTTGTTCCTTAAGTCGATTGCATGCAACATGCTTGAAAAAGTTTAATACTCAATCTCCAATCGCAAACTCTCGCAATGTTCAAAGTAAGTATAATCAATTCTTAATGCTGCAGATAAATAAAATGATACAACAGTACAAGGCATTCGTCAAGCCCAAAATTTTCTATTGTTTAACAAATCCAAGAAAAAAAAAATGACTTGCCAAGATGGCACGGCACTGTTTATAGTATAGCCATTGTTTTGTTATCTATAAAATCACAAGAAGAATACGAACCATGGGTGGAAGGCACTCCTCAGCATGCCGCTTTAGAACAGAGAATCCACCATGTGTGCTTGTGTCAGATGAAGTAAGTTTCTTGCTGAAGGACCGTGGATAAATTTTACATGGCAAAGGTGGAGAATCTCCATCCTCCTTTAAGCTAAGCATGTCTTGCTACAATGAAATAATGCAAAAGCAAGAATTGCCAAAATGTGCAGTTAAGATTTTGATATAAGTAGTTAGCCCTGAATTATAACATAGCAAGAATATGTATATAATTCAATCAGGATCTCAATAGCCAACCTTTGTCTCTGGAAGCAACGTTATTTGGGAAAACACTTCATCTGTTCCAGCTTCAGCCTACAAAATATTAATATAAAAATATTAGCATAACAAAGCTAAATAGACTTAATACACAGAAGTCAGAAACCAAGGATGAGAATCTGTGTCTCAGTCCAAACCCATTGTTGAAAGTGAATAAACACATAAAATGTGCAAAGTACACTGCATACCTTTAGTTGCACGTTTACAACCTTGCAGAAGATTTTTGGAGGTAGATTGTAGATAGGCATTTCCATTTTCCCATCTTGGTTCATAAATGCCTCTACCTAACAAATCACCAAATAGATATACCAAAATATTACAATGAAGCAAAACGTAGTTAGTCTGCTAAGATCACACTAATATCATTTGATTAGTTCACTGTGTGAGCAAATATTTTGGCTGAACATATGAAAGAATTCAGACAATACTAGTAGAATTTAACTCAATTCTGTCTTCCTGAATAAACTGAACTGATTTAAGCATTTTGAATTAAAAATCCACCAGAAGTATAATGCAACCCCAATGAACTATACTAAAAGTTTCAATATAAGAAAATTCGAAAAAAGAATATTAAATTAAATTCTCTGCTGTCAAGGATTCAAACTGACCCACAGTGCATCTCTTAACATCAAAAGAAGAAGAAGATCAAGTTCAGTTCCACTCCCATCCATAATTAAATAAAAAGACTTGGACTGCAGCACTAGAGTTGAAGTAAAATTTGAATTTAATCTTACTTTGACACATGTGACAAGTGACGCAAGCAAATTAATGCATGTTATCCTTCTTTCTAAAGTCCATGTATAAGACGATGAAGAGAAATCGAAGGCAATAACACATTGATTTTAATCCTCGTTTTGAAGTATCTTGATCATATAAAGACAGGATGATGAATAAGACAAAGAATTGACAACAATACCAGAAGAAAAGAGGATGTAACAGAGGGGGGAAAAAAGAAAAAAGAAGAAAAGGGGGGGGGGTTGGGTTGGAAGAATAGAACCTGTTCCATGTGACCTTGAGGGAAGTAGACAACCCTTTCTCCAGTACGGGGAACATGAACAAGTGGACCAGCACATGCACGCCATAGTTCCTTGTACAGGTCACCTTTATCGCCTGAAAAATAGAGAGTAAAGATCATTTAACTTCAAATGTACCAAGGAAACGGTGAAGGAGAGAGATAAGAAAAGGATCCACAAGACAAATGGGTTTAGTCCCGCAAAGAAAGGAAACAAGAAACTTACCATCCATCAAAAAACAGCCAAAGACCCACCAAACTACAGTAGTTCACAAATCATAAAAGTGTGTAAAAGAAAAGCAACAGTTAATAAAAGAGACGTAACCAACCATGGGGGTAGTTAGGAAGCAAGGCGTTGTTGATACAATTTGTGTCTTTGTTCCGGTTCACATGAACCTGATTCTTTGACCTTTTCACTTCAGAAACAACCTTACCCTTACCCTTGCTCTTACACTTAACCATCTTCCTTTCGCTATAGATGCAGAGGAAAATGGAAAAAAAAATCAGAAAAAGGAGCAATGAAATTAAAGCAGAAGGGTACTAAAGTAGCAACCTATATAGCTACCCACCATTAGCCAGAAGAAGAAGACAAAAGAAAGAGAAGAAAGAACAATAAGGCAAAAAAAAAAAAGGGGTCTCAGAGAGTACTACTCAATGACAGTGAATCAGGCTGTCTTGCAGTGCAATGTGGCACTTACCTATATCACCAAACAATTCCACCTCCACTCTGCAGTAATCTCCTTCCTTTTCTCAAATCAAACTAAAAAAACAAAACACCAAGTAACTATAATTATCTCCTTCTTTTCGTATTCTTGAAGTGACCTGGGGGAAAGAACGGAGATGCTTTCTGCTTGTTCAGAAGTAGAAAATGTATTGAAGTAATATGGGGTGGAACGTTAGAGTAAAAAAGGGCAGTGACCTGGTACACTACTACTTAATTAGCAGTACGAGAGCGTGCTCTGTGTGTGTACGTGTAAGGGCCGGGAGCAGACAGGAGCAAGAGCTGTGAAAGTGAAAAGGGATCGTTGCAGCAATATGTAGTGCTGTTTAATGATCATCTTATCCCCTGAATCTAAGAGACACATACGGGTCAGCGTCGTCAGTTCTTTGTTGGGTTGGCGAATGGCATTAATGTCGATGATTGCTAAATTCTCCAACGATTTCTTCTATGCGAGTGCCTTTCGTCTTTATTTTCTTCTCTGTTGTCAATATTATTATGTTGTGGCAATCTCCGCCACCCGCAGCTCAGACTTAGTGTGCGTCCTCTCTTTCATCTTCTCTTCTCTTCTCTTTAATTTTCTCGTCCCTCACCCTTTTTATTTTACTTGTACTCGCTCCATCAGTTCTTTTTTTGTTTTTTTTTTTGCACTTTTTTTCCCGCTATTGTCCGTATACGTTTATTTCAATCTGGTTTTTGAAAATCATTTATCAGAAAATAAATATTGTTTAAAATTTTTAATTATCTTTTATCCAAAAAAAATTATTATCTAATTCAATTCGGAATAGAAATATGAAGGGACAAAAAATTTCTAAATAATTAATTTAATATCATAGGATGCATTATAGACGTCACATGTTTTGTCACTAATTTTAATAATTTAATTTATAGTAAATGTGAAAATATTCTATTAATGAATGTTATTTTTTTTTATCAAATATCATTTATTAGTATCTTATAAGATCATAACTATTAGCTGTTGATAGGAAAGGAAAATTTTTTTTAATTATCTTAAACTTAGTCAAGTCAGAATTTGAATTTGATATCTAAAATTTTCGAATCTTCACCTCAGCAATTAGACTATATCTCATCAGTAAATGTTATTTTTTAAATCTCAGTAAATTATATAATAAAATTATAGAGTTTTTTCTTTTCATAAGAAGCGATGTAATTTTATAATTACATTAATGGAGGATATAAAATTTGTATTACTATAATTGATTTTTTCAGTGTATATATATGTGTGAAAATCACAAAACTTCATGTAACTTAAATAATTTTTAAGTTTATTATTTAATTTTTTTATTGTTTTAGTTTATTATAATAGATCATAGTATAATACAAAACAAACAAAAATAATAACAGAAGATAAAAATGAGAAAATACTAGCATTTCCCTTTTAATTTAGGCAAATTATTATCTAAGATAAGTGTATTACACCATATAGTTAGATATATGACATACAAATTAAGTGTAAAATAATTATCCAATGAAAATAAAATATCTAATTTATTATTCAAATATAATCATTGGGTGTATTACACCTAACCTAGTCAATAATCTCCCTTTAATTTATATTTCAAATGTAGCGTTAAATACTTTGGTAGTCATCCAACTTTACACTAATTTCACTTTGTTAGTAAACTTCAATTGGTTTTTTTAACTAGAATTAGTTTGTTTGCGGAAAATATTTTGTTTTTGAAAAATATTTTCTAAAAAAATACAATAAATGATGAGATAAGACGTTGAAAAATAAATGAGAAGATATTGAAAAATAAATTAGAAGAGAAAATAATTTCCCATCCTTAGATTGGGAAATTATTTTCCCTTATTTTAAAGATATTTTCTTTTAACTAATAATTTATTTTCTTTTAACTTATTTTATTTGGAAATCAAAATACTGAAAAATAAGAAAAAATATTTTGTTGAAGAATATTTTCTACAAACAAGCAGAGCCTAAACTATAATTTAAGTATCACAAATTACTTAATGGCGTATTGTGACAGGCAAAATTGGAATATTCAAAAAATATTTGTCATATAAGCACACAAGTTACATGCTAACTCATATTAATGACCAAAATAAAATTAATTAAAATTTAGTGGCCAAAATAAAGTAAGTGCAAAGTTTAAAGACCACCAATATCTATTTAACTCATTAACCAATTTTGTCAAGAAATTTATTTGACCTATATTAAAAAAATTCATATCTAATAACTAAAAGTTATAAAAATATTATTGTATATTTTTTATGAATAAATAAGTTATTTTAAAAATAAAATTTAAAATAATTTAAACAAAAATAAAAAAATATTTTAATATATATATAATCATAAAAATTTTACACAATATTATGAAAACAATAAATTTATAAAATATTATGAAAGTTACATTGAAATTTTGAAAATTTAAATTTATAATTATATAATAAAAAAATTGATCATAAAAATGTAAATTTTATTTTAATTTTAAATTGACACTTTTTAAAATTATACATATAAATAAATTTTTTTTAATTTTTAAATTAATAATTAAATAAACAACAAAAATTGGTTATACAAATGTAATTTTTTAATTCAAAATTATACAAATAAAAATATTTTGAATTTAAATCAACATAAGTAAATATTAAAAAAATTATATTGACAGTATAAAACTCAAATTAACTATTATAAGTGAAAATATTTAAAAACTGTTACTTTCTACCTTAATTACGTTAATGCTATAAAAAATAGTAATAAGAATCAATATTTTGTAATTTTAATTAATAAATATTTTATCCAAAATAACAATTAATATCTCTAAAATATTTTAATATTTATAAAATTGTAAATAATACAAATCAAATAAATCACATTCATATATTATTTGATTGAATAGTCATTGATCATTAAATTATTTACTTGTGTGAAAGTAGTATATGTCATATTAAATTGTTGATATTTTAATAATCTTTACTTTTTAAACTATAACTATAAATAATAGAATAAAATTAATAATATTTAAAGACTGCATTATATTTATAAATAAACTTTAATCTTAAATTATAAAAATTTTAAAATCAACAAAATAATTGATAAAAAATATTTATAAAGATATCAATTTTATTTTAGAGTCACTAAACTCTGCACTTATCTTATTTTTATACTAAATTTTAATTTGTTTTATTTAAGTAAATATTTAATTTGTATAATGATATGATAAATATTTTTAAATATTTAAAATTCAGCTGTCATATTAAAAAATTATCAAATAATATATTAATAATACTTAAATTAAAATTTATTTATTAAACAAATTAATTTCCAAAATATAATTAGTATAAAATTGATTCACCACCAAAATATTTAACCCTCTAAGTGCCATACCTGCTCATTAACTTTGCTGTCAAAAAACAAAAAATTGCAACTTGCAACTTGCAACCTATTGGATAAATAACAATTGAGAGAGTAGAAAAATTCAATCGAACCAACCCTTTTTTTGTTTATTCACCAACCAACCATACTTCATTTCATTCAAGCGCTTTAATTTCATCCTACGCAGCTATTCTATTTATATATATAAACCTGAAACTCTAATTTCACTGTTTACATACAGTGTATTTCCTCACTTCCAATTTCACCAATATTTTCAATTTTACCACCGTTAATAAGGTAAGCAATAATTACGTCGTCGCCCTTCTGCATCCCCTTAGCTCTGAAAGAAAACGACGTCGCTTTGTTTTTCCCCTCTTCGCATCTGTTCTTTGAATAGTGCTATTCCACCTTTCTCATTAGTGCATTTGGGTTGTTTTTTTTTTTCATTTTGGACAAATATGTAAAATCAGTTTTTTGTTTTTCCCAACTCACCCTTTTAGCAACAAGCCCAACTTCAAAACAACCGTTTTGTAGCTGGTGTCAATGCAAATAATTCACATATATTGCCCAATTGTTTATATTTGAAATTTGAAAGTGACAATTTGTGCTTTACATTTATTGTTCCAAATTCCAATGAAATAATTTTTTTACATAGTAATAGAAAATTTCTGTATTTAAATTATAATTATAAATACATATTATTTTAAATTTTTATAACAAATTTATTTTAGTTGATTTTTATTCATATGAAATTTTTGATAAAAATAAAATTAACAGATAACTTTTAAATAATTTTTTAATTTTTAATTATAATTTGTAATATTTATATATTCATCATATGATGATAATAATAAAAAATTTTGAAATTTATAAGTATTAAGACATAATTATAAAGTAATATCACTCAAAACCTTTTATTTTTTAATTTTAAAAAAATCTAAATAAAAAATATTTACATAATTACTTTACTATGTACTTTGAGTCCTTATGTTTATAAAAGTTAAATAATATAAATTAATTCTGAACAAAATTTATTCTCCAAATGTATATATTAAAATAGTTAAATTTTAGTCATTAAATCATTTTTTTTAATTATATTGGAAAGGGAAAAATAAGAACTTTAATTTAAAATTTAATAATTATTGTGTAAGATTTTAACTATTGTGCATGAATTTATATTTTCATTAAATTTTAATTCTTAATTTAAGTGTAAATTAATTTTTAAATGAAATGATGCAAATTTTTCTTTTAAAATGCAAAAGACTAAAGATTTATATAACTAAAAAAGAGACAAAATTAAAAAATTACTTCAATTATTTATTTAAAAAAATTGAGGATATGTGTATATATATGTGTCTGTGATAGAGAGATTCTTTTAAAAATATGATGAAAAAGTTTTATAATTTATTTAAAATATATTTTAGAGTTTAAATATGTTTATACTGGTTAACAAATTAATTTACAAATGAATTATTATTAATTGTTTTAAAGATTAAAATATATGATTCTGTTTTGTGTTATGTTAGACTATGTTTGCTAGGAATTGTGTGGACAATTTATTTATTTTTTTATAATCTCCATATTGAAAAAAAAAAAAAAGTATAAATTTAAAAATTGATAGGTGACCTATGAATTTTTTTTAGAGTTTAATTTTATATTTATATCGTAGGGAAGCATGAATAACTTTTTTAGCATAGTACATAGATCATACAGTGTAACAAAAACACAACCATTTATATATCTTATTTATCGATTGTCAAGCTTTTTTCAACCTTTGAACTAAAATAAAATCCACAAATTTCCTTAACTATAAAATTATAAATGATTTTTTTCCATCATTAACAATTTTCAGATATATTATATTACAACATTAAATAAATAATATATATTAAATATTCTATATCAAAATTAAAAAAATTCCTAAATTTTGAATAATGGAATTTTTTTTTTTTTTTTTTTTTTTTATGTTTTTAACATGTGTGCATAAAAATGGTTTTATTTGAAATGACGATTTAGAGTAAAGAAGCATGGTATTGTCTACATATCAATAATATAAAAGTGGTAATATTGATTTTTTATTAAAAAATTATTTTTTATGTCCCAAAATTATGTATTTTGACTTTTAAAATATATTGAAAATTATAATAAAATTTTATTTTTTAATATATCTTTAGCTAATTAATATTAGCCAATTTATATTATTTTCATACATTTATATGTTCTAAATAAAAGTGCATATTAAATAAGAATGTATTAATATATTCTATTAACTAATTTTTCAAAAAAATAAATCTATAGTTAAAGGCAATTAAAAATATTAAAGAAATCTACAATTTGAAACAATAGAAGAGTGGATCTACAATTTTAGAATTAAATAGTAGTAGCTTACTAGCTATTTACCTAATTAAATTATTGAATAATGTTTGATATATGTATTAAATTTCAGCCAAATGTAATATTTGGACCATATAAAAAAATAAAAAGTTTGCTACATACAATATAATATTAAAAAAAAGATATTATTGTCTAAATTTAGAGTATTGCACTAAGTTAAAACATTTGGCCCACAAGATAAATATCTTTATCTTTTACACTTAACCGTTTAATATTATACTCTCAATGTAGGTCAAAATTTTCCTTAAAAAATAATTAATATGATTCCCATCACGTTAAAATAATAAACTCCCATGACAAAGTCAAAAAAAGTAATTATTTATATTGATGGCCATGACGTGGATAGCGATGTGAAAATACTTTTTGATAAAAGTATATTGTACATTGTATTATAAATGTAAATAAATAATATATTATTTATGATTGAATAATATATTATTTATAAGAAAATAATTTTTAAATATTAAGAAAATAATAGATTATTTTTTAAATTTTTTTAATATTATAGTTTTCCAAATTTTCTCTAAATTCTCTTAAAATTATTCTACTATAAAATATTTTTTTTCTAATTAAATACTATTAAATTCAATTTTAGTTTTATAACAAACTAAGCAATTTAATCTTTATTTCACAACACGTTATCAGCACGAAAAGCTCTTGATCAAAATAATAAGATATATATTTCTTAATATTTAATATTTATGAATATATTATTTTATTATATATTATCATGAATGACTATGCCTCCTATTGATTTATATATATTCATATTTATATTTATTTCTTCAATCTAACTTTATATTAATTGTTATTTTTATTTTATTTTACTAATTACACCATTGATGCAAAAATTGCTAGAAATGGTTCTAACCTTATAGATGGTTATGCCTCCTACCAATTTATATTTATGCATATTTATATTTTTTATTATTTATGTTATTGAAAGGCTATACCCCCATTTTATATTAATGGACGATTTTGTCCCATATTTATAAATATCATTATATTAACTCACTTACTATAAATAATCATATCAACATTATTTATTAATTTTAGTTTATATAATTTATTTCTTGATATATTATATTAAAAAAAATTCTAACGGCTATATTTTTCATTATAAATAGACAAACTATAAATGTTATTTATTCACACAAATTCATACATTTTCTTTTTCTCTCTTTACTCTAAATTGTAAAAATGATTTGGTATATTTATATATGTGTTTTGATCATGACTATTATAATAGTTTTAGGAATAATTTATATGGAATATGATTTTCTATTTGATATAATTTTAAGGATTATTATATCATTTTTTGTACCGCTATTATTTCTTGCAATATTCATTCATGATATAATTAATTAGTAAATTCTGATTATGTTTGATTTTTTTTAGTAGTCATCAAATTTATGAATTCTAATTGAGTTATATTTTTTTTATTAGTTATCATAATGATAAATCTAGTAAAACTTGAGTTCGTTGCTCTTGACATCACGAGAAAAAATTATATGTCTTGGATTCTAGATGTAGAAATGCATCTTCAATCAATGGAGTTAATTGATACCATAAAAGAAAATAATAACACCTCATTGCAAGATAAGGCCAAGTCTATAATTTTTCTCCGTCGTCATCTTGGTGAAGGATTAAAATGTGAATATTTGACTGTCAAAAATCCAAGTGTTCTTTGGAAGGATCTAAAAGACAGATATGATCATCAAAGAGATGTAACACTACCAGTAGTCACTAATGAATAGAGAGCTTTACACTTTCAAGATTTCAAAAAAGTGAGTGACTATAATTCTGCAATGTTCAGAATAGTATCACAATTAAAATTTTATGGACAGACAGTTACAGACAAGGATATGCTGGAGAAAACTTACTCCACATTTCATGCATTAAATGTTACACTGCAATAACAATACAGGATGCAGAGATTTAAAAAATATTCTGAACTAATTTCATGCCTACTGGTAGCTGAGAAAAATAATGAACTCTTGATGAAAAATCATCAGTTCCGTCCCATTGGCTCAATAGTATTTCCAAAAGCAAATGCTATAAATTATTCTAGATATAAAAATTACAATAGCCATGGACGTGGGAGAGGTAGAGGTCGTGGATGTGGAAGAGGTTAATTCTTTGGCTGTGGTCATGGAAATAAATATAATAATACTCCACAATAAACTCAAACTCAACCTCAAAAGAAATTAAAATCAGTCATCAGTGATAGTCAATAAAGGCCTCAACATAAGTCTGAAACTGTGTATTTCAGATGTGGTAGTAAAGGACACTGGTCACGATTTTGTCTTACACTACCACATATTTGCCAACTTTATAAGGCATCATTGAAAGGCAAAAAAAAAGGAAATAAACTTCAATGAGCATCATACTTCTATTAATGATACAACTCATCTAGATGTTTTTTATTTTACTAATGATTTTACAGACAACGAAAATTGAGACATATATAATTTTTAAGTATGTTGTTATTACCTATTTTATTTTTAATTCTGAAGAATATGTTATTGTTATGTATGTTATTTTCAAATTAAATAAAATGTCATACTTTACAATTATTTTATGTTTTTACCTTAATGGATTAATTATGTGTTTATCTATTTTGAAGTTTAATATGGATTATACTCAACATAAAGACAATATTGGAGATCTCTGCATACTAAATAGTGGTACTACACATACTATCTTAAAAAATAGAGACTATTTCTCTGAAATAAAGCCTATAAAGGCAGTTGTAAAAACAATATCAGGTCTTGTAGATCTGATTAAAGGAATTGGCATAGCTAAATTTATGTTACCAAATGGAACAAAATTTATAATTTATAAAGCTTTGTTTTCACCAAAATCAATAAGAAATTTGTTGAGTTTTGATGACATATATCGAAATGGGTGTGATACCCAATCCATTACTATAAATGGTAACAAATATTTAAATATAGTTTCCTATGAATCAGGAAAATACAAGTATTGGAAAAACTGACAAAACTCCCTACTGGATTGTATTACATGTATATACATGTAATTGAATCAAATATGGCAGTAAAAGAAAAATCTTATGATCCTTCAACAATAAATCTATGGCATGACATATTAGGTCATCCTGGATCAATAATAATGTGAAGGATAATTGAGAATTCACATGGGCATCCATTGAAGGGGCAAAGAATTCCTCAATCAAATGAAATTTTATGTACAGCTTGTTCTCTCAGAAAATTAATCTTGAGACCTTCACCATCTAAAATCCAGAATGAATCACCTATGTTTCTTGAAAGAATTCAAAGTGATATATGTGGGCCAATTCACCCACCATGTGGACCATTCAGATATTTTATGGTATTAATTGATGTATCTAGTAGATGGTCATATGTTTGTCTATTGTCAACTCATAATGTTGCATTTGCAAGGTTGCTAACTGAAATTATTAAATTACGAGCACAATTCCCTAATTATACAATCAAAAGGGTAAGACTTGATAATGCTGGTGAATTTACATCTCAAGCATTCAATGATTATTGTATGTCTACTGGGATCATTGTTGAGCATCCTGTTGCCCATGTACATACTCAAAATGGTTTAGTTGAATCATTGATTAAACGCCTTCAGCTTATTGCTAGACCATTAATAATGAGAACAAAGCTTTCCATTTCAATTTGGGATCATGCAATCCTACATGCTGCTTTATTAATTCGTATCAAACCTAGTGCATATCATAAATACTCCCCACTACAATTGGCATTTGGTCAAAAGCCAAATATTTTCCATCTTAGAATTTTTGATTGTGCAGTATATGTACCCATTGCGTTACCTCAGCGCACAAAAATGGGTCCTTAACGAAGATTGGGAATTTATGTTGGGTTTAAAACACCCTCGATTATTAAATATCTTGAACCTTTAACTGGTGATATTTTTACAACACATTTTGCTGATTGCCAATTTAATGAGGTTGTTTTCCCAATATTAGGAAAAGGGGAGAAAGAAGGGAAAAGGGATATTTCATGGAATGAACCATCATTATTGCATCTGGATTCTCACACAAAATAATATGAATTAGAAGTGCAAAAGATTATGCACTCACAAGCAATTGCAAATCAATTGCCAGATGCATTTACTGATACAAAAAGAGTGACTAAATCATATATACCAGCAGCCAATGCTCCTGCTCATATTGAAATTCCAGAAATAAAATCTGAGAGTAAAGACACTCATGAGTCTAAAACACGCTAGAAGCGTGGAAGACCAATTGGTTATAAGGATAAAAATCCTCGAAAGAGAAAAGGAGTAGATAATCATATTGATAACGAGAAAAATATCCTTGAAGAAATGGAAAATAAAGAAATTCATGAAATATTTTCATATACTATTGCCTGTGAAATCATAAATGACAAAGATGATCCTGAACCAAAATCAGTCATGGAATGTCAAAATAGGCATGATTAGATAAAATGGAAAGATGTTATGTAGGCTGAATTGCACTAACTAAATAAGCGAAATGTTTTTGGGCCAATTATTCATATGCCTAAAAATGTGAAACCTGTAGGATACAAGTGGGTCTTTGTACGAAAGAGAAATGAGAAAAATGAAATAATAAGGTACAAAGCTAGACTTATAGCTCAAGGTTTTTCACAAAGGTCCAAAATTAATTATGTTGAAATGTATTCTCCTGTTATGGATGCAATTACGTTCAAGTATCTGATTAGCCTAGTAGTTTCTAAGAAATTAGAAATGATTCTTATGGATATTGTGACTACTTATTTGTACGGATCACTTGATAGTGACATTTATATGAAAATCCCTAAAGGATTTAAAATGCCTGAAGCATTAAGTACACCCAAAGAAATGTATTCGATCAAGCTCCAGAGATCTTTATATGGGTTAAAACAGTCTAGGCACATGTGGTATAATCGTTTAAGTGATTATTTGATTAATAAAGGATATGTGAGTAATATTAGTTGTCTATGCGTTTTTATTAAGAAAACAATATCCGGATTTGTGATTATAGTTGTATATGTTGATGATTTAAATATCATTGGAACAAAAAATGAGATCCATGAAGCAACAATATACTTAAAGGAAGAATTTGAAATGAAAGATCTTGGAAAAACCAAGTATTGCCTTGGTTTACAAATTGAGCAAATGCACATTGGGATATTCGTGCATCAATCAAATTACACAGAAAAGATCTTGAAACGCTTTAATATGGATAAAGTAAATCCTTTAAGTACTCTAATGGTCGTCAGATCACTCAATATTGAGACTGATCCATTTCGACCCTGTGAAGAAAATGAAGAAATTATTGGTTCTGAATTTCCATATCTCAGTTAATATGAACCCTAAAAGGGATCAAAAGTGCCTAAATATTAAGAATTCAAGTTAATTAGTTTAATTTCCTATAAACTGATACGAACCCTACCTATAATAGAGATAGAATGCGCATCCAACTTTGAATATTAGCCCAAGGATCATCAAGGATAGTTGTGTTGATGGAGCTAAACCCCTTGCTTATTAAATTGAAGCAAGATACTTAGCTATTATAAGATGAACAATCACACAATTCTAAGTTTAATCTAACCTAGTAATTGTAATGAAAGGTAGAAGTGAAACAATTCAAGTAAACTTGCAAAGTTTCAAAAGAACAAAGTTTAAGGAAAAAACCTCACTTTTAATATTTCAATCTTCTTAAATTCGTATGTCATAGGGTTAGCCCTTATATAGGCATGTAAACAACCTAATCCTTAAAGGAAAAGGTTCTATTCCTTATTCCTAAAGATACCTATATAGGAAAATCCTTAATTAAGGAGATTTCCTTTAAAATAGGACAACTAATGACAACTCATTACAATTCATGACAACTAAGTAAAATGACAACTCATGACAACTAAGCATAAAAGCATGCCATGTCACATGCCATGTCATATGTTGACCATTGACAATTGACTTTGACTTGTTGACTATTTGACTTTGACTTTGACTTGTTGACTTTGACTTAAAATATTCTTGAATCTTCTCACATCTTCTAGAATCTTCTTGAATTTTCCTTATTGACTCCAAAATAGGAATAACTCCAAAATTCATCCATATCAAGCTAATTAATTTCAAAATAGGAAATTAAACTAATTAACTTGAATTCTTAATATTTAGGCACTTTTGATCCCTTTTAGGGTTCATATTATCAGTGCCATTGGAGCTCTAATGTATCTTGTTAATTGTACTAGACCTGACATTTCTTTTGCAGTGAATTTATTAGCAAAGTTCAGTTTCAACAAAAAGGCATTGGAAATGGATTAAACATATACTTCGATACCTTCGAGGAAATGTTGATTTGGGTTTATTTTATTATAACAATTCAAAATAAGAATTGATTGGTTATGCAGATGCAGGGCATTTATCTAATCCTCATAAAGTGAAATCTTAAACAGGCTATGTGTTTACAAATAACGGAACTACAATTTATTGGCGTTCCCATAAACAAACGCTTGTCACTACTTCTTCAAATCATTTTGAGATTATTGCACTACATGAAGCAAGTAGAGAGTGTGTATGGATTAGATCAATGACACATCATATTGAAGAATCTTATGGTTTTTCAGTCAATAAAAGTCTAACAATTTTATATGAATATAATGCAGCATGCATTGCACAGCTAAGGGAAGATTCTTTTCATACACTCAAGAGCTAATAAAAGATAATCATATAGATATTAAGTATATTCAGTCTAGTAAGAATTCAGCTGATCTTTTCACAAAGGCGCTTCCAACTACAATCTTTAGAAGGCACGTTCAAGATATTAGAATGCAACATCTGCATACTATGTGAAGAAAAATTATACATATCAACTTGAGGAGGAGAAAATCATGCACTGTACTCTTTTTTCTTAAGCTAAAGTTTTTCCTACTGAGTTTTATTTAGTAAGATTTTAACAAGACAGTTGTAAAATATTGTTATTCAAGGGGGAGTATTATGAATGTGAATGAACAATATATTGCTTGTGAATGAACAATATATTACTCGTGAGAAAATAGTTCTCCAATAGTGAAAAGAAAATCTTTATATAAAGAAATTGAAATTCATTAAATAAGTATGTTAAGAAAAGGATAGATTACTCTTCAAATTCTTTTAATACTATAGTTTTTCAAATTTTCTCCAAATTCTTTCTAAATTCTCTTAAAATTATTCTACTATAAAATATTTTTCTTCTAATTAAATACTATTAAATTCAAGTTTAGTTCTATAATAAACTAAACAATTCAATCTTTATTTCACAACACATTGTTGTTTGATCAAATTTTTTAAAAATTATAATTTTTTTTTCTTTTTATTTTTGTGTTTCTGTTTCATTTATACAATCTTGTTAGAAAGAGAGATTTTTGTGTAACAACAATCTACCTTTTTCATTTTCTTTTATTCTCTACTATTCTCTTCTTTAAATTTCCTTTCATTCTCTCCACATTTTTTTCGTTTTCCTTTTATTTTGTTCTTGCGGTTTTTTTTTTTTACAAGTGAAGTCGCCGAATCTTTTACATGCAAATCCATAAATTCTCTAATTAAAATTTCTTATTACATTATATAAATCTCTACTTTCTATTTTTTTAATTAAAAATTACCATTTTACAATTAAATTTTTTATTTTAATTCATTATTTTTTTACCTTAACATATGAATTTCTAATTTTCATTATTTTTAGTTGTTAATAATTGAGTTATTATTTAGTTCTTTTATTCTTTTGCTTTTTCTAATTATATCTTGAAAAAATTTAAAATACCGTTTGTTATTTTAACCAATTGTTTCAATGGTTGTTTTGATCATTTTGGTTGTTATTTTTTTATTTAATTGATTTAAAAAATTTGAAATATTATTTTTTATTTTACTTAATTATTTTAGGTATTTTCATAATTATTTTTTTTACAGTTATTTTATGATAAATGAAAATATTCACTGTACTTTTAAAATAAACACTGTCAAATAACATATTTAAAAAAATTAACCGTGTTTTTCAAATTTTTTGTTTTTATGTTTTTTCTGAAAAAATTATTATATTTTTATATTTATGGGAGCATTAAAAACTCTAAAGATAAAAGTATGAAGTCAAAAAAATTACTCCTAACGTGTCACGACTGACACGTTAGGAGTATTTTTTTTGGATACATGTCACTCCTAAAGTGTATTTACAATAAAAAAAAAAACAAATGATATAATTGAATTTAATAAAAACAATTAAATGCCAATGTTGTTCACCTACAATCCTGCATGCAGACCAAGCGTCACGGCATTGTCTTCTTCCCAACGTGGGGACAACATCACCTTGCATAGTACATTAGGAAATAATGACCTGACTCTCGAGTCTTGAACTAACCTGTATATCTCTGGTCGATTATTATCCAGCTACCTCAATTAATTACATATGCACGGACCAATTAGTGCCCTGTTTAGCTGTTAGTACTACCCATCTTCGCTTATCCTTTCTGCCTTGTAATTTCCGGCGACCCCCACAGCCGAGGATATTAAAAAATTTACTCATTGAGAGCGACTGGATGTGCTTGTCCGTCGACAGACAGAGGGTTTCGGTAGTTTTAAAACCACAAGTAACTCTTAAATTTTGTCTATTTCCCCACGTTTTTTCTTTCCTTGTTTTCATAGATGTCTGAGTTGGAGTGGGTTGAGAATCGCGACGAAAATAAGGGGCTTTCGTCGTGGATTGGATTGGAGGAGGAAGTCATGAAAAGACGACAAAAGTATACAGCGGCCAAAACGACTCGTCTTTTTCAAACAGCTTTGCTGGTTGCGCAAGTGCATGTGTGCTGGGCTGGAGGTGGGTTCTTAATTAATGGAAACATTTGGAATTTATTTTGCAATGTCTACTGTTGGTACACTGACTCTCTGGATTTAAAAGTAAATAAATATACAACGCCCTGATTGTTGTAATTTGGCAACCCTGCCCTGCCGGCCAGTCGGAGAGCACAGCATTTCCTGACCAAAAAATACTGGTTCAAAATGGAGGAAGGAAGCAAGTAATTAATATGGATGATGCTGAGTTTTGCTGTTGGAGCTTTTGTCCTCCTCGTCCACAAATCAAATATATTAATTAGCAGAGTAAGGACGTGTCGCGCAATGAATTATTTTAAACACAGCTTCTACCTACTCGATTTGCATGGTTCTACAGTGACAAAAATATCAGTTCAAAAAAAAAAAATAATGATAAAACAACGAAATCCAAAAAGATTATTTTGATTTATTATATTAATTTATTTTTAATATTTTAAAAAATATTTATTTATTTATAATATTTATAATAGTTAATATTTATTAATTTTGTTAAAAATAAAATAACATACAATTTTATAAATATTAAAAATGAATAAATATTTTTTTAAATATTAAAAATAAAATAGTATAATAAACTAAAATGTAAAAATATACAGTAATTGTTTTAAAATAAAAAAATAACTATAAAGTTATAATTTCAGAAATATTAAGAAAACTAATGAAACCAAACTTAGCTGATAAAAAAAATAAAAAAGATTATTATACACTATGTATCTTGTTCATGATCGTTGATAGGTACATGGAGCATCTAAAAATCAGGTTTCGTATAGTAATAATAATTTTTTTTTCTAAACCATGAATATTCGTTTTGATCAATGTGATGTAATTTCAACCCCAAATATTATTGAGACGAAAATAGTTATTTATTAATTAATTTCAAGGATCATTGATGATAAATAATATTTAAATTTCACATTTTAAAATGTTAAAAAAAAAAAATGATCATTGGACTATTTTCTTGCTATATATATATGCAATAGTTATTTATTAATTTATCTCAACGATCATTGATGATAAATAATATTTAAATATTACATTTTAAAATATTTTTAAAAAATAATCATTGGACTATTTTTTTTATGGTATATATATATATATATATATATATATATATATATATATATATATATATATATGAATATATATATGGATTATACTGCTGGAACTTTTATGAATTTATTAATGAGAAATTTAAAAAAATTTCTTAAAAATTTAATAAAAATATACTTGTTTTTCATTATTTACATTTATATATCTTTTTAAATTCAATAATGCACCATTTTTTAAAAATAATTTTATTTATGCCTCATTTTATTTTTATCTCATTTCCTTATCTTTTTTTCTTTTTATATTTATTTTCTTATTTTTCTACTCTTTATTTTATTTTTACCTTATTTTTACTTCTTCATTGTTTACTTTTCTCTTTTTTTTTTTAATTTTTATTTTCTCCTTTTTTCATCTTCTCTTTTCTTTTTTATTTTCCTCTTTTTTTCTTATTTTTCTCCGCCTTCCTTTTTCTTTTTATTTTCTCCTTTTTTTTCTTTATTTCTTTTTACATTTTCCTTTTTATTTATACTTTTAATCTTCAACAATTTTGTTTTTTTTTATATATTTAGGATATTAGTCTTGGATATGTTTCCAAACTATTAATTTCAAGAATACAAAAGTATGTTATTTTTTATTTTGATTTTTATGTTTTAAGTAATGTGGAAAAAATAAATTAAGAGAAATAAAAATATATTTATAAACTACTGCTGATTATGCAAGTAATAAAAAAACTAATGACTAATACTTTAACATGAGAAATGCTTCATAATTTTGTTATATGTGGTCCAAAAGTTTAAGGTCATATTTAATATTTAATTTGATTTCTTATTTGGTTGGGATTCCTATTTAATAATGAAATAAATTTAAACCATTGATTTTGGTATTTGATGGACATACCAAATTTAAAGTTACACATATATAAATTGGTTCTCTTTCCATCTGTTATGGTTAGCAGACAAAATTTCATCTAATTCTCTACTACATGAAAATTAAGGTTAAAGAAAAAAAACTAGTTTAATAAAAAAACACAATTAGATTCAAGTCTCTCTACAATTATGATGAATTCAACATCAAGTAAGTATTTTTATATTCTATTTTATTTAATAAATTATTTATGTCAAGTTCTATAATGATGATAATGTTTGTTTTTACATGATAATTATGTTAATTTTACATATAGTATCAGAGTATAGTTTTGAATATATAATTTATTCATATATTACGATCGATTAGTTATACATTAAGATTATTGATTGTTTTATGTTTGTGGGTGTTGATTGACATTATTGTTTTATTTATTATTTTAATGTTTTGATTAAAAAAAATTCGACATTTTATAGTTGGTCTGTTGCTTTTCGGCTTGACATGCTTATTGGCTGTGTAATTGTCCGAATGCTGTTAATAAATCATAAAAGGCCTTATGAATTGTTTAAAGGCCATATTGTTTAAATATAAAGATGGCTTTTGATTGTTGATGTTTTGCTTTGATATATTAATTATTTTAATAATATAATTATTTAGTTATATCGTATTAAGATTAAATTAGTTTGTTAGTCAACAAAGTGGCCAAACTAGTTATAATATTTGGCTATATAATTTATAAAATTTTATAGAATGCTCTTGTTTAGGTCATAAAATTTTATTGGTTGTTAGAAATTCAAGATTTGCGTAAAAGTGGATTGATATTTTATAACTAATAAACACAAAAGAGGAAATCTATTATTCTATTGTCAAATGTAATATGGATATCCACATATATATATATATATAATATAAAGATTATTAGTTACCTTATAAAGTTTGAATGACATTATAATTATGATGATGATCTGTATATATTGTTGTGTTTACCCAAAGGAAGCCTACAATATATTTTATGTGTGTTAATTATCTGAATATGTTAATTTGGTGAGCATTTATATATTTGCAGTTATTTCCCTTCATTCGTATGTGTAAGCACCTAATTTCGGGATGCAATTGTGCACAATTGCGACGTAAGCCCCTGTAATAAAATTTATTCAAAAATTGAACTTGGTTATTGATTTTTTGGACTTTAGGGACTAAATTGTAATATTTTTTAGAATTTGATTACAAATAAGTCATTTTTTTCAGGGGTCTTTTGGTAATTAAAAGTTAAAAAAAAAATTTTTTAGATCGGCATTGGTGTAATGCTGATTGGAATTACACAATGCCGACTGGCATTGTGTAATGCCGATCGGCATTAGACAAGGGCCAATCGGCATTGTACAATGCCGGTCGGTATTGCACAATGTCGATCGGCATTGTACAGTATTAATGCGCAATAATTTCATTTTTTGATTTTTTCGCGTTTTATTTCCTTATTTTTATCAATTTTTTCAGTGTTTTAATTGGTTAAAAATTCAAATTTTATCCTTGATTATCTTATAAGGTTTTTTTTAAAAACGCATAAGGCTTTTTTTTTTAATCAAAACAAACGCTATCTGATCATCAGTCCGTTCCTCCTTTGGAGGAAGTTCAGTACGCGCAAACTCTGCATTTAAAAGCAGAGTCTGCATGCGTGCGTGGAAAAAAAAAGAAAAAAAGAAGGTTTTGGTTGGGGGGACTTCTTTTTCTTCTGGTCTTTGAAAGGATTTTTTACAAGGAGAGACTAAGAGAAAGAAGACACAGTGAAAAAAATAGACTGGAAGCATAAAGCCTTAATTTTCGATGCTGAAATTTCCGAAGGCAATAGTACAGAATCAACAATATCTTAATTTTAACGGTGATAATCCAATTTGAGGAGCTCAAAAAGGGGCATTTGCACAGCATCTCCAATGTTATTCTTCTATTTCTTTTATTCCCTTTTTTATTATTTTCTGTTTATGTTGTTTTCTTTTATTTTTGTTATTGTTTTGATTATTTGATTTCATTGCTAATTTATTTTTTTTGTTGTTTTGATGTCCGTATGAGGATTGAGGAAGGGGAAATCGCCTATGTGTAATTGAACAGAGGATCCATGGAGCCTGTACTGTTTTAATAATAGTTCTTAGGGTTTTAATTTTTGTTCTGCATTTTTGTATCCTGTGTAATTTATTTTAATTTCTGGATGTATAATTATTTAATTTTAATTTTGTACGTAGTTTGTAATAGCCCCAGTAGTGGGACTAGTGCAAGATTTAAATTTCTGCACTTTAAAATTAATTAGTAATTAGGTTCAATTGGGTAAAAATCAATTAAAATTAATGATGGCTTTAGTTAAATTAGGGTTTGCATGTAATTAATTTAGGGTTTTTTTTTTAGAAAATCACTGTAATGTTTGTTTGATCTATTTTTTGTGTTTTATTTATTTTGGGCTTGTTTTTTTTATGTTTTTTTTTTATGTTTTAGGGCCTCAAGCCCACGTTTAGGTCTAACCCACTAAATAAATAGGTTTAAAAATGGTTTAAGATTTAAAATAAAACCAAGTTAGATTTAGGCCAATTAATTTAATTTCTTCTTTAAAATTGAATAGACTTAAGCCCATATCTTAGAAAGACTAAAAAATATAGATTTAGGCTCATTAATTAATAAAATGTAGACCCACTTTTATTCTATTTCACCTGTAAATAAAATGTAGATTTAGCTAACTTATTTAAATAAAATTAACATAGTTTAGACTTAGGGACAACGTGATCTTGAGTGCATTTTTTCTTGTAATTTTATTGACTTGTTGCCTTTTTGGGTAGATGGATGTTAATTAGGGTTTAATAAAATTGCATGTAATTAGAGGATGAAATAATTATTTATAAAATTATTCTAAATGAACACGAGACTAAGAGAAGTTAGTATTCCGTATCCAGAATCTCCTGGTTGTGGTGCTAATTTTTTTTTAGAGAATCAAGTACCACCAATCAAATTGTCCTAGTTATTACCCTGGGTGGCGACTCCTTATCTCCACGCCATGTCTTTATGATAGTGGTTAGTGTGTTTTATAAGGCCCTGAGCCTAAACAGTGTCGCGGTTGCTAAAATCTTGGACGCGCGCTAAACCCTGCCGTCTATAGCATGCTTTTACTATTACTATCTTTAATGATTTAAACTTTTATAAATTGCGTGAACAAGTCAATTTCCATTTAGGTGTCTTGGATCTTGACTTGGTACTATTAGAATAAAAGCCTACTGACATTACTGATACTAGCAGTGAGGCTGAGAAGTCAAGACATAAGGCATGGGATAGATCTAACAGACTATGCCTTAGTTTTATATGAATGACAATTGTCATCAACATTAAGTCTACTCTTCCAGAAAGTGTAACTGCTAAAGAATATCTTAAGCTTGTGGAAGAGTGCTTTCGTTATGCTGATAAGTCACTTGCAGGGACACTAATGGCTAAACTTATGACCATGAAGTATGATGGGTTGTGAAGTATTCAGCAACATGTCATTGATATGACTAATATTGTAGCGAGACTTAAGACTTTAGGAATGACTGTGGATGACTCCTTTCTGAGATAATTCATTTTGAACTTATTGCCTTAAAAGTGTGGGCCTTTTCAAATTAACTATAACACTATTAAACAAGATTACTCAAGAGGAATTAGCTAGTAAGCTTACTCAAGAGGAAATAAGATTAAAGGCGCAAGGGTAGATAAATGTCACCTCTGTAAGAAAGAAGGACATTATAAAAAAGATTGCCTAAAACGTAAAGCTTAGTTAAAAAAGAAAGGTATCTTTCAGTATGCTTCTCCAATTTTTAAATCAAACTTATCTGAAGTTCCTTCTAATACTTGGTTAGTTGGATTTTGGTGCCACTACTCATGTTTCCAATATGATACTGGGATTCCTTACAATCTAGAGCATAAACCCAAATGAGAACTTTTATTTCATGAGGAATTGAAAAAAGGCCCCAATTAAAGGCATAAGGACCTATTGTCTTATTTTAGATACTGGGTATCACCTGGATTTACCATAAAATCTTTATATACCTTAACTTTCTAGAAATTTAGTTTTTTTTATCGAAACTTGATGTTAATGGGTTTAATTTTAAGATTAAAAAAGGATGTTTTAGTTTATTTAATAAAGATGATTCATTTATTGGTTTTGGAATTCTTGTTGATGGTTTATATAGATTGAAACTTGATGTTAATTTCTCTTTATCCTTTATGTGTGTTCATCAAAATATTGGAATTAAACGCAGTATGACAAATGAAAACTCTGTTTACTTATGACATAAACGTTTGGGTCATGTATCCAAACAAAAGGTGTTTGTGCCATAATTGAATTTTTTGACTAAGGCTATTAAACTAATGGCCATTTGATTCTGAAGCCCAAAAATAAGTAAAAAAAAATCAGTCCACAGTCCATAACCAGTGCAATTTGTAGAAGGTTATGGAGACTGTAGACACCCAATTTCAGGAGGATGTGTTATGGATGCAATAAAGGACTCCAGTGATGAAAATAATATAAATAGGTCTTCAATACTTAATCTTTAAAATTCTAAGGGTTTAAATGCAACTTTTAAAGGAAGGATTTAACGTTTTCAAGGACTAAATTGCAAGATTTTTTTAGGACCTAATTGCAAAATTTAAATTCTTTCAGGGATCTTTTTGTAATTAAATGTTAAAAAAAACCTGTTGGAATTCCATAATTCTGATCAAAATTACACAATTCCTGTCGGAATTGGATTTTTTCGTCTTTATTTTTCTATTTTTAATTCAATTCTAATTGGTTTAAAATTCCTAATTAACTCAATCATAACTGGTTTAAAATTTCTAAATATAATTTTAAGTATTAATCTTATATTTTAGGAATTAGAATCACATCAGGATTGAGGTTAGACTTTTTAGTTTAAAATTTCTAAATATAATTTTAAGTATTAATCTTATATTTTAGGAATTAGAATCACATTAAGATTGGAGCTAGGCTTTCTAGTTTCACTATATAAAGAGAGAATAGCAGGAAAAGAAAAGGGGACGATGAAGAAGAAGAAAAAGGAAAAACAGAGAAAAAAAAAGAGGAGAGAGGCGGGAGAAGAGAAAGAAGAAGAAGAAAATGTGATTATATTTCTTTTGAGTTATTTTTTTTTACAAAAAATTCCTTTTAATTTAACAATTAATTCAATATTCATGGAGAATTTTTGAAGAAGAAGATTCAAAGATTTATTAAGAACGGTGAATTACCAATCTGAGTAGTACCCCAAATCATTCATAAGCATCATCATCTTCTTCTTATTTCTTTTTTTTTATTTTTATATTATTTATTATTTTTTTCTTTCGTGTTATTATCATAATTTATTCACTAATTATAATTTTATGTTTTTATTTTGATGAGTATGGAGGAAAACGCATGGTGATCCAGTGGAAGAGATGAATTCATGAAAAGTCCGTGAAAAATTAGGCATAAAGCCTCATAAAGATTTAGTTTCTAGGGTTTTTATTTTATTTTATTTATTGTTTTTATTTTTATTTTATTAATTATTTTATGAATTAATGTAATAGCCCCAATAGAGTAATAAAATTATATGTATGGTTGTTTGTTTATTTTTTTAATTAAATTAATGGAGGAAGTAGATTAATTTAGGTTGCTTGATAATAAAATTAGGGTTTTAGTAAGGATTAATTTAATTATTTGTTTGATCTTATTTAATTATTTTTTTTATGTTTTTATTTGTTTTTGGGTTTATTTATTATTTTTGTGTGTTTTGGGCCTTAAGCCTATTTGAGGTCTTGATTTATTTGTTTAAGTTTAGGTAATTCCTTTAGCCCATCTCACTTAATAATTAATTAGGTTTAATTAATTGAAATATATTTTTAGGTCCATAATTAATAAGATTTTAGGTTAGAAATATCCTTAGGCTCATTTAGTTAATTAGACATAGGCCCACCTAATTTAATTTAATTAATTTAGACTTAGCCCACTTAATTTAAGCTTTTTTCATAATTTGTAGATTTAAGATCACCTTAGAATTAAAATATATAGAATTAGGCGCGCTAATTTAAATATTCCACAATTTGTAGATTTAAGCTCATGTTTTAGAATTAAAAAAACATAGACATAGGTTCCTTTAATTAAAATCAAAAGGAATTAAGTCTTTAGGTTCAGTTATAATTTAAAACATGTATATTTAACTCATTTATTTAAAAATTCATGTAGATTAGACTAACTTAGGGATTATGTGATTTATTGAATGCACTATTTACTTGTAAATTTCATGACTAATCTGCCTTGGAGTTGAATGTTTTAGGTTTATATGAAATTGCATGTAAATAGAGAATAAGATAATAATTCATAAAGTAATTCTAAATGAATATAAGACTGAAAGAAGTTAGTATTCCGTATCCAGAATCTCCTAGTTGTGGTGCTAGCTTTCTTTTAGGAAATCGAGTACCACCTTTTTTATTTGTCCCAGTTATTACCCTGGGTGGCAACTCCTCATCTCCACGCCATGTCTTTGTGATAGTGGTTAGTGTGTTCTCTAGAGTCCTGAGCTCAAACAGTGTCGCAGTTGCTAAAATCTTAGACGTGCGCTGAACCCCGCCTTCTACAGAGACAAAATTTATTGTACAAGAATTATTTAGAGAAGTAAACTATGGTGAAGGTTATGGACATCCAGTTGCACTGCATAAGAAGATTCTAAAAATGAAATAGCTTTGTGCTAAAGTAAAAAGGACCTAGAGATGAGGCAACTATTCAGACAACTTGAGGATGAAGATTGCATGAATTTAATTCACCAGAAATAGAAGACTCTTAAACTACTGAAGAATTAATGAGAGAAGTAGCCTGCAAGGAAGAGTGATTATAAAAGCAAGGGAAGACACATCAACATCATCAACATTCAACACACATCTATAATTATTTACTTTAATTATCATTAGCCAATCACTTTAGTATTGTTATGTTCTTTAGCTTATTTAACTTTTGCTATGTATAAAGCTTTTAAATTAATACAATTTCCCTTAATATTTTCCAATAGTTTGTTTAATTTTCATCTGTTTGAAATCCAAATAAATTGTGGTAAAAGAGTTTGGAAATCCACAATTAGTCTAAAGAAGTTAGTTTTTATTTCGAGGAATTTCTCCTCTGGCACACTTGCAAATCGCCAACAATCTTTTGGCACGCACCAAAAATAACAAATTGGAGAAACAATTTTTTGGCACACTCAGTGGGACATATTTCAACAAGATGAATAGATTTGAAGAAGAAAATTTTAAAGTTGGTTACTGGACCAATAATTCACTATAAACCCAGGTGATTTATAGGATAAAGACTTAATGCATTTAGCATTAATGCCTTAGGATCACTTTTGGATCGAGGCTCCTTTTGATTATTAAAGCCAAACTTTAAATATCATAGAAGGAAACATGATCAACCAAACAGGTCAAAATCTGGAACTTGTTAATGTTGCTGTTGAGAGTACTAATTCCCAAGCTTTTGAAAAAGTTCTGTAGGATGTAATACCTCAGATGGTTAATTCCTTGAAGTAAGGCTTTGTTAATTCCCTGAAGCAAGGCTTTGAGAATTCCCTAAAGCAAAGCATTAAGAATTCCTTAAAGTAAGGCTTTAAAAAATGTTATAGGATACTGTGCAAGTATTTTCCAAAATGAATGAACAGTCATCTAAACAACATACTACTGTATCCAAGCTAGGCATAGCTCAGGAGGAGTTTGGCGATTCTATAAAAATTTCATAAGGAATCCAATTGGTCACCAATGAAGGGACTAACCTAGCCTAATAGCTAGAAATATATAAACAAGAAGGAAAAGGCATGAGAGGCAATTTGTCCTAGGGTTACATGCTAAATCCCTAGACTTAGATGCTTTTTCCCTAGGAAAATGTGTCATTTCCCTAAGGACAAAAGCAAAGCATAGGGAGTACATATGAGGAATAGTCAATTCTTTATGCTCAGACACTATTTCCCCAAGACCAAGAACTAAATCCCCATGAATGAAAGGCAATTCCCCAGGATTAGAATAAAACATAAAATGTGACATTACACTTGAGGAATAACCAATTCCATAAGATGAAACTATAGTTCCTCAAATATTGATACATCAAGACCATTCACCTTCTCCTCAATCCCTAATAGTAGAAGTGAAACTAAATGTAGAAAAGGAGATGAAGCTAATAGAGAAAAACTCACTTTCCTCATTGGCACCTACCAATTCTATGAATGTAGTTTTAGAAGAGAAAATCAAAGAAAGAGAAAAGGTGACTCACCCTTCTAACATGAGTCCAAATAAGTTCATAAGTCATTGGAGGCTAGTTTCTCATAAGAAATTTGTATTATCAGATAAAGGCCACTTGATCCAAATTTCTTAAATAATAAGTACAAGTACAAGCTAAGGAAAGATGGGAGGCCTCTACAATCTAGATTTATGTTGTCTGAGTCTATTATACCAGACAGCCAATGGCGTAAGATGGAGCACATAAATTTTTATCAGCCACTAACTCATGCACATAAAAAAAGACAACAGAGATAAAGGGCATTTGAAGAACATGAGATCTAACCTAATGCTAAGGTTAAACTTAGGCTAAAGGCTACAGATAATCCACTTTCTGATAAAAATGGATTCATGAGCCAAAAGGCAAAGGAAGATATCAACAGATTCCACACTCGGGGGGTAACTTCTCAAGGAGAAATATAAGGGGTTGACCAAAGGTCATCAGGAGAAGTAATTATGCAATAATAATAGTTTTTCTAATTACTGTTGACAATAAAAAATTTCTTAATGTCTTATTTATGGTAGATTGGATTAAAATACTGAGCTTTAAAAGGGATTATTTTATATATCAAATGGTTGAATGTTACTTTCTTGATAAGCCAAAGAAGGGTGTAAAAGGAGGTGGAGCTAAAAATATTTCCCACTATGTGGAAAAATAAAAATAACTGGCCTTTTGCAAGAAATTTGCCACTAAATGGCAATATTTTGTTCTTTGGTTTTGAAAATTGGCTTGATAGCCAAGTTTAGTGTGTTTCTATTTATTTTTTAAATTTGAATTTTGGTGTGTTTTTATTTACTATTGTTTTTCGAGTGTGTTTTTAATGTATGAATAAAGTGCAATAATATGTTAATGAAATTTCAACAACATAATAGCTGAAAATTGGATGTTTTATTTTGATGTATGGTTATAGTGCATATATGTTGTGTGATCAGTGATGCAAAAGATTGAACTAAAAATAGACAGGAAAATACATAGCAATCTCCAAAACACAAGGCAATTGTAGACGACAGGGTTTAGTGCACATTCAAGATTTTAGCAACCACGACATTGTTTAGGCTCAGGGCCTTAAAGAACACATTAACCACTGTCACAAAGGCATGGCGTGGAGATGAGGAGTCGCTACCCAGGGTAATAACTGGGACAAATCGAAAAGGTGGTACTCGATTCTTTAAAAAAAAGCTAGCACCACAACCAGAAGATTCTGGATACGGAATACTAACTTCTCTTAGTCTCGTGTTCTTTTAGAATAATTTTATAAATGATTATTTCATTGTAATAACCTGAGATTTTATATATTTTTATACTGCATCGGGATATGCAATATTAATAATTTTAATATATATATTTGACTATTTAATTAATTTGTTAATAATTAAAGTTAATTTTTAATTATTTTAAGTTTTCTACGTAAAATTTTCTCGAGATTTATATTTTTGGGAAAATAAAACCTAAATAATTATTTATTTATTTACGTTAGTTCGTTTTATCAAATTGCATGATTTCATGCATGATTATATTTTTCATATTAATATATATACATATACATGCATATACATATATATATATATATATATATATATATATATATATATATATAACATTATTTAGGGTTTAATGATTAAATTATGTATATATTTTAGTTTTTATTATTATAGGTGATATATATGTATATGTGTATATGTTTATTAATATGTATATATATATATATATATATATATATATATATATATATATATATAAACTTATCAAATTTACAATTTATGCCATTCACCCTTAGCCTTTTCTTCCCGACGCTTTCCCCTCCCATCACCGTTGCAAGATGCTAATCCCTTTTGTTCAGTGTGCCTGTTGGCGTGCCGCCACCTTCCTCAGTTGCTCCGCCACCTCTTCCACCCATTTCCGGCGTTGTTTGATCGAAAACCCAAGAATCAACACCAACTCTGTTCTCCTTCGTCTGGCCACCATTTTTTATGATTCTGGTGTGATTTTGCTCCTAGAACTCCATAGAAGCTGATTCTAAGCTCCTTGTAGCTTGAAAACTCGATTTGGTAAGGATTTAAGCTTGGTTTCAATTTCGGCCTCTTTTATTTCTTAATTTTTTTGAACTTCAATGTTGATGATTCAAGCTTAATTCCTTTACAAAAATTGCCTCTAGTATCTCAATCTACATCCTATAATTTTTGGAATTTATTTTGATTTTTGTGAATTTTTTATTATTTTATTAATATTTTCTAATTTTCGTAAATTAATTAAATAATTTGTGAAATTGTGATTTATGGTGTTTATAGTGGTTGAAATTAATTTTAGAAATTAATTTGTAATTTTTGTGTAATTAAATAATTTTTAGTGAATTTTTAGGTGAATTTTGGAAAATTAGGTTAAATGAGTATTTTGTTAAAATTAATTGGTTAATTGAGTATAATTATTGATTTTATTGAATTATATGTTGAGAAAATAATTTTTGAGTAATATTATAATTTTTAGTGAATTTTTGAATAATTATTGTATATTATGTGAATTTATATATATTAGGGTTATTTTGGTAATTTGATAATAATTTGGTTGAAAATTAAGTTAAATTGGTTTTAATAATTATTTGAGGTATAAAAATGATTTTTACAAAATATTTAGTATTTTTAACTAATTAAAACTATTTTTTGAAAATTATTTTTAAATTATATATAATATACTATTTTTGTAAATAAATGAGTTTTTATTGATTTTTAATATGTTTTTGGGCTAATTATGTAATTTGGATTTATAAAATGAATTTCGATTGATATTTATGAATTTATCGAGAATTGTGGATTTTTAATAATATTTTATTAAAATTAGGGTTTTTATATAATTATCGGTAAAATAATTATTTTTAGCGTTTATATGTTAATATATAAGGGGTATTTTCGATATTATTGGAATTTTCATGTATTCTATGTATATCTCGTGAATTGTGAACCTCGGTCGGTGGAATTGTAGTTTGGGAGTCCGACCGAGGGGTTATGTGGCTATTTATATTCGAAGTGCATTTTCTTGCAGGATCGGCTCTACTTTTTAAGTAGAGAGATGTTCGTTTTACATGGGAGGTTCTGTCAAATTTTTGGTAGGATTCTCGTAAAATGTGACATTTAGTCAAACTCTTATTCCTTGTCTGTGTCCGGGATTCTAGACCAAGTCTCTAGAAATTACGTTAGATTTATTCTAATTTCGTGTTAATATTTTATTTGTTTAGTTGCGCCGAGACCGAGTTCTAGTGAACTAGGTCCATCGAACCTGTCTCGTGGAGCGCACAACTGTGAGTTATTATTTTATATATGTGTATTAGGATGCATGCTTTTAGAAATGTATGTTCTAATTTTATGAAATATGCATAAATGATTTAATAAATGCTTAAGTATATTTTAGGTATATTTTAGTATATTTTTGGTATATTTTAAATTAAATGCATGTATTATTCTTGACTTATACCTAAAATGTTTTTAAGTATATATATAGTTTATTTTTGGTTTACTTTATAATTAAACTAAATATGTTTGACGTATATATACTCGAAATATACTTGTTTTATTTTTGATATATTTCTGGTATATATATGGTTTATATTGCTATTTAACTTAATGTCATGCATCATTTATTTTATGAATGTATGAGTTTATTTTAAATGAAGGATATCAATAGAACGTGCTACCTAGTGGGCAGTACTAGGACCGAGTACTTACGGGTACGACGATAGAATTTAGGCTAAATTACTAAACTATTTTTGGATATTGATTTAATTGATTTAATTGATGTGAGATGCAATTTGAGAGTGTGATTGCTGGAGCTCGGTTGACCAAGTGTCTCAAGGCCAATCACACTGACAGTCAGACTGCTGGAGCTCGGTTGACTTAGTGTCTTGGGGCCAGTCTACTGTCCAAATGGAACAAGTGAATTTATTTGGAATAAGTGAGCCTGTATGACTAGAGTGTTGTCTAACACTATTTAAGGTTGTGATCATTTAGGGTTCTATTTGATCCTTCATAAACAGTTATTATTTTCAGTATTATATAAAATGATTTTTGCTGCATCTGTGTGTATTTGCCTATATATATATTTATTATATATACTATTGAGTATTTGCATTTGTCATTTAGTTATGCATGTATATATATTACAACAATTCACTTAGTGAGGTCTGACTCCCCTCCGCTGATTTATTTTTCAGGAGAGTCTTCATCCTCAGACCTCAGCAGCAGACCTTTACGCCATATTTCTTCTGCCCTGGCCTTATTGTGTAAAACTGCTTACCTGAGTTTTATTTTGTATTCTAGACACTGCAGTAGTTGTTTCAGAGAGCTGTATGTATTATATATGTTTGAGATTTAAATTTCAAAAGTTTGAATTGAAGATTTGTATTAAAAGATTATATATATATGAAATGGATTTATGTTATTAAATCAGTTGGTGGATTATTATTTTACTTATGAGATTTAATTATGTCGCATAATGTTTTATTCATTTTAATATATATTGCATGCTTTTATATTTTAAAAGCTTGCTACAGGTTCCGGATTCGAAAGAATTTCCGTTCCCTAGCGCTGGTCATGGCCCCTATTTTGGGTCGTGACAAAGTTAGTATTAGAGCCGAGTTCTGTGTCAGGGCCTTAGTTGTGTGAGTTGTGGCCTTAGTTTTCAGTGTGTTGTTTTTCTTTTGAAACTACTTGTCACGACCAAAAATAGGGGCCATGACCGGCGCTAGAGAACGGGAATTCTTTCGAATCCAAAACCCATAGCAAACCTTAAAATAAAATAAAACATGCAATAATAATAACATAAATAAAATAACTCGCAGCGGAAATAAAACTCATAAATAAAATAAAGTAATAATCTGCCAATAGTTTTAATAATACAAATCCATCTCTTATAAATGTAAGTAATCTTTTAATACAATCTCAGTTCAAATCTTTAAAATACATATCTTATATAAACATAGTACATAAACCACAACTGATTACAACTACTGCAGTGTCTAGATTATAAAATAAAATTAAGTGAGCAGTTTACATAGTAAAGCCGGGGCAGAAGAAATCCAGCGTAAGAGTCTGTTACTGAGGTCTGAAGACGAAGACTCTCTTGAAAAATAGTCGACGGAGGGGAGTCAGACCTCACTGAGTGAATTGTTATAATATATATACATGCATAACTAAATGACAATGCACACATTCAATAATTTATATAATAAATATATATACAGGCAAAGTCACATAGATGTAGCAAAATCGTTTTATATAAATATTGAGAATAACATCCGTATATGAAGGATCAAATAGAACCCTAGAAAATTACAACCTCAAACAGTGTTAGACAACACTCTAGCCATACAGGCTCACTTATTCCAAATAATTTCACTTATTCCATTTGGACAGTAGACTGGCCCCGAGACACTAAGTCAACTGAGTTCCATTAGTTTGACTGTCAGTGTGATTGGTCCCGAGACACTTGGTCAATCGAGCTCCAACAATCACACTCTCAAATCACATCTCACATCAAAAAAATCAATCCAATCAATATCCATAAATATGTTAGTAATATAGCCTAAATTCTATCGTTATACCGGTACGTACTCGGTCCTAGTGCTGCCCACTAGGTAGCACGTTCTATTGATATCCTTCATTTATATGTAAAACATACATTTATAAAATAAATGATGCATGACATTAATTAAAATGACAATATAAACCATATATATACTAGAAATATAACAAAAATAAACCAAGTATATTTCGAGTATATATACGTCAAATAAATTCAATTTAATTATAAAATAAACTAGAAATAAACTATAAATATACTCAAAAACATTTCAAGTATAAATTCATAATAAAACATGCATATAATTTAAAATATACCAAAAATATACTAAAAATAAACCTAAGCAATAATTAAACCATTTATGCATAATTTATAAAATAAATCATACATTTCTAAAAACATGCATCCTAGATCACGTATATATAAGAAAATAACTCACAGTTATTGCGCTCCTCGAGATGGGTCTGATGGGCGTGGTCCACTAGGTCTCAGTCTCAATGCAACTAAACAAATAAATGACAATACAGAATTAGAATAAATCTATCAAAATTCTTAGAGACTCAATCTAAGAATACCAGATATAGAATCAGAATAAGAATTCAACCGGATGTCACATTTTATGAGAATTCTACCAAAAATCCGACAGAATCTCCCCAGTAAAATAGATATCTCTCTACTCAAAGAGTAGAGCCGGTTCTCCAAAGAAACACACTTAAAAAATATACAGCCACAAAATCCCTCGTCGGACTTCCAAACTACAATTCCACCGACCGAGGTTCACAATTCACTAGATAATTATAGAACACATTAAAATGCCAAAAATACCCTTTAATACTCAAAATATAGCAAATTAGAAATTCAAACACTAAAAATAATTATTTTACTGATAAATACATAAAAACTCTAATTTTGATAAAATATTATTAAAAATCGATAATTCTCGATAAAGTCATAAATATTAATCAATATACATTTTAAAACTCCAAATTACATAATTAACCCTAAAACATATTAAAAACTGATAAAAACTCATTTATTAAGAAAAATAGTATATTATATATAATTTGAAAATAATTTATGAAAAATAGTTTTAATTAGTTAAAAATACTAAATAATTTCTAAAAATCATTTTTATACCTCAAATAACTATTAAAACCAATTTAATTATATTTTTAGCCAATTTAGTACTAAATTACCAAAATACCCCTACTATATATAAATTCACTATAATTATTCAAAAATTCACTAAAAATAGTATAATTACTCAAAATTAATTTCTCAACATATAATTCAATAAAATCAATAATTACACTCAATTAGCCAATTCATTTCAATAAAACACATAATTAACCTAATTTTCTAAAAATCACATAAACTAAATAAATGCACAATAATTATATAAACATCATAAAAATTACAAATAAATTTCTAAAATTCATTTTAATACCTATAAACACTATAAATCACAATTTCATAATTTAATTAATTAATTTACGAAAATTAGAAAATATTAATAAAATAATAAAAAATTCACAAAAATCAAAATAATTTCCAAAAATTCCATAAAAATTACCACATGTATATTGAGCTACTAGGATAAATATTTGTGAAGGAAGTTTGCTTGAATCATTGAAATCGAAGCTCAAAAAATTCAAGAACACAAGTTGGCCGAAAATGAAAATTCAAAACCTAGAGAAATCTAGACCAAATTAAGTGAAAAAAAGCTTGGAAATAGACTTACCAGAGCTCAATGAAGAGATAGAGACCGGTGGCACTCCAAATGGTGGTCGGAATGGTTGTGATCGGCGATGGAAGTAACTTTCGGTTTCTTAAAGAAAAACCGGCCAAAACTCGTCGGAAATGGAAGCTAAGGGCGGCGGGAAGGGTTGGAGGTGGAGGAGGAAGGATGAGAGGCACACTGGCGGTGAAGAAACGGAGTTGCACATGCCAGAATGAGGAAGGGGGTGATCGGGAATGAAGATGGTGATGTTGATGGCACAATTGTAATTATGGGAAACTTTTTGTTTTGGTAAAGATATATGTATTTATATAACTATATTTTATATTATTTTAATATATAATTATTATACTCAAATTAATATACACCACACACTCAAATAATAATATATATATATATATATATATATATATATATATATATATATTTATACACATTTAATTATTATTAAAACTATATAATATAATACAATTTAATTAAAATAAACCCTAATTTATTTTAAATGCGCATATGTGCATGTATATTTATATATTTTATTTGACACTTAAAAAATATGAATTGACTCATGCAACTTCACAAAACCGTTTAAAATAATTAATTTTTATTTATTTAAGTCTTAATTTTTCCGAAAATAAAACTCTCGGAAAAATTTTATGTAAAAGACTAAAAATAATTAAAAATAATTAAAAATGACTTTAATAAATAACAAACTAATTAAATAATCATAAATATATATTAAAATTATTAACATTGCATATCCCGATGCAGTTTAAAATTATTTAAAAACTCGAGATATTACACTACTGCAGTGAATTAGGTTCGAGTATGTCTTGATAAGTATTCCTTGATTTAGTTTTCTGCGTTTTCCTCCGTTGTCTGTTTTGTCTAAATCCTTCTATTTGTCTTTTCAGAATGAGGAGGCGAGCGCGTGTCGCTCCATCGGTCATTAAGGTCGAGGATGATGAGTCCTTCCAGGACAAGGTTTTACCTCCTAAGCCACCAGTTAGGCGTAGAGGTCGTGGCAGAGGTAGACCTCGAGGAGCGACAGGTCGCCGTAGGTAGAGAGAGTTATAGGATGAGGAGCTTGTAGAGCCTGAGTGTGAGGATGTTCCTGTACCTCTAGTAGTTTAGCCTGTTCAGCCTGCCTATCAGCAGGGTATTTCTGACCTTAAGGTAGCTCTGTTCTATGCCAGAGTTGGCAGGATCACTTTTGATGGGACTTTCAACCCTCTAGATTTTTTGCATGCGATCGAGACTAGGACTCGGACTGCTCATACCGAGTACCAGTGGATTATGATAGTAGAGCTTTCTGTAGAGGGAGAAGCCCTGGACTGGTTTATTCAGATGATCTAGCCGTATATGATGACGATGACCTGGGCTCAGTTTAGAGAGCAATTTTTGAGGAGATTTTTCCCAGAGCCGCTTCGCATGAGTTATCGACTCCGATTAACCAGTATTTCTCGTGATGACAGATCTGTTAAGGAGTATACTTGAGAGTTCCTCCAGCTTAGCAGATATGCAGAGGATCTGATGTGAGACCAGTGCTTCACAGTCACTACATACGTCACTGGATTGGGTTCTACATTTACTAGTACGCCTACAGCGGGCCTTACTCTGAAGTCAGTGATTGAGTTGGCTAAGGAGATTGAGCTAAGGCTAGTCAGACAAGGAGCTATGCATGATTATTACCACTTAGATGTACAGTCAGGTGGATTTCATACTACTCCATACTTGAGTTTCCAGATTGGTTCGAGTAGTCAACAGAGAGGTCCAGCCCAACAAAGTCAGAGACAGCAGCAACGGTGTCACGACCCAAAACAGGGGCCATGACCGGCGCTAGGGAACGGGAATTCTTTCGAATCCGGAACCCGTAGCAAGCCTAAAAATAAAATAAATATGCAATAATAACCATAAAAATATAATATGCAGCGGAAAATAAAATCATAAATATTACAATATCATCCATAACAACTGGATATAATTCAAAACTCATCACATCGCATATATAATCTCATAAATGTATAATCTTATACAAATCCAGTTTTAACATAATACATCTCTTTAAAATAAAGTACATAAAATCCAATACTGTAATTTACAGCTACTGCAGTGTCTAGATAAAATAAATAAGACTCAAGTAGACAATTTACATAAAGAAGCCGGGGCGGAAGAAATCCGGCGTATCGACCTGCTACTGAGGTCTGAGGAAGTTGACTCTCCTGAAAAATAGTCAACGGAGGGGAGTCAGACCTCACTGAGTGAATTACTATAGTATATATACATACACTCTAAGTGATAATGCATACAGTCAACAGTATATGAGTAATATGTATATATACAGGCAAGTTCATACAGATGCAGAAAAATCATTTTATATATTTTGTCTGAAAATCAACTTTAATGAAGGATCACATAGAACCCTAGAATATCGCAACCTCAGAAAAATAGTGTTAAACAACACTCTAGCCATACAGGCTCACTAATTCCAAATATATCCACTTAATCCATATGGACAGTAGACTGGCCCCGAGACACTAAGTCAACCGAGCTCCAGCAGTCTGACTGCCAGTGTGATTGGCCCCGAGACACTTGGTCAACCGAGCTCCAGCAATCACACCCCAAACCACATCTCACATATCAATAATCATAATCAAATCAATATCCACAAATAGTCAGTAATAAAGCCTAAATACTATAGGCGTACCGGTACGTACTCGGTCCTAGTGCTGCCCACTAGGTAGCACGTTCTATTGATATCCTTCATTCTTAAATATAAAACATTCATTCACAAAAATAAATGATGCATGGATATAAATGAAATAGCAATATAAACCATATATATACCGAAAATATACCAAACATAAACCAGGTATATTTTGAGTATATATATGTCAAATAAATCCAATCAAATCATGAATTAAACTAAAAATATATTTAAAAACATTTTAAATATATTTTATTAATAAAACATGTATATAATTTATTATATACCAAAAATATACCAAAAATATACTTGAATATAAATCATGTTATTTATGCATATTTAATCAAAATAAAACATGCATTTTCTAAATCATGCGTCCTAAGCATATATATATAATATAGTAACTCACCTACTGCGCTCCACGAGACAGGTCCGACGGGCCTGGTCCACTAACCCTCGGTCTCGGCGCAACTAAACAAGAAATAATTAATCGACATCAGAATAACCCTAACAGAAATCCTAGAATTAAATCTAGAGTATTAAATACAGAATCGAAAATTAGGGTTCGACTGGATATCACGTTTTACGAGAATTCTACCGGAAATCCGGCAGAACCTCCCCTGTAAAACGGACATCTCTCTACTCAAAAGAGTAGAGCCGACCCTGCAAAGAAAATACACTTCGAAAATAACACCATAAACAATCACAACCCCTCGGTCGGACTCCAGACTACAATCTGTCGACCGGGGTCCACAAACACAGAAAATATATTCAAATATACCAAAAATATCCTTAAATCATAAAAATACATTTTATAAATAAAAATTACATAATTGACCTTGAAACACTATAAAAATCGATTAAAACTCATTTTATTTGAAAAACCGTATATTATATATATAATTGAAAATAATTCACGAAAAATAGTTTTAATTAGTTAAAAATACCAAATATTTTGTAGAAATCATTTTTATACCTTAAATAAATATTAAAACCAATTAAATTACATTTTTAGACAATTTAGGGTAAAATTACCAAAATACCCCTATATATATATATATACCTAAATTACTTAAAAAATTCACCAAAAATCATACAATTATCCAAAATTAATTTTCTCAACATATTTATCAATAACATAAATATTTAACTCAATTTACCAATTAAATTCAAATAAAACACAATTAACTTAATTTTACAAAATCACATAAACTTCAATAATTAAAAATAAATACTTAGAAATTCATAAAAATTCCAAATAAATTCCTATAATTCATTTCAACACCTAATTCAACCATAAACTCCAATTTCATAATTTAAATAATTAATTTCCGAAAATTCGAAAATAATATTAAAATATTCAAAAATACCCAAAAATCCAAACAATCTCCAAAAATTCTACAAAAATTCATACATGAAGATTAAGCTACCAGGAACAACATTTGTGAAGGAAGTTTCCATGAATCATCCAAATTGAAGCTCAAAAAAATCGAAAACCAAAAGTGGCCGAAATATTCAACTCAAAACCTAAGCAATTCTAGACCGTTTTAGCTCAAACAAAAGCTAGAATAACACTCACCGGAGCTCAAGGAGAAGATAGAGACCGGCGGTGTCGAAAACGGTGGCCGGAGGAGGGAGAAACGACGGTGGCAAAATGTAGTGGTCCGGCGGCACCCACGGGAGAAGAAAGAAGAAGAAGAAGAAAAAGAAAAAGAAAGAAAAGGAAAGAGAAAAGAAAAGAAAAAGAAAGAAAAAGGAAAAGAAAAAGAAAAAAAAGAAAAAAGAAAAAAAATAATAAATTTTAATAATTTAATAATAAATAAAATAATCAAATAATAATAAATAAATAATAAAATATTAGGGTAATAATAAACCCTAATTAAATATACACACACAGGCTTTATTTAATAATTTAAAAATATGTATGAGTTCATGCAAACCCGTAAATACATTTAAAATAATTAATAATACATTGTTTACGTGAAAATTTCCCCGAAAATGAAAGTCCCGGGAAAATTTTACGTAAAATACTGAAAATAATAGACAGTAATTAAAATAGGTTTAAAATACATATTAATTCATAAAAACATCGTATAATGCATAAAAATTATTGACACTGTATATCCCGGTACAGTGTAAAAATTATTTTTAAAATTACGGGATATTACAAACGGGTACATCAGAGCAGTAGCATGGCTGTGGAGGTCAACATAGACCATTCAGACTTAGGTCAGGTGCTTCGAGCAGCAGCAGTGGACGTAGTTTCGGGTCAGCTGCCAGTGTATGTCAGACCTGCGGTAGAGTCCATCAGGGACCATATTATATGACACCATTGACGTATTTCAGATGTAGGCAGATGAGACATTTTACCAGATCGTGTCCTTATTTCGGGTATCAGCAGTCGCAGATTTTGTAATTTTCTCAGCAGTTGATTGCTAGTGCTGCACCTGTTCCTTTTTAGTTGCCTCTAGCCTAACATCAGAGTTCTACCCAGATTGTTCCCCAGCAGGGTCAGGGTAGAGGTACTAGAGGAGGTGCCAAAGGTCTTGGCTAGACTTCTACCAGCTAGCAGGGAGGTTGAGGACAGGCCAAAGTCTTTCATCTCACTCAGCAGGATGCTCAGGCATCCAATGCAGCCGTGGCAGGTATTGTTTCTGTCTGTTACCAGGATGCATGGGTTCTATTTGATCAGGGTACCATGTATTCATTCGTTTCTCTTATTTTTGCTTTCAAGTCTTATTGGTGAGCTTTGAGGATGGCTTTTCCTTTTTCTATCACCACTCCTTTAAGTGATTCTTTGGACACCGATGTTGTTCTTTCTAGTTATCCAGTTCTTGTCGGAAGTAGAGAATTATCTGCTGATTTGATTATGTTGAATGTGATGGAGTTCGATGTTATTCTGGGTATGGATTGGTTATCTCAGCACTATGTTGTGGTGGATTGTCGGAGTAAAGAGGTGACTTTCAGAATTTTGGGTGATGAAGAATTTAAGTTTATGGGTGATAGGAGTTCAACACCTCAGAATCTCATTTATGCTTTTACGGCTAAGAAGTTATTGAGGAAATGTTGTTAGGGATATTTGGCATTGATTAGGGATACTTCAGTGGAGAAGTTGTCACTCACAGATGTTCCTATTGCTTATGAGTTTCCTAATATTTTTCTTGAGGAGTTGCTAGGTTTACCACCTCATAAAGAGATTGAGTTCTGTATAGATGTGGTTCTAGGCACTACCCCTATATCTATGCCACCCTACAGAATGGCTCCTGCAAAGTTGAAAGAGTTAAAGGAGCAGTTGTAAGATTTATTGGATAAGGGTTTCATTAGACCCAGTGTTTCTCCTTGGGGTGTACCAGTCCTGTTTGTGAAGAAGAAGGATGATACCCTGAGACTGTGTATTGACTATAGAGAGCTGAATAAGGTGACAGTGAAGAACAAGTATCCTCTCCCAAGGATAGATGACTTGTTTGATCAGCTACAGGGTGCACAGTTCTTTTCTAAGATTGATCCGAGGTCGGGTTATCATTAGTTGTGGATCAGCAAAGTCGATGTTCCTAAAATGGCATTCCTCACTTGATATAGCCATTACGAGTTTCTGGTGATGTCTTTTGGCTTGACTAACGCACCGATAGCTTTTATGGATCTGATGAATAGGGTATTCAGACCATATGTGGATCAGTTTGTGGTAGTCTTCATCGATGATATACTGGTGTATTCGAGAAGTATGGAGGAGCATGTATATCACTTGAGGACTGTATTGCAGACACTGAGAGAATATCAGCTTTATGCTAAATTCTCAAAGTGTGATTTTTAGATGGAGAGTATTGCATTTCTTGGACACGTGGTGTATAAAGAAGGTATCCAGGTGGATCCACAGAAGATTGAGGCAGTGTTAAAGTGGCCTAGACCGACTTCAGTTACAGAGATTCAGAGTTTTCTGGGTTTAGCCGGGTACTATAGGAGGTTTGTACAGGATTTTTCCAGAATTACAACTCCTATAACTCACTTGACTCAGAAGAATGTAAGATTTGAGTGGTCTAAAGCTTGTGAGAATAGTTTTCAATTGCTAAAGAAGAAGTTGACCTCAGCCCTAGTGTTAGCTTTACCGAATGGTGTGGACAAGTTCACAGTGTATTGTGATGCCTCTAAAGTTAGCCTAGGTTGTGTGTTGATGTAGAATGGTAGGGTGATAGCCTATGCTTCCAGGCAGTTGAAGAAGCATGAGCAGAACTATCCTACACATGACCTTGAGATGGCTACAGTGATATTTGCTCTTAAGATCTAGAGACGTTATCTATACGGGGTGACTTGTGAGATTTTTACTGATCACAAGAGCCTTAAGTACATTTTTCAGTAGAGAGATCTAAATCTGAGGCAGAGGAGATGGTTGAAACTATTGAAAGATTACGACTGTGAGATTTTATATCATCCGGGCAAGGCTAATGTGGTAGCAGATGCCTTGAGTAGGAAGTCCTCAGGTAGTCTTGCTCATATCAGTGTAGAGAGGAGATTGTTGATCCAGGAGTTGCATCTGTTAGTAGATTAAGGTTTGATGATGAAGATTAGTAGATCAGGTGGACTGTTAGCTCAGTTTAAGGTGCGATCTATACTGAGAGATAGGATTAAAGCAGCTCAGAGCCAAAATCCTATTCTGGAAGAGCTTGCAGAGAATGTCCGTGGAGGGAAGTTCACTGATTTCACACTCAATGATGACAGTGTTTTGTGGATTAGTGGTAGATTGTGTGTTCCTGATGTGGATAATTTGAGAGAAGAGATCCTAGAGGAAGCACATTCTATAGCCTATAGCGTATATTTGGGTGTCACTAAGATGTACTATAGTATCAGAGATTTATACTGGTGGGATGGACTGAAGAAGGATGTTGTTGAGTATGTTGTTAAGTGCTTAACGTGTTAGCAAGTAAAAGCTGAGCATCAGAAGCCTTCTAGGAAGCTTCAGCCTCTTCCTGAGTGGAAGTGGGAAAGAATGGCTATGGATTTTATGGTCGGTTTACGTCTAGCAATGATGAATTTTGTTATATTCCCTGTGGAACGTCTAATGATACACATTATATTCCCCGTGGGACATCTAGTGTAGTTGAATTGAATTTCATTATATTCCCTATGGGACGTCTAATGATGCACACTATATTCCCTATGGGACATCTAGTGTAGTTGAATTTCATTATATTCCTATGGAACGTCTAACGATGCACACCATATTCCCTGTGGGACGTCTAGTGTAATTGAATTGAAAATTTGTATAGTTATTGTGGAATGTCTAACATTGATGAATTTGAAAGTTTATGTCATAACTGCTATACAGTACATAACATAATGAAGGTTATGACGACTGTGCAGCACATAACATAATGATTTAAAATTCATATCATAGCTATTGTGCAACATATGAAAATTTTGATTGAAATTATGCATGTAAAATGCAAAAAATGAGTTCTGTAATCTAGTTCTGTATTATATACTTGACAGAAAATTTAGAATCATAGATTGATTATGTAGTCTTAATAATTCAATGAATTATTAATTTGATGAATGTCATGATTTAATTAGGAATGTATTCCTAATCCGAATGCAATAATGGACCAAATTGCAAGAAAGAAAAGATAAATAAAAATTAAGTAAATTGGAAGGATTAAAATGGATATTCTCCATTTTATATATTCTTTCCCTTTTGTCAATCACTTCACTTCTCTTCCTATTCTTTTATTCTTTTTCTTCTTTTTTTAATTGATCTTGATTTTTCTTTTATTGATTTCTTCATAATTTATTGTCCGATTTACAATCTGTCTGATCCTATGGCCTCCTCGTCATATGGACAACATGAAGGAGTTGAGACTTCAGAATGTCAGAGGATTTTGCCTCTTCATTTTCCTTAGAATAATCTGGAACTTTGAGAAGACTCAACTATCTTTCCTTTGACTCATTTACATACCCACAGGTGCAAAGGTGTGGGTAATGAGGTAACTTTTCTTGCTTCTGTTTATTTCTATAAAAATATTACTTGTATAATTAGTAATTAGAGTTAGTTTTAGAGTAGAGATTGATATTGACATGTATATTAGTCATAAATTAATATGAAAATGCATGATAAATTGAAATTAACTCTGAAAATATGAAATTTGACTCCCGGGTTGTCAGAATGGAGGATTAAATGTCTAGAATTCCGCCCAAAATTCTAGATTTTCAATCAGACAAGTTAATGCCGATCGGCATAGTAGATTATCGATCGGCAATTTGGAATGCCGATCAAAAAGAGTGTTTTTTTTACTTTTTTTTAAGGGGTAATTAATTAATTAACTAACTAATCAAATCCTTCAATTTAAATTATTTGATTAATTAATTAATCTTTCAATTAATTAATTATTATTTTCTTTTTGAAATTGAAATAGCGTCCGATGAAGTTCACGGGCTGTTTCAATCTAGCCCGAGAATTATTTCATGGATTGTCAGAGCATGTGACACATCTTATTTGGGCTTTCAAATTTAGGCATTTCATTGCTACACATCCAACTATTTGAGGCCGGTCTGACCATTATTCTTTATTTTCTTTGATCAAGAAATGAATGGATACTACCCATACTTTTCATACTCGTATGGGTGAGCTGATCGTTTCACCTATGAGTTTCTCTGCTATCACTGGGATTGCCTTTAGAGGATCCCCAATTCCATTTGACATCAGCTATTGTAGTCTTCTAGAGCATGCACGAAGTCAGTACGTGCAAGATTTGATCAGGTTTGCCCCAACATGGAAGAATCAGAAGAACGTTCTTCTTTCATCATTAGTGGAGGGATTCAAACGCCTTCCTACTTCTACTCCTTGTCATATTATTCATAAGGCGAGGTATTTCCTTTTGATATTATTAGGTACGACCCTCTTTTGTGAGACCGATCATGAGGTTAGTATTGCTCTGTTGGGTCCTCTTCGTGACTTGGATCGAGTTGCCACACTAGATTGGGGATCTACTGCACTCGCTTATATTTATTACAAATTGGACACTGTCTGTAGAGGTGTTGCCAAGATGTGTGGCTTTTGGCACATCTTGCGTGTATGTTCTCCTTCATTTGATCTTTATAGTCATGCTCTTTTTTTCTTTTTTCTAATATATTCTCTTTTTTCCAGATCTGAAGCATAGAGATCGGGCTGATTCAAAGCTTTAACGCTATCAGTTCTGATAGGACCTTTCCTCTGATGATGAGATGGGGTTCTTCTCACCTTGCTAGCAATAAGAATACTTTGCAGATGTACCGTGATCAGTTGAACATTATCAAGTGGCACCTAGTAAGGAAAAAGAAAATAAAATTATTAGTATGTTACAGTTTAATAGAGATTAGACTTAATTTACATAAATTACAAATAAACTCTGATTGGTTGGAGGGTGCTGAGGACATCTAGCGATATGATTTCATGGTGACTGCAGCTCGCTTGGAGTCTATGAGGATCCTGCTCTTTGGTTATGGCTGTTTGATGTGGCATTTAGGGGAGCGAGTGTATTGCTAGTCTTTTGGCCCTTCTCGACGTCGCATTCCATCTGATGTCCTTTCCTCTATGCTCCAGAGCTCGCATCTTACAGGTTTAGAGTTGAGGGATGCACTACAGGGATATGCTGCCTTAGATTTTCTTGAGCGTTCTCGACATTATCAATAGTTTATCCATGAGAGCCTCTTGGAGCATGTTCCCATTAACGATGATGAGGTAATTTCTCATTATTTCAGCTTCTATTTCTAGAGCCTATGAATCACTCCTCTTTACAGTTTGAGAGGTTTGCTCTCCTATTGATGCAGATGAGTAGACTGAGATTGCTTTAAAGACTGAGGTTGTTCTTGATATTGAGAGCCCTGAGCCCAGACCTAGTCCTGGTCATCATGCTCAACACATTAGGTCTAGTTGTTATGGGGCCTTTATCGGTGCTATGCTTGGTGATATCTCTCTTCCAGAAAAGTCTATATTCTACTGGGCTCCCGCTGTTCAGGCTCCAATTGAGCAGCAGATGCAGTTTGGTGATGCTCAACTTCTTAGCTTTTATCCACCAGATGCTTCTCATATGAGTCTGTTTGCTTTATTTCTTGTGTGGATCTGTACACTTAACATTGATATTAACAAAACTTTACAAAATAAATTCCCCGGACACAGGTAGAATATCTATACGGACTTACCTTGTCTCAAAGATTATTTATGATGCAGGTTACAGACAGTTAGCAAGTAAGCGCCTTTACTGAGACAATGCAAATGTATGCATGTAATACATATGATATGGTTTTTTCTGTATATGCAGAGTTATTCCAGAGGTCTAAAGCGGGAGAATGAGATGCTTCGACGGCAGCTTGCAGGCTTCGGCTATGATCCGTATAATGCTGGGACTTCATCTGCCAGATCTCCAGACACTTATCATCATGATGACCCTACCAGAGGATGGAGCCTATGGCTTGATACCAGAGCACGAGATGAGTGATTTAGAGTTTCTATATTCCTGACTTTCTGTGTGTCTGTATTTGACTACTCTCTATTGTACTGTTATTTTTATTCTTGTACTGTCTCGAACACTATTAGATAGAACTGAAACAGTGTGTTGCATCTTAATGGTTTTTTTTAATAAATAACTAATTAAAAAAGATAGTTAATGAACACTATCCTTTTTAATCAATTATCCATTTATCTTAATCCTTTCCCAAGATGGATAATATTGGATAGATAAATAATTAAAAGAATGGATTATCTTCCTAATTATCTATTTATCCTAGTCCTTCTCAGATTTTATCACCTTATCCACATCTTTCTTTGCTAGTAGAATCCTTCTCATCTTCTTTCCTTATATAAGACCATACAAGGGGCATTCTCCTTCATCCTTTACTCACTCATCATGACTTAAGCATCTCTCCAAATAATGAAGAAATTTCTTAAAAGTCTTAATGGTGATGACTGGAACAAGCTTCAACCTTTCCACATCAAATCCTTGAAATCTTTTTAGCACGTGACTATTGATTACAATCTCCTACACACTGCTGCTACCTTCTAGGATATTAAAGACCATGTATTTATGTTTAATGATCAGGAGCTTTGTCCAATGATTGAAGAGTTTGCTGCTATCATGGGATGTACATTAGACTCGAATGCTATAATAGCCCTTCCTGATTTGGAGATGCAGTTTCCTAGTAGATTGGTTGCATTCTTTGATTTTCCCCCAGATGATATTTACGTGTATGCGTATAACCCTAGGACCATTCATCTTTCTTCTCTGATCACCATCTATGGGACTCGGGAGAAGAACACTGCTTCTTGGATTAGAATAGTTATTTTCTATTTATATGCTCAATTTTTGGTAGTTTCTCATCATGGTGATGCTGATACACGCATTGTCAGTATTTTGGAATAGGTGGAGCTTAAAGCTAATCCTATGCTAGTTATCCTTGCTAAGACCATCATTGGGCTCAACAGTTTTAAGACTTATAACCATTTCTCAGGCAGTTTACTTCTTCTTCAGGTGTGCAATCAAAACTTTTATTTTTATTTTATTTTTGCCTAAGCCGCCCTTTCAGGTTTTCAGCCTAGCAGGCTTGCCCTAACTTTTGCCTAAGTAGCCCTTTTAGGTTTTTAACTTAGCGGGCTTTTATTTTATTATTCTTATACCTTTTTTTTTAAGATTTGGTTACAGGAAAAGCTGAGCTTGCTTAATGTATCCCTCAATCCTTTGACTTATCAACCTCATCAGCTACAATCTCGTTCTCTGAAAATGAAAGACAAACATTCTATGGACCAATGGGTTGACTGGTTGAAGAAGATTTTAGATACTGAGATCATATGGGTCTGCCCTTGGTGGAGATTGAAGTTTATGACTATTGAGTTGTATGATCACTGTGTTCCTATTCTAGGGCTGCACTTCTTTACCTTTTTTACCCCTTTACGCCTTTGTCGTCAATATGGTCGCCCTCAGTTCATCGTTACTATTCTGACTGACTTTGAAGGCTTTCTTTTAAGACAAGATTCTCTGGATAAGATTAGGAGCTTATGGCCTTGTAGGGCCCTTGAACAAAACATACACCTGGATGCTGATGTTACTACAGATGACAATTATAAAACTTGGGTAGTTATCAAAAAGACAGAACCACTAGGCTTTGCTAGGTACAAGAGAACTCAAACTTTGTATGATGAGTTGCAAAGGAAGAAACAAAGACATCACTAGATAGAATGGTCTCATAGAGCTAGTTTTAGGCTTTCTTATGTTTTTTCATCCCTTTAAGTGCTTATATTTTATAATAAAGAAAGATATGCAAAGTTTAAAAAAACTTCAATTTCAATTTCATTCATTAATTAGGGCCAAAATGAGTACATTTAATACATTACATGACATAACTCCTGTTATCAGCTAGTCCTCACGGATTTTCTAACTGAATATTTTTCACTCACATTTATTTTCCTAATTTTTGCCTAACTAGCCCTTTGCAGGTTTTCTAATTAGCAGGACCATTATTTTTTATTTATTTTTCTAACTTTTGCCTATCAGCCCTTTGTGGGTTTTCTGAACAGTAGGAATGTCCTAACTTTTGCATGACTAGCCTTTTCAGGTTTTCTAGCCAGCAGACTTTATTTTCTTTATTCTACTTTTATTCATATTTTTTACAGGTAGTACTTCTTGAGGCGATCCAGATTAATAGGTTCCATAAACTCATTCCTTTTAAGATCTGATATTTTAGCAGCTCCTTTAGGTAAGACCGATTTGACCAAGTACGGTCCTTCCTAATTCAGTCTAAATTTACCTCTCGGATCGAACACCACGGCTCTAAACTATTTGAGCACTATATCTCCAGCTTTGATCTTCCCAGGCTTAACCTTCTTGTTGAACGCCCTTGCTATCCTTCTATGATATATCTGAGTGTGGAATACAACATCCATCCTTTTCTCATATAGAGATACTAAATGATCTTATCTTTTCTGTGCCCATTCATTCTCAATTATTTTAGCCTCCATGACTACTCTCAAGGACTTAATCTCAGTTTCTATAAGCAAAATTGCCTCACAACCATATACCAATGAGAACGGTGTTTGGCCTGTGGCGGTTCAAGCTGTAGTCCTATATCCCCATAAGGTAAAAGGAAGATATTCAGACTAATCCTTGTAGGTTTTAACCATCTTAGAAAGGATTTTCTTGACATTTTTATTAGCTGCTTCCACTGCTCCATTAGCTTGAGGGCAATAAGGTGAAGATTATGGTGCTCAATCCCATACTTTTGTAACAACTATGCTATTTTGCTTGAAATTGAACCTCGTTATCTGTCACAATATGATGCGGAACCCCATATTTGTAGATAAGGCTTTTCTCGATGAACCGTGCCATCTGTTTTACTTTCACAGTGTTAAAAGATTCTACTTCTACCCATCTCGAAAAGAAATCAATTGCCACCACTATGTATTTATGCCCATTTGATGTTGTCGATCTTATTTCTCCTATGATATCAATTCCCAATACTGAAAAGGGCCAAGGGGATGATAAACTATTCAGCACTGTTGGAGGCATGTGACTAAGATTCCTGTGGATCTGACACTGATGGCATTGTCTTACTGTCCTAATACATCCTTTTTCATAACCATCCAATAATACCCTTGTCTGAGTATCTTCTTAGGTAGAATTATCCCATTTATATGAGAACCACAAGCCCCTGCATGAATCTCTTGCATCACCTCTTCAACTTCATCCTTTTTGAGACACCTGAGCTGTATCTCCTTCGGCATTCTTTTGCATAATACCCCATCATGACTTGTATAGTTACGTGCAAGAACACGAAGAACATATCTTTCTTTTGAGACTGCTTCATCTGGATAAATTCCTTTTTCAATGAACCTCTAGACATCATAAAACCAAGGCTTTTCTTCAGGCCCCATTTGAACATTCATAATCTGCTCACCTCCATAACACGGTGCTCTAGACTTCATGATCACTAAAGGTTTTATAGCTAGCCTAGTTGCACTATCCCACATTGAAGAGAGTGTTGTAAGTGCATCCGCCATCTGATTATCGTCTATGGATAGATGGATAAAGAGACATTTGGTGAAATTCTTCATTAAGGCTTTCAAATAGCAGATATAAGGCTTTAGCTTTTCCTCTTTTACTTCTCATTCTTCATTAGCCTAACTGATGACTAACATTGAATCTCCATAAACTAACAAATCTTTCGCTCCAGTTGCCACAGCTACCTCAACTCCATAGATACATGCTTCATACTTAGCCATGTTGTTTGTGACCTTGAAATCCAGTTTCTTTGCCATTGGTATAGTTTCTCCTTCCGGTGTAACAAGAATCACTCCCAATCCAGCTCCTTTGTTGTTTACAGCTCCATTGAAGTAAAGTTTCCACTCTCGGTGCTCTATAACTGCTAAGTTCTCATCTGGAATCTCCAAATTCCACTGCTCTTCACCTTTGATCGCATTTTGAGCTATGAATTCTGCTACTGCTCTTCTTTTGATTACCTTTGTAGTAATGTACTCTATATCAAAATTAGTTAAGAGTACCAACCAGCGAGACATTTTTCCAATTAAAGCCGATGCTTGAAATAGATACCTTAAAAGGTTTATTCTTGAAATAGCTTGAACCTTGTAAGATTGAAAATAATGCCTTAATTTCCTCGTAGCCCAAATCATGATCAGACATGCCTTTTCTACTAAATCATATTTTTCCTCGTACGACAACAACTTCTTACTCAAGTAGTACACTGTGTGCTCTATTCCATTTGACCTTTCTTGTGCTAACATTGCCCCCATTGCATCCTCTTCTAAAGCCAAGTATAAAACCAATGGCTTACCCTGGCTAGGTGGTTTCAGAACAGGTGGATTAACAAGATACTCGTTGATTTTATTGAAAGCATTCTGACAATCATCATTCCACTTAACCGACTGATCTTTCATTAAGAGCTTAAAGATAAGATCACAAATGTTAGTGAGTTTTGTGATAAACCTACTAATATACGGTATCCTACTAATGAATCCTCTTACTTCTTTCTCTGTCTTTGGTGCCGACATTTCTTGGATGGCTTTCACTTTATCCGAATCCACTTCAATTCCTCGGCTGCTCACTATATGCCCTAACAGCTTCCCTGAAGTAACCCCAAAAATGCATTTCTTCAGGTTGAGTCTCAGGTTGTACCTCTTAATTCGGGCTAAGAATTTGTTTAAGGCTTCAAAGTGTCCTCCTTTTGTCTCTGATTTGGCCATCATGTCATCTATATACACTTCAACCTTTTTACGCATCATATCATAGAAAAGTCCAGTAGCGACTCTTTGATAAGTTGCACCTACATTCTTCAGTCCGAAAGGCATCACCTTGTAATAATAGGTCCCCCATTCTGTGATGAAAGCTGTCTTAATCTTATCCATGACTGCCATTATGATCTGATTGTACCAGAAAAATCCGTCCATAAAAGAATACATTGTACATGCTACAGCGCTATCCACTATTACATCAATGTGAGGTAACGGAAAGTCATCTTTTGGACAGACTTTGTTCATATCCCTAAAATCTACACACATCTGTACTTTTCCATCTTTCTTAGGAATAGGTACTATGTTTGCTAGCCATTAAGGGTAGTCTACTACTTCTAGGAAGTTAGCCTGTATTTGCTTAGCAATTTCCTCCCTTATCTTTTCTGTCCATTCTGGTCTTAATCTACGTAATTTCTGTTTAACTGGCTTAGTTTCTGGATGAGTTAGAATGTGATGCTCTGCTATTTCCCTATCCAAACTTGGCATGTCTTCATAATTCCAAGCAAATACTACCTTTCTTTTTGTTAATATTCTCTCAAAATTTTTTCTCTCTTCAGGAGTTACATCATGTGATATAGAAATGTTCTTTGGATTATCATTTGTGCCCATGTAAAATGAATCAAATTGAATTGAATTAATGTCAAACATGCATGATCAATTAAAATTATAATGCACAGAACTATCAGGATGCATATCACACAAGTAAGCAAAACCAGTATTCATATCGTTGACCATAGGAAAAAACAACATCTTCATCCGCATAAAGACCGAACATTATTATATTAGTTTCTTCATAAAAAATATTAATAAAACTATCACTAATGACAGTAGCTAAGTCCTAGGGTGGTTCCTCCTCAGGTGGCAAACACAACAGCTCCTCAACAGCATCATCACCAATTCTTTCAATTAATTGCTTCATGACTTCCTCTTCATTGATGGCCACTAGGCTTTCTATAATCTGCTCCTTGAAGATCTCAAACCCAGGGACACCCTTTCTAGCCACGTTAACAGATTTTTTGGTGCCTAGATAATACTTGCCTTCCCCTGGCTTGATGAAGTTCTCACTTAGTGGTCCAATCCTTCCCAAGGGTTTATTTCTTTTTTCTTTCTCTTTATTCTTTGCTCTTCTACTAGCCGATCCTGCCTCAGTATATTCCAAACCCTTCGTAGGGTCCTGGGTTTTAATGTTTGGGGGCCTAGGACTTCCTTGTTCATTCTTCCTGAGCCCCTGTCCAGGTCGATAATTCATGCTTTTCATCATTTTTAAAACCCTGGGATCCATTTCATCAAATATTCTAGTAACTTGGAAATCAGGCGGAACACACACTTGCTTCTGTTTATCAAGTATGGCTGCCACAACTGCATTGGTTCCAGCTTCTATTGCCACAACGTCTCCTTCATGAGGGAATTTTATTTTCTGGTGCACTGTTGAAGGTACTCCTCCCAGGGCATGAAACCACGGCCTTCCCAACAACAGGGCATAGGTAATAGGGATGTCCAGTATAGTAAATTCAATAGTTGACTCTACAAGCCCTGTTTTGACCAAAGCCTAAATTGTTCCCTCCACATTCCTGGTACTGTCATCGTAAACTCTGATTATGAGGTTTAAAGCCGTCAAGTCATCTACTTAGATGCCTTTCATATTTATATGATTTTATTTAATTAATTATTTATGATAAATATTTTAGAGGATTATCGTAGAACGTGCCACCTAGTGGGTCATACTAAGATTGTTGCGTAATGATATGCTAGATGATAGGCCATAAATTTTAATTAATTTGAAATATATATACGATGATTATTGTGAATGATGGGAAGGGGTGTGACTACGGATCCTTAGTTGACCTATAGTTTACTTAGGGTTAGTCATACCAATAGTGGGACTACAAATCCTCGGTTAACCTTCTTGTGTGCCAGTCCACTTCCAAAATTTGGACAAGAAATATATTTTTGGAGTTATAGAAAGCCTGTTGGCTAGTGAAATACAATGATCGAGGTTACGAAAAATTTTAGGGTTATACTCTGATCCTCCACCTAAACCTTTCTGCATTAAATTGTTTTAAAGTAATGTGATTTCAAACATTTGTATGAAATGCATGTATACATTAAATAAATATAAATATATAATTATTATATTGATGCTTGAATGTACGTGTCTTTAGGTTACGTGCATATATATAATAATAATTCACTTAGTGAGGTTTGACCTCCCTCAAATATTTTTTTCAGGACTCTTTCTTTACCGAACAACTTATGTAAATATTGAACTATCATTTGTCTTGTATTATATTAAATGTTGCAGTAGTAGTGCATTCTTATTGTAGTATCAGATGTTGTTTTAGACTGAGATTCTGTATTTAATCTATTGAATGAATGTGTTTTGTTATATTATAAGAAGATTTCTTTATATTATTTAAAGTTTTAATTTTGAGGTATTTTTATTGTATATTCCGTGTGAGTTCTTATTTTAAGGCTTGCTATAGGTTCGAAATTTGTGTGAATTCCCATTCCTTAGAGTTGGTCATGACTCCTGGATTTGGATCGTGACAAAGTTAGTATCAGAGCCTAGGTTTATTATTATATGATCTAGGTTGTTAGAGTTGTGTTTTCTTTGAAACTATTACAGCAAATTAGGTTCGATCATGTCTTCGATAAGTCTTTCTTATTTTAGTATTCTGCGTAATCGATAGGATGTCTATTTTGTTTGATTTGTGTTCATTTTTATTATTTTTAGAATGAGGAGGAGAATGCGAACCGCTCCACAAGTTTAAGAGACTGAGGATATGGCATCCTTTCAGGACGGGATTCTATCCCTTGAGCCGCTGGTTAGGCATAGGGGTAGAGGTACAGGTAGACCTCAAGGAGTAGCAATAGCCGTAGGTAGACAGAGATAGAGGATGAGGAAGCTGCTTTCGCACTAAGAGTTCAGTAGGGAGCAGCTACTATACCTCCGGTAGTACCACAGATGCAACTTATGTATCAGTAGAGTATATCTGATCCAGAGGCAGCCTTGTTCTATGCTAGAGTTGGCAGGATTTCTTTCGACGGGACTTCATATCCTCTAAACTTTTTTCATGCCATAGAGATGAGGACTTATATAGTTCACACTAAGTATCATAAGATCATAATAGTTGAGCTGTCAGTTAAAGGGCCAGCCCTAGATTGGTTTGTTTAGGTCGTCCAACCCCATATGACTTCTATGACATGGGCTCAATTTCGGGAGAGATTTATAAGACATTTTTACCCAGAGCTAATGTAGATGAGCTACAGACTCCGGCTGACCAACATTTTTAGAGGCGACAGGTCAGTAAAGGAGTATAATAAAGAGTTCCTCAAACTAGGTCGGTATGCATAGGACTTGATGAGAGATTAGTATTTCGCAGTCACTACCTAAGTCACCGGATTAGGTTCTGCATTCGTTGGATGCCCACTATAGGCCTAACTCTTGAGTTCGTGGTAGAGTTGGCCAAGGAGATAGAGTTAAGATTGGTCAAGTAGGGAGTTATGCCTGATTATTATCATATGAGAGGTGTCCAAGCATGAGGATCTTAGACCACCTAGTACACCATATTTTAGATAGGCTCCAACAATCAGCAGAGAGGCACTTTTCAGCAGGATCAGAGACCATAACATAGGTACCACAAGATTAAGAGACATGGCCATGGTGGAGTTCCTAGACCTGTCATATTCGAATCAAGTGCTACCAGTAGCAGCAGTAAATAGTTCTCGGGATATGGTAGCATAGGATCAGTAGCTAGTGCCTGCCAGACATGTAGGAGAGTCCATCAGGGACCATGTTATATGGCTTAATTGACATGTTTCCAATATGGATAAACGGGGCATTTTTCCAGAGCATATTCTTATTCTAGTTATCAATAACAATTTTTATAGCATTCCACTGCCAATATAGCTCTAGCTCCTTACCAGCTACCTCTAGCTCAGTATCCTAGTACTTCATAGTTTGTGACCCAAGCAGGGTGAGGCAAAGGTAGTACGAGAGGCTTTAGTTAGGCTTCACTAGCCAGTAGGGAGGTCGAGGATAGGCCAGAGTCTTCACTCTCTCCCAGCAAGATGCTCAAGCATCCAACACCATTGTATTAGGTATAGTCCCAATATGTTTCTTGGATGTTAGAATCTTGATTGATCCAGATTCCACTCATTCTTTTCTATCCCTTATTTTTGCATTGAAGTTGGGTTGGCAAGCCTCGAGGATGGCAATTCTTTTATCAGTTGCCATGCCTCTTAGTGATTCATTAGACATTGATGTCATTCTTCTTGGGTGTCCAGTGTTCATAGAAGGAAGAGAATTTTCTATAAATTTAGTGTTGCTTGATGTTATGGAGTTTGATGTAATTCTTGGAATAGACTGGTTATCTCAACATTATGTTGTTGTTGATTATTGGAGTAAAGAGGTGATTTTCATAATTTTGAATGATGAAGAATTTAAGTTTATGGGTGATAAGATTTTTGCACCTCATAATCTTATCTCTGCTATCACGGCTAAAAAGATGTTGAGAAAAAGTTATCAAGGATACTTGGCATTAGTCAAAGATGCTATAATAGAGTCGATATCTATCTCAGATGTTCCTATTGCAAGTGAATTCCCAGATGTCTTTCCTTATGAGTTGTTAGGTTTACCATCTCACAGGGAGATTGAATTATGTATTGATGTGGTCTTAGGCACAACTTCTATCTCGATGCCACCCTATAGAATAGCTCCTACAAAGTTGAAAAAGTTAAAGGAGAAGTTGTAAGATTTGCTGGACAAGGGTTTCATAAGACCCGACATTTCTCCTTGGGGTACACCAGTCTTGTTTGTGAAGAAGAAGGATGGTACATTGAGATTGTGCATTGACTATATACAGTTGATTAAGGTGACAGTTAAGATAAGTGTCCTCTTTCGAGGATAGATGATTTATTTTACCAACTTCAAGGTGCACAGTTTTTCTCCAAGATTGAATTGAGGTTGGGTTATCATCAGTTACGAATCTATGAAGTTGATGTTCTTAAAACAGCATTTCATACTAGATATGGCCACTACAAGTTATTGTTGATGTCCTTTAGGTTAACTAATACACCAGCTGCTTTTATAAATTTGATAAACAGGGTGTTTAGACCATTTGTGAATCAATTTATAGTAGTCTTCATTGATGATATACTGGTATATTCAAAGAGTATGGAAGAGCACGTATATCACTTGAGGACAGTGCTACAGACATTGAAAGAATATCAACTTTATGCTAAATTCTTAAAATCTGATTTCTGATCAGAGAGTGTAGCATTCCTTGGACATATGGGGTTTAAAGATGGTATTCAGGTTGATCCACAGAAAATTGAAGCAATGTTTGAATGGTCTAGACCAACAATAGTCATTAAGATTCGAAGTTTCTTAGGTTTGGCTGGGTACCATAGGAGATTTGTGTAAGATTTCTTAAGAATTACAGTACTTATGACCTACTTGACTCAAAAGAATGTGAAGTTCATATGGTCAGAGGCTTGTGAGAATAGTTTTCAGCTATCAAAGGAGAAATTAACCATAGCTCCAGTGTTAACTTTGCCAAATGGGGTAGATAAGTTCATTGTTTATTGCAATGCTTTCAGAGTTGGCCTAGGTTGTGTGTTGATGTAGAATGGTAGAGTAGCAGTTTATGCTTCCAAACAGTTGAAGAAGTATGAACTTAATTATCCTACTCATGACCTAGAGATGGTTGTAGTGATTTTTGTTCTCAAGGTTTAGAGGCATTATTTGTATAGAGTAACTTGTAAGATTTTTACCGATTACAAGAGTTTTAAGTATATTTTCCAATAGAGAGATATGAACTTAAGGCAAAGAAGGTCGTTAGAACTCCTGAAGGATTATGACTGTGATATCATATACCATCAAGACAAGGCTAATGTGGTAGTAGATGCCTTGAGTAGAAAGTCCTCAAGTAGTCTTCCTCACATCAGTGTGGAGAGGAAACATTTGATCCAAGAGTTGTATAAGTTAGTGGATCAAAGGTTGATGATGAAGATAAGCAGATAAGGAGGATTGCTAGCTCAATTTAGAATCATATCAGTGTAGACGGATAAGATCAAGGCAACTCAGGGCTGAGATCCTGTTTTGGTGGAGCTTGAGGAGAAGGTTTATGAAGAAAAGTTCATTGATTTTACACTTGATGATGAAGGTATTTTATGAATCAGTGGAAGATTGTGTGTTTCTTATGTGGATAATTTGAGAGAAGAGATCCTATAAGAAGCGCATTCTGCAGCTTACATTGTACATCCAGGTGCTATTAAGATGTACCACAATATTAAGGATATATATTGGTGGGATGGCATGAAGATGGATGTAGTTTGTTTTGTCTCTAAGTGCTTGACTTGTCAATAGGTGAAAGTTGAACATTAGAAGCTTTTTACGAAGCTTCAGCCACTTCCGATCCTTGAGTGGAAATGGGAGAGAATCGCTATGGATTTTATGACAAGGTTAGCTTATTCAAAGGATGGATACGATTCCATTTGGATGATAATGGATAGGTTAGCCAAATTAGCTTACTTCCTACCAGTTAAAGCTATTTATTATGTAGCCAAGTTGGCTAAGGTATATGTCAAGCATATTGTGTGCCTTAATAGAGTGCCTGTTTCCATTGTATCTGATAGAGGTTATGTGTTTACCCCTCGATTTTGATAGAAATTACAAGAAGTAATGGGTACTGTTGGGGTTTCGTGATATAAACGTAGTAGAAAAATTAAAAATTTATCACATTCCCAAACCTGGATCCATGTAATTCAACTACTTGATTAAATATAGGATTTCAAGAATCTCACAAAGACGTAGAAGAGGCAAGATTTTCTGGAAGGATGAGAGGAGGTTCACGCCGGTGACACCTTACCTTGAGCTTTTTGCTTTGGTTGTTCGGATCAAGACGTCTCCAAAAGGATGCATCCTCTATAGGTATCCACATGAACAACCCTTTACAAAATGAATTGGAGTGTGTGCTAGCAACCTTCTTAATTGTCTCACAAGTCAAGAACAAAAGAAAAACTCTATGTTTATTTTCTATGAAGAGAGAAAACCGTTTTGAAGGCAGGGAAAACAAAACTATATTAAACCCTAGAGAATATAACATGTTTATAGACTCCAAATTAGGGTTTCACCAACCAATGACCTTTTTGGTAATTTTCATTTATTACATTCTGATTTTGTTTTGAAAACAAATCAGAAATAATATCTTATTTATTTATTTAAAATAACATTTATCTTAAATAAATAAATAAATAAATAAAACACTCTAATTATTTATTTCCATAGAGTTTATTTTGGGCTTATTAAACCCATAATCGTTTTGGACTTGTTCTAAATGTGTGACCCTGTAGGTTCACATAACATTGGCAGTGGGCTTAAATCTCTATTTTGGCCTACAAGTCATAAGTGGCCTCTAGCAAAACATTATGACTACCCAAGTCATATGAAGTCAATAATCCGACATAACCTAATTAAAGTGTATTTTATCATCCCTTTATCACATAATATCTTAATTGAACATAAGGCATAGAATGTCATCCTTATATAGTTCAATATTATGACTTGATTCCAAATAGACTGAAAATGATAACTCTTTATCAATTCATTTCAGCATGGCCATGCATTTTCCTTTCAGTCTATCTCATCAAGGGGCTTTTAGATATCTTTCTCATATTAATGAGGGATAAATTTCTTCTAAATCACTCACATTCCTCACATAACTAATTTCATATCCAACAACATCCTATCTAATCATCCGATTAAAGACAATGTTAGAATGTGTTAAAACATAAAATAGCTATGTAGAAATCCATGATGATTTCAAGGTCAAAGGACGGAAATAAAATTACTGTGATGAGAAATACTTATGACAATATTCTATGTAGTATTCTCATAGTGGGTCAATCCAGTACATGATCTCTCATCATGTACCTATGAGTTGACTTAATATCTCATATTCATTATTAGTAAAACATAACTATCAGTCAACATCATACTAGCCTTAATACTTTAACATTTATATAATTAATAAATGACTAGGAATAATTATAATAGAACTCTTATTTTAATCTAAGGGTTTTACTATCAAGTCACATACTTGATGGCTTTAGTAAGAATTAACCATTCATATAATTATCATAAAATCAAATGATAATGAAATACCTCTTTATTAATAAAATAAGAAAGTCAATACATAATCAAATAATTGACCTAGTGCATATCACTAACAGGTACCAGGCTTGATTTCAGTACTACTTTTCACCCTTAGACAAATGGTCAATCTGAGAGGATGATGTAGACACTTGAAGATATGTTGAGAATGTGTGTAATAGATCTTAGAGGTAGTTGGGATGATCATCTACCACTGGTAGAGTTTACGTACAATAATAGCTACCATAGCGGTATTGAGATGGCATTGTATAAAACTTTGTATAAAGAAAGTATAGATCCCCTTTGTGTTGGGATGAGATTGGGGAAAGAGAGTTAACTGGACTTAAAATTATCCAAGATGCAGCCTAGAAAGTTGCTTTAATCAGAAGAATATTGGAAACAACGGCTAGTAGATAGAAGAGCTACGCGGATCCGAAATGTAAGGATATGGAATTTCAAGTTAGGGACCATGTATTTTTGAAGGTTAACGATGAAAGGTATTATGAGGTTTGGTAAAAAAGGAAAATTAGCACTGAGATTCATTAGACCTTTTGAGATTTTGGAGAGAGTTAGCATAGTTGCCTATCAGTTGGCTTTGCCTCCGAATTCATCTCAAGTGAATCCAATGTTCCATGTCTCGAAGCTGAGGAAGTACATTTCAGACCCTTCGAACGTGTTACAACCCCAGAGTGTAGAGGTGAATGAAGATCTAACATATGAGAAAGAACCAGTTGCGATTGTTGATTATCAAGTTTATCAGTTGCGTTCGAAGCAAATTTCAATGGTTAAGGTCTTGTGGAGGAGTACACGTGGGAGACAAAAGCTAAGATGCAGGTGGCTTATCCTTACCTTTTTCCTCGATGAATTCTTATATTTAGTTATTTTAATTGAAGTTCAAGGACAAATTTTTATAAGGGATGAAGACTATTACAACCCGAATTTTTTATAAATTATAAAATTAAATTTTTTGAATTTTCAATGTTAATAATATTATTTTATTAATTTATGATATTTGATTATTTGTGAAATTAAATTTGAAATTATGTGTCGAATATTATTATTTTGGGATTAATTAGTATTAATTAATATTGAGTATTATATTTGTGTAATTGTATTAAATTTAAATTGATTGATATATGGGTGTATATATATATATATTGTGGTGAGAAATAATTGAGGAAAGATATTTTAATATTAAATATTATTTCATTTGTCCTTTTTTTGAAAAAAAAAGTGCAGTATTGAATTCCCCCCCCCCCCCCCCCCCCGTCCTCCCCCTTCTTCTTCTTCTTTTTTTTTTCTTCTTATCTCTTCTCTTTCCCCGCACCTGACACCACCACCCACCATCAACCAACCAGCAGTGCCACCTCCGGTCATTGCTAGCTCGTCTTCCACAAGCCGACAATGTCCCCTAGCTCCGACGAAGCTCCATTCTCTCTCTCCTCTTCTTGATTTGTTTTGGCCAAATTTTCTTTCCTTCACTGGCATCCTCAGGCCAAGTTTTTGGGTTCAATCTCTTCCTTACGTCTTGGGTTTCGTTTCCCCTGAGGTAATTCATCCAAATAACCCCAAATTCAATTTTAATTTTGGATGATTAGTTCTAGGTTTTATAATTTTAATTTGTTAATTTTGTGTTAAATTATGTTGTTTTATGTTAAATTGATTTTAGATTATTGTTGAGAAATTGTAAGCTTTCCAAAAATGTATTTAGATTTAATTTTGGTATTGATTTTCAAAATGACACTATTTCGAGCATGAATACTATTCATAGTTACTCGAGAAAATTTTATATTTTTAATAAATTCTTTGATGTATTTTGAGCAAAATTTGTGGAGAAAATTTATTGAAATTGCGTATCGAATTGTTATTATAAATTTTTGAATCTTTATATGAAAAGTGAATTTTTGAAAAAATTAGTATAAATTAGTAATTTTTATATTTTAGTTGAAATTATTGTTAATTATCATGTTTTGGATAATTTTTTAGTAATAAATAGTATTAAAATATTTTTTATAAATTATTTCCTATTTTTAGCTAATTATTAGTAATTTTCGGAAATATATTTGAATAATAATTTTATTTATTATTTTTAAGTTTAAATGAGTTATTGGACATTTCTATTATATATTTAAACAATTAAATAATTATTTGTAATTATTCTATTTAATTACAAAAATTGAAGAATAGATTTTATTAATATAATTTAATTATAAATTATAATTTTTTTGGAAATAAATATCTTTATACTTTTATTATATAAATAAATTGATTGTGGTATTTAAATGATTTTTGTTGAATTATTGGCATTTACATTATTTTATTAATTGTAGATTTTGTTGATTCTCGGTTGGACAATAAATATAGTTTAGCGGACTAACCCGAGAAGTTGAGCTTTGTAGTTATTTAAAGTGTGTTTGCATGGAGGATCAACTCTACTTTTAGTAGAGAGATATCCATTTTACAAAGGAGACTTTGCCGAATTTTTAGTAGAATTCTTGTAAAGCGTTTTATCAGGTCAATCCTAAGTTTTGAGTTTTAGTCGAATCGTGTCCTAGATCGATTCATTCTTTAGAAATTCTAGAAGTATAAAATTAGGAATTTAATTCTAATATTTTTATTATTTTTCCTTAACTGTATCTCGAGCTAGACCTACCGGACCAGGCCAGTTGAGCGAGGATAGAGGAGCGCACTCGAAATGTGAGTTATTATTATATGTATGAATGACATTTAGAAATCATAGTTGGCATCCATATTTTTATGATGTGAATTTCATATATTAATTGCTTTAAATTTTGTTTAATTATTAATTTTTATTATCATTATCATGTATGCACTTATATGAGATTTCATATATATATTTAAATGCCAACTTTATATTCGGAATTTAGATGCCTTTCATATTTATATAATTTCATTTAATTAATTATTTATGATAAATGTTTTAAAAGATTGCTGTAAAACGTGTCACTTAATAGGTTATACTAGGATTGTTGTGCAATAATAAGCTAGATGATAGGCCATAAATTTTGATTAATTTGAAATATGGATACGATGATTATTGTGAATGATGGGAAGGGGTGTGACTGCGGATTCTCGGTTAACCTGCAGTGCACTCGAGGCTAGTCATATCAGTATTGGGACTGCGGATCTTCGGTTGACCTTCTTGTGTACCAGGGCCAGTCCACTGCCAAAAGTTGGACAAGAGATATATTTTTGGAGTTATGGAAAGCCTGTTGGCTAGTGAAATACAATGATCGAGGTTGTGAAAAATTTTAGGGTTCTACTCTGATCATCCAACTAAACTTTTATGCATTAAATTATTTTGAAGTAAAGTGATTTCAAGCATCTATATGAAATGCATTTATACATTAAATAAATATAAATATATAATTATTATACTGATACTTGAATATCTGTGTTTTTAGGTTGCGTGCATACATATAATAAAAATTCACTCATTGAGGTCTGACCCCCCTCAATTTTTTTTCAGGACTCTTTACTTCATACCTCTATATTAGTTCTCTTCACTGAACTCTTTCTTCATTGGCTGACTTATGTAAATATTGAACTATCATTTGTCTTGTATTGTATTAGACGCTGCAGTAGTAGTGCATTCTTATTGTAGTATCAGATGTTGTTTTAGACTGAAATTCTATATTTGAATAATTATACGAATATATTTTATTATATTATATGAAGATTTCTTTATGTTATTTAAAGTTTTAATTTTGAGGTATTTTTATGGTATATTATATGTGAATTTTTATTTTAAGACTTGCTACAAGTTCCAGATTCCTGTGAATTCTCGTTCCTTAATGCTGGTCATGACTCCTAGGTTTGGGTCGTGACATGTTTCAAAGCCAAATTTTAAATTTTCTTGCAAGAAAGCTAATGGTAAGCTAAAATTCAATATTTTGGTTAAAATGAATTTGGCTAGCTTAAATAGCTAAGCAAGACGGAAATGGTGGCCAAACACACAAGTGCAAGTGAATTTTTATTTTCTAAAGGTTGTGATTTTATTTTGTCATAAATTGCTAAAATATATTTAAAGAGATTAAATCTAAAGAATGGCAAATGGTGAACAGAGAACTTAAATTTTTGGCTTAAGCTAAATTTGGCTAAAATATTCAAAATAAAGCCACATTAGGATGCTAGTGGGTAGCACAAGTAAAGCATAAGGTCAAAGCGTTTTTGAATTAATTTGGCTCAAAATTATGCTTTTATGCAAGTTAAAGATGTATAGAGATTATTTTGGCATGGCAATTGTCAAAATGAAGTCGAATTTTATAAAGCAAAGTGAACAAATTAGTGCGTTAAAATGAATAAAATTTTTAGCTACAATGTATTTTCATAAAATTGCAATACATAACAAGCATCCAAAGACGAAGAAAGCCTTGCAAAATGATCAAAATCATCAAATTAATGGCATTCAGCTAAGCAAATCATCAAAATGATTGAAAAACTTCAAGCAAATTTTGTTGTCAAAAAATGAAGGCCATTTTTTCAAGTTTACCAATAAAATTGTTAAATGGCTAATTTTTTGGGTGTGTGATCCGAATTATAATCCGTCTTGAAATTTTTGACAGCTCAACCTAAAAAGGATTTTTTGTGAGATCTGTGGTGGAGATGGAGGGCAAGGGCTGATAGGCCTAAGCCTGGAGTCCCAACTTTGATCTCGTGGGGGGGGGAGGGGGTGCGGGGCGTAACACCCATCGTGCTACGATGACTTCACTTTATTGTGCATTTTAATAAGCCGAAATATCATAAAATTTTTGACTATAATCAAAATAATTTAAAGACATCAAATTCTAATTGAAATCCTTGAAGCAAAGCCAAATGCAACAAAACTCATTCATAAAATTAAAAAATAACTGAATTATTGCACATAAATAATTCAATTGAAATCAATGCAATGCTAAGAAAGAGATTTAATTCTCCGACTAAATTCTTAAAATCACAAATATGCTCACCTAAGAGAATAAATACATCATCAAAGTCATTCCTATAAGCAAATTCACCAAGCATAAATTTCACACATAAAACAACAACTCAATGTTGGGTCAGAACTAAAAATTAATTGGAGGAAATAAAATTACCTTGTTTAATCTTTTTCTTGGGGAAGCTTGAAGTTGTTGTGGTTTTCCTTGGGAAAATGGCTAAGCAAAAACGGCAAAATTAATGATGAGTTGATGGTCGGAAGAAGGATTGCTTATCTTGTTCGTTGTGCAGAGCAAGCCACTGAGTTGCTGTCCGATAAGATGCTAGACAACTTGAGCAGTGATCTTTGGTAAAGGGATAGTAGCAAGCCTCGTTGGCTTGCGGAAGGGAGCAACCGTTTTGGGGAAGAGGCAACATCGTCGGGTGTGGAGGTGACAAGTTGTTGTATGCAGCTTGGTGTGAGCGCAATCTGCTGAGCCAAATTCCTTCACGCGACAGCAGCAACAAGTCGCCACTTAGCGAGTAGTGGTTGGTGGCGATCTGTTGTTTGGCAGCGGTGAAGCAGCTTCCTGTGGTAATGGCTGCTGGTGGACGATGGACAGTATTGATTTGGAAAGTAGAAAAGAAGAAAAGAAAAAAAAGGAAGGAGCAAAAATTAAAAAAAAATTAAATTAAGACAATAATTTTGGGGAAAATAAAAGTTAAGAATTTTTTGGATTTTGGGGTTGTGAAAAGTGAGGAAATTAAAATTGGTGTAATGGATTTTGAGCAATCAATTATTTGGGTATTTGAATTTTGAAAAATTTGATGCACAAATTGAGAAAATTTTGATTAAAAAACACTGAATTTTCTTGGGGAGGTTGGAGAAATTAATAAAAAATTAATTAATTTTTTTCATTAATTTTTTGCAAAAATTTGAATTTAAATTTTTAGGAAAGAAGAATGATTGGGTTGAGATTAAGAGCTTGAAAAATGCAGAAAATTTCTTAGAGCTCATTTTTTTTGCTTTGACAAAAATTGGAGATACCAATATTGGGCCTAACTTTGGTAATATTCCTCACTACCCTTTTATTTGTAAATTGGGCTTTCAAGACAAGTTTCACTTTTCATTTTGTAGAGGAAAAGAGAATTTAAGCAGCATATTTATGGCTTTTTCACATGTAAATTATCTTTGGATTGCCCAAGCTAATTAAATGCGAGGGGCATTGTTTGTGCCATAATTGAATTTTTTGACTAAGGCTATTAAACTAATGGACATTTGATTCTAAAGCCCAAAAATAAGTAAAAAAAAAAAAGTCCATAATCCATAACCAGTGCAATTTGCAGAAGGTTCTAAAGATAGAATTTATTGTACAAGAATTATTTGGAGAAGTAAACTATGGTGAAGGTTGCGGACATCCAGTTGCACTGCACAAAAAGATTCTAGAAATGAAATAGTTTGGCGCCAAAGCGACTTGTAGATGAGACAACTGTTCAAATATCTTAGGGATGAAGACTGCGTGAATTTAATTCACTAGAAAAAATAAGACTCTTGAACTACTAGAGAATTAATGAGAGAAGTAGCATGTAAGGAAGAGTGCTTATAAAAGCAAGGGAAGACACATCAACATTCAATATACATCTACAATTATCTATTTTAATTATCATTAGCCAATCACTTTATTATTGGTATTTTCTTTAGCTTATTCAACTTTTGCTCTGTATTAAGCTTTTAAATTAATATAATTTCCTTTAATATTTTCCAATAGTTTGTTTAATTTTCATATGTTTGAAATCTAAACAAATTATGATAAAGGAGTTTGGAAATCCACAATCAGTCTGAGGAAGTCAGGTTTTATTTCGAGGAATTTCTCTAATGTAACGGGGTGACAAAAGGGGCCTTAGGGGCCATGCACCATTGGAATCCTTAGCTTATCCTAAGGACATGGTGGGACAAGAAAAGTATAATATAGCCGAGCAAGGATGTATGTGAAAGGAAAAGTACAACGAAGGGCATTTTGATAAATATGAATAAATATTATTATTTATATATTTATCAAGGTGTGATGGGTGGAACATTCTGATGTCTTCTCCTACTAACCTTCAAGGTGCTCCTTATGCTCTTTAAGGGGTACTTTTCGGTGTAAGCTCTCCACCATCCCCGAGGCTTGTGTGTGTGTTCGATGACATAACCTTAAATGAGCTCCCTAGTGTGAAGCTAGGTGACGGGCATCGAGTTCAGAAAAGAGGAATTTGGTGTCTCCATAGAGAAGGAGCTCTATGGACACTACGAGCTCTGGCACACTTGTAAGTTGCCAATAATCTTTTGTCATGCACCAAAAACCAAAAATTGGAGAAACAAAAGTCTACAAAGATTAGTAAAGAATCAGATTCTACTAAATCTAGATTTTACTAATCTTAGTTTATGTGTGGATTGCATTAAGGGAAAGCAAACCAAGTATAACAAGAAAGGAGCAATAATAAGTACTCAGCTTCTTGAAATTATACACACTAATATATATGGACCTTTTAATGCTCCATCTTTTAGTGGATAAAAGTATTTTATCACCTTTATAAATGATTTTTCACGTTATGGATATGTCTACTTGCTTAATGAAAACTCTCAAACAGTAAATGCTTTTGAGGTATTTATTAAAGAGGTTGAAAGACAACTAGACAGAAAAGTGAAAATAATAAGGTCTGATAGAGGTAGTGAATACTATAGAAAGCATGATGAATCAGGATAAAATCCAAGTTCATTTGCAAAGTTCCCCAAAAGACATGGCATATGTGCACAATATACTATGCTAGGCACACCTTAACAAAATAGTGTGGTAGAAAGGTGAAATAAAACATTAATGGATATGGTTAGGAGTATGATAAGTAATTCCTTATTACCCAAATCTTTATCGACATATGCACTTAAAACTGTAGTATATGTATTGAATAGGATTTCTAGTAAAGTAGTTCCTAAAACTCCTTTTGAGTTATAGACTAGAAGGAAACCTAGTTTAAGACACTTGCATGTTTGGGTTGTCCAGCAGAAGCACATATGTATAATCCACATGAAAAGAAATTAGATTCTTGAACTGTTAGTGGTTACTTTATTGGTTACCCAGAGAAATCCAAAGGGTATAGTTTTTATTGTCCAAACCATAGTTCTAGAATTATTGAGACAAGCAATGCTAAATTCATTGAGAATGGTGAAGTTAATGGGAGTACTGATAAACAAATTATGGATATTAATTAAAAGGGTTCATGTTTCATTACCCATAAATGCTCCTGCATCCAAAATTGTTATAAATATTGTTCTAAATTTTCAAGAACAAAACAATAATGAACAATACTTGAATGAAGAAGTACCCCATGAAGAACCTAACCTACCACCAATTGATACAAATGAACCACGTGGAATAGTTTTAAGTAAACCTATAAAGGTAAGAAGATTGTTTATTTTAGATGATTATTTTGTTTATTTACAATAGGTAGGTTTTGATTGTGGCATTAATGAAGACCTTATTTCCTTTTCATAAACCATTAATAGTGATAAGTTTGATAAATGGATCAATGCTATGAAAGAGAAGTTAAAATCAATGGCTGAGGACAATGTCTAAGATCTTATCGAATTGCCAGAAGGTTCTAAATGAGTTAGATGTAAGTGAGTCTTTAAGACTAAATGTGACTCGAATGGCAATAGTGAATGATTTAAAGCTAGACTTATTGCCAAAGGTTATACTAAGAAAGATGGCATCGATTACAAAGAGACATTTTCGCCTGTTTTAAAGAAAGATTCCTTAAGAATCATTATGGATTTAGTAGCTCAATATGATTTAGAGCTACATCAAATGGATGTGAAAATAGCCTTTCTTAATAGGGATATAAAGGAAGAAATTTATATAGATCAACCTGAAGGTTTTTCCATGGAAGGGAAAGATCATATGGTATATAAACTTAAGAAATTAATATATGGACTTAAATAAACTTCCAAGTAATGGTATCTTAAATTCAATGATGTTGAATGTTTGCATGATCAAATAATAATCCATCCTTATTTTGACTTTAACAAACATTTTTGAATCACTAATGATCCTCTCTTAAGTGTGATTATAAGTATAGGTACCAAATTACACTCAATGAAAGCAAAATAATTTGACCAAGCCTTGGAACATGTTTGAGAACATTTAAAACATAATTAAAGCCTTAAAAGACCTCTGCACATGTCCTACAAAGCATGGGAATTGAACCAAGTTAAAAGGAGTGCGATCAGATGTAAAACGAATAAGTTTTGATGAGGACAGTCTATGCTCATGGTCTACACTCACGACCCATGTCTGACCATGAGCGTCCGTGAGCAAAGTGGCTAATATGCTCATGGTCTACAAACACTTTTACAAGTAATGGTCATATTTTTCAATGTTTATAACCCCGAGCCTATGCGCATGACCATGAGTGTCTGAATTCCTGCAAAAGCTAATAATGCATTAATGGCTTGGTTCTAACAACTATTTTTTAATGGCTTCCAACAACTATTTTTCACTCTTTAACTATAAATTAAAGACATAGAACTTCATTTAAGAAGCTACACAAGTTGGTTGAGCAATTAATCTCTTTGAACAATTTTCTCCATACTTAAAATTCTCAATTACTTTGAATATTGGTTGTGTGCTAGGTTAGCTCTCTTCTTCATCTTCTTTATTAGGTTGAAAAAAGGAAGTAAGGAGTTAATGCTAGTGGTTCAGGTTCAAGTGTAAGCCTCAAAACACTTATGATTAATTATTGGTTGGAGCTTAGCCTTCAAAAGCTCATTATGTTGTAAAGGTTAGAGTTGAGCCATAAAAACTCTTGTAAACTCAATCTAGATCAATAAGATTGGAGTAGGTGTTAAAAATCCTAACTTGGGGATAAGTTAGGTGGAGCCTTAGATTCAAATTGTGAATCGGACTCCTTAAATCTTATTTTATTGAGTTCTTCATTTGTTATCTCATATATACTCACATTTAATTCTTAATTAAGCCTTAATTTTCTTTTAAATTCTAATTTTCCCTATTCACCCCCCTCCAGGGCCTATCGCAATTGGTATCAGAGCTAAACTTCTTGGTACTTAATTACAAGAAGGTTAGATCATGGGTAGTAAGGGTGTGAACTTTTCTTCTTTGAGACCCTTCTTTGATGGGAGTGATTATCCCTATTGGAAGTTCAAAATGGAGTTATATCTTGATAGTGATCCAATTAGACTATGGGAAGTAGTTCTTGATGGTTAGGAACCTCCTAATGCCATACTAGAAAACATGGAAATCTTCATTGATAGAACTTAATGGACACAAGAGCAAAGGGAGGCAAACTACAAGAATAAGAAGGCAATGACAATCTTACTTGCTTTCATGTCTAGGGAAAAAGGAGGGAAAGTTTAACATTGCTTATTCGCTAAAGAAATTTGGGAGACTCTTGAGAATCATTTTGAAGGCAACATTCAAGTAAAAAGCAAGAAGGTTCAATTACATGTATATGAATATGAACTCTTCAAGATGAAGCCTCAAGAATCCATCACCGAAATAACAAATAGACTTAATGCCTTCCTCACTACCTTGAGAAAGTTTGGTAAACACTATTCCAAGGAGGAAACCAACACAAAGATTCTTAGAATCCTTCCCAAAAAGGATTGAGAATCTAAAGTGACTTCTATTTAAGAAGCTCATGACTTGTCAAAGCTTTCAACCAACATCCTTATTGGCAAGCTTCTGACACATAAGCTCACATTGAAGCAAAAGGAAGATGAAAAGGAGGAAAAAGAAGAAAAGTATTGCTTTAAAAGCCTTATAAGATGATAGTGAAGAGGAGAGTCTTAAAGACTCTAGTGATGAAAATGGTGACATTACAATGCTTACAAGGAACTCCAAGAAATTCTTAAGAAAGAAGAATTCCTCAAGAACTAGAGACTTGAATAAGAAGTATGAAGGCAAGAAGAACAAGGAGGTTACTTATTATGAATGTAAGAAACCATATCATATTAAAAGTGAGTGTCCTAAGCTTAAATTCAAGAATAAGGGAGAAAAGGGCAAGAATAAGGCTTTTAAAGCTTCATGGGATGACTCCTCCGAATCAAAAAAGGAAGAGGAGCAATAAGAAGTGGCCAACCTTTGTTTTATAGCTCTTAAAGACAAAAATAAGGTACAATCTACTTCTCATTCTTCTTATGATGATGGTGATGATGATGAGAGCTTTATTATGAGTAAACTTATGCTTAAATGTAAAAGCTTGCTCACTAAGAAGAAGCTTTACAAGCATGAGTTATCTAGCTTGAACATGGAATTTCAAAACTTGAAAAATGATTTCTCTAAACTTGTTGAATCAAATGAAAAACATACTAATGACTTGAAATCCTTAAATTCCTTAAAGGACCAACTCAAGAAAGCTAATGACGAAAATCTTATATTTTCTAAAGAGGTTTTAAAGTTGAAGAATTTCATCTCTAAATTTAAGATAGGAAAAGAGCCTTTAGATAGTCTACTTAATTCTCAAAAATATCATGGAGATACTTATAGAATTGGATATAAAAATGGAATGCCTACCTCATCATTATCTCACATTAACTTTATTAAAGCCTCATGTGATTCTAACCCCTCTACTTCCAAATCTCTTAAGACTCAAGCTTTCAATGCTAAAAGGTCTTATGTGTCAAATGGAAAAGGAAAGTCTCACATGACTTAACCTTCCTTGACATAAAGGGCTAAGGTTCAAACCAAAAAGCCCCAACCTAGACATGCTTATATGTACACTAGATACAACACTCCTAAGCATGCTACACAACCACCATACAATAGATAATGTAATTGTCAATGCATGTCTCATACTCCTCCTTTGACATAAAGAAACCTTAGGAAATCCACATAACCACAACACAAAAGGCATATCTCATACACTAGGAAATCACATGCATCTAGAATAAATAGATTTGCTAATATTGAATATTTGTATTGCATGACCAAAGGTTATACTAGCAATGTGTGCTTTTATAGAAGACTACACTTGTAATTACTTCCTTTGGACTACTTTAAGACTAACCAACCTAGAACAGTAAAGGTTTGGGTTCAAAAGAATGTTTGAATTATGCTATGTAGGTATGCTTAAAGTCCACAAGAATAAAAAGCAAGTGGTACCTTGATAGTGGATGTTCAAGACACATGATAAGAGATAAAGAGCAATTCAACAAGCTTGATGCTAAGGATGGAGGTCATGTTACATTTGAGGATAATGCCAAAGGAAAAATTATAGGCATTGGAGAAATTGGTAATCCTCAATCCTTATCTATTCATCGTATGTTACTTGTTGATAGTCTTAAGCATAACTTGCTTAACATTAGTCAATTATGTGACATCGAAAATAAAGTCACTTTTTATCCTAAAAATTGCTTTGTCAATAGCTTAGATGATGACAAAGTAATTTTTAGTGGTGCAAGGGTTGACAATGTCTATGTTATTGACTTTAACAAAGTTGATAATAAAGATATTAAATGTTTAATGTTTATTTCCCATGACATGGACTTGGCATAGAAGATTAGGACATGAAAATTTTGAGCTCTTGGATGATCTTAGTAAACATGAACTTATGGTTGGATTACCCAAACTCAAGTTCACTAAGGACAAGCCTTGTGATGCTTATAAAAAATGAAAGCAATTAAAATCTTCCTTTAAGCTGAAAAATGTAATGTCTACTTCTAGGCCTCTTGAACTTATTCACATGGATTTATTTAGTCCTACTAGAGTTGCTAGTCTTGGTGGTATGCATTGTGCATATGTTCTAGTTGATGATTACTCTAAATACACTTGGGTGTATTTTCTTGCTCATAAGAATAATGCCTTTAAAGCCTTTGAAAATTTTTTAAAAAGGGTTCAAAAGGAAAAAGGTTTTTGTATTTCAATTATTAGAAGTGATCATGGAACCTAATTTTAAAATGAACTCTTTAAAACCTTTTGTAATGAAAATGGTATTTCACACACTTTCTCTTCTCCTAAAACACCTCAACAAAATGTGGTTGTTGAAAGGAAAAATAGAACTCTAGTGGAAATGGCTAGAACAATACTTCATGAGTATAACTTACCTTTACACTTTTGGGCGGAAACCATTAACACCTCTTGCTATATAGCAAATAGAGTATTTAAAAGACCAAATTTGAATAAAACTTCTTATAAGTTTTAGAATAATAGAAAACCCAAGATCTCATATCTTAGAGTATTTGGTTATAAGTGCTTCATATTAAACACCAAGGACAACCTTGGAAAATTTAACTCTAAAGCCGATGAAGGAATTTTCCTAGGCTATGCTACCACTAGTAAAGTATATAAAGTCTTTAACAAAATAACTCTAGTGGTGGAAGAGTCAATGCATGTTGTATTTAATGAATCCAACCCACTTAAACCTAGAAAGGATGTTTGTAGTGTTGATGATGTTGTAGATGAGTTATTGGACATGAACCTTCAAGAAGATGTTGCAAACAAAGTCTTGGAACTTGAAGCTCTAATTAAGGAAGAATTTCCTAAACTCACATTGAAGGAGTAACCTTCCAAAGATTGGTAATTTAAAAAAGTACATCCTCAAGACCTTATCATCAGTGACACTACAATAGGGGTAAGTACTAGATATTAACTCAAATCCATTATTAATTTAGCTTTCATATCTCAAATTGAGCCCAAAAATGTTGATGATGTCTTGAGTGATGAATTTTGGGTCCTTACTATACAAGAAAAGTCAAATCAATTTGAGAGAAATAAGGCTTGGACCTTGGTTCCTAGACTTAAACATTATCCTTTTATAGGCACTAAATGGGTGTTTAGAAATAAGATGAATGAACAATATGTCATAACTAGGAACAAAGCTAGACTAGTAACTAAAGGTTATAATCAAGAAGAAGGTATTGACTATAAACACTTGCCCCCGTTGCAAGGTTAAAACCTATTAGAATGCTACTTGCATTTGCATCTTATATGGATTTTAAACTCTTTCAAATGGATGTCAAAAGTATATTTTTAAATGCTTTCATTGAAGAGGAAGTCTGTGTTGAACAACCTCCGAGTTTTGAAAACTTTGAACTTCCTAATCATGTGTTTAGGCTTTCAAAAGCATTGTATGGATTCAAGCAATCTCCTAGAGCTTAGTATGATAGGTGGAGTAACTTCTTGTTAGAGAAAGATTTCCTTAAAGGAAAAATTAACACTACTCTATTCATCAAGAAATCCACACATGATTTACTTATTATGCAAATATATATTGATGATATCATTTTTTATGCTACTAATTATTGCTTGTGTGAGGAATTTTCTAAGTTGATGCAAGGAGAATTTAAGATGAGCATGATGGTGATCTTAAGTTCTTCTTTGGACTTCAAATCAAGCAATGTAAGGACAAAATCTTCATTAACTAAACCAAGTACACAAAGAACATTCTTAAGAAGTTTGGAATGGAAGAAGCTAAAGCAAGCAAGACTCCTACGAGCACCACCACCAAACTCACCAAAGATGAGAATGCTAAACCAATTAATGAAAATCGATATAGAGGAATGATTAGATCCCTTTTTTACTTAACCGCTAGTAGACCGAATATAATGTTTGCTACATGCTTATGTGCTAAGTTCCAATCATATCTTAAAGAATCTCATTTAAATGCCATTAAGAGGATCGTCAAATATCTTAATGGATCGATGCATTTAGGACTTTGGTATCCTAGAAATTCTAGTTTAGTAAGCTATTCTGATGCGAACTTTACCGATAGCTTATTAGATAGAAAGAGCACATCCAGAACTTGCCAATTCTTAGGAAATTGCCTCATCTCTTAGTTTAGTAAAAATCAAATCACGGTTGCCTTATCCATCGCTGAAGCTGAATATATGGCAGTTAGTTATTGTTGCTCACAAGTATTATAGCAAAGACAATAACTAAGGGATTATGGCATCATTGCTTATTTCATTCTTATAAAATGTGATAATACAAGTGCTATTAACTTAAGCAAAAATCTGATCCAACACTCTAGAACAAAGCACATTGACATTAGACATCATTTTCTTAGGGATCATATTCAAGAAGGTCATATTAACCTCGAGTTTGTGGATACTAATCACCAACTAGCAGACACTTTAACCAAGCCTCTTAGTGAAGATTGAATGAACTTCATTAAGCATTAACTTGGAATGCTAGATGGTGCTAGTCTCACTTAATCCCTTTATGCATTTCATTGTTAATTTCCTTAAATGATGTTATGTTGTGTTCTTGTGACCCTTATAAACTCAATTGTTGCTTCCTTAAGTTTTTTTTTTCATCCTTCACATAAAATTTTTAATATTTGTTTATTTGGATATTTATGCATTTATTATTACTCTTGATTGGTAGTATATTGCTTATTTTTGCCTACTTGAAATTTTATTAGCCTATAGGTGATTTTATTCTCCTTTGCTATTTAATAATTAATTTATTGAAATTAATTCAATTAATTAATTATTCAAAATTAGCAAAAATTAAAGTGTCCAAGAAATTTCACATTTGCATGCTCTATTATTCCTAAATCGAACCCCCTTTCATTTTAAAACTTGTTGGCATTTTATGAAAATTTTCAATTTTCTCAATTAAGTCTAGTCGGACTAAATTGAAACTTTTCTTGGACTTGATTGAAAAAAAAATTAGAAGCTCAGGGACCTGTTGACATTTTCGCCACGTACAGGGCAAGCCTGGCAGTCCCTGACCCACTGGGTCATCAGAGCTTGGCCCCCTCACGATCCACACTCAAGCTCGCTCCTTGACCGCGCGGTCCGGACTCTCTAGGCCAGGCCTGGCACCCTCACGGTCCACACTCAGGATCATGAGTGGGCCAGGATGGTAGCCCAGGCCTGCTGCTCCTACCTACAAAAAAAATTGCCCTTTTTCTGACATTTTGCCCGTTTCTTCTGGCCATTTTATCGCTTCTCACCTGCATTCTTTCCCAAAAGCCAACATCCAATTTTTTTTATATTTTCTTTCATTCACAAGCCATTTTCACTCTATTTTTTCTTGTTTATTTAAACCCTCTTTTTCCCTTCCTTTCACTCACTTAACAACTCAATTCTTCACTCTTCTTCATTCCCTCAAGGCATTCAATTCTTTTTTTTCTCATTAGTATTATTATTATTATTACTATTATTTTTTATTATTCTCATTATTATTATTATTATTACTCTTATTATTTTTTTTTTATTATTCTCATTAGTATTATTGTTATTACTATTATTCTTTTTATTATTCTCATTAGTATTAGTATTATTAGTATTATTTTTTTTCTTTTTTTTTCTCATTAGTATATTTATTATTACTATATTATTATTCTTATTATTATTATTATTATCATTATCATCCTTTTTTCTTATTACTCTTTTTCCCTTCCATTACACCATCTCCCAAATTTTCTTATGACCCCTAAAAAATCCTTCAAAACTCAAGCTTCCACTTCAAGAGTACAAGCCTCCACTCCATCACCTCCTCCAAGAAGAGCTACTAAAGAACATCTAAGATTAACTCCTCCCATCTCTTACAATAATGCTCAAATTCGTTCAAGAACACAAGCCTTCTCACAAAGGAATTTAATTCCTTCAAGATACATGTGCAAAACCACTCTTGAAGAGCTTGGATGCCTTGATGAAGTGATCACTCTCTTTAATAGGGTAGGACTCTCTACTATTGCATTTGATATTCAACCTATATATCCTCACTAGTTGTTGAATTTCTCTCAACTTTTTGCCTTAGAACTCACTATTTTGATGCTAACAATCCCCTAAATAGCATGAGATTCAAATTGGGAGGGAGCGATAGATTCTTGACCGCCCAAGATTTTAATGCTTTATTTGGGTTTACTCAAACAAGCCTCTCACTAATTAACACCACTTGATCACCTCATAGTTTTTTGCTCCACCATTGTAAATCTAACACCTCTAGCTTTCATGTCGATCATTCCAAATCCTATTCCATTCAATCCAAAGCCCTTTGGTATATTTAAAGGTTTCTTGCTTTTTCCATTAATACAAGAGGCCAAAGCCATGAGTCCATTTCCTTTGAAGAGCTCTTCTTACTTCATTGCATGGTTGATAATGAACAAATTGATATGGGTAGACTCTTTCAATGGAAACTATGGTTGCTTAGTGATAGTGTTTTGGGGAACTTATGTGTTAGAGGGTTCATCACTAAAATTGCCACTTACTTTCACATTAACCCCAACTTTCTAGAGTCTTATCCTTCCACTCTTCTTGACAACACCTTTATTAAGAATTCTCAACTATTTAAGAAGGTTCATAACTTATGGTTTTGGAAAGAGGAAGAAGTGCCTCAAGCCATGGATGAAGAGCTTAAACAATATTTTGCTGAGATTGATCATTTCACCTCTCACAAAATGGAGGTAATAGAAGCACCACCTCCCGCTTCTCAAAGGACAAGAACTAGGGGTGAAGGATCCTCAAGTGGTGCTTAAGCTTATAATAATGAGCCTCCAAAGGTTGGTGACATGTTAGATCAGATGTCATTAATGAAATCTAACTTCAATGCTCATTTTGATCAAGTGGAAACTTACTTCAACAACCGCTTTAATCAAGTGGACAATCACCTCACTTATTTGCAATATAATGTCGACTATTTATATGAGCAACAAAGCTACCAATGCCAATGGGTACCTTTCTCACATCCCCTATCTCAAGGAGACAATGTAGCTCAAGGTCCTAGTGGTAATAGAGATAATCAAGCCTAATGTCTTTAGTCCTTCCTTTATTTTCATGCATTCCTCTTATTTTTCTATTTTTCTTCTTTTAAGTTTCATAGACTACATGTTTCTATGCTTATGTTACTATTCTTGTACTTAGAATGCTTGTTCATGTCCTCTCTATTTATCTTAATTTTTTTTCCCTTGGATAAAAGGGAGAGAAGAATGAGATTTTGAATGATGACTTAATGACTTGGATATTTAAAATTTGTTTTCATGACTTTACTTTAATATGCACACTTAAATATTTTTCTAATGACTTGAATAATTGATGGTTACATTTATGTGCATATTTAATGCTCCATTGAATCATTTGAATGGTAAAATGATAAATTCTTATAGATACTTATGCCTTTAAATGCAATTATTTGTTAACCACCCAAGCATATATTGAGGGGGAGAATATTAAGAATTTTAAAACCTTTAGTGTATGTTTGAGAGGGAGCATTTACATATACTTGCACTTATATTTTTTTAATCATTTAAAATTGTTTGTCAAAGTCAAAAAGGGGGAGAATATTGAACATTTTCATGATCAAATAATAATCCATCCTCATTTTGACTTTAAAAAATATTTTTGAATCACTAATGATCCTCTCTTAAGTGTGATTATAAGCATAAGTACCAAATTACACTCAATGAAAGCCAAATAGTTTGACCAAGCCATGGAACATATTTGAGAACATTTGAAACATAATTGAAGCCTTCAAAGACCTCTACACATGTCCTACAAAGCACGGGAATTGAACTAAATTGAAAGGAGTGCGATCAAAGGCAAAATGAACAAGTTTTAATAAGGACAGTCTATGCTCATAGTCTACGCTCTTGACCCATGTCTGACCATGAGCGTCTGTGAGCAAAGTGGCTAATATGCTCACTGTCACAATATAAACCAAGGCATCATGATCAGCGTTAAGGAATGGGAATTCTTTCGACTTCGGAACCTGTAGCAAGCCTTTAAAAATAAAACGCATGCAATGAATAAATAAAAGTACGACATAATTAAAACTTTAATCGATATAAAATAAATACTCAAATGTCATATCATAAAATAATAATATTCATACTGATACAATAACACTACTACTACAGTTTTCTAGAATACTATAAAAGTTCAGATAAATAAATTACATAACTTAGTCGAGGTTGAAAAAGTCCAGCATAGAGGTCTACTATTGAGGTCTGACGATGAGGAATCTCTTAAAAAAATAAAAATTGAGGATAATCAAACCTCACTGAGTGAATTATTATAATATATATACACACACCTCCTAATGTCATATGCAATCAAGCATCAATATATATATAAATATATACAGACATTTCATATAAATGGTAAAATCCACTTTTATATATATAAATGCAGAAATCATTTATTTAGGTAAAGGATCAAATAGAACCCTAAAACATTCGTAACCTCAAACAAAATATCATACTACCCACACAGGCTCACTTAATTCCAAAGTAATTTTCTTATCCCATTTTAGACAGTAGACAAACACTAAGTCAACCGAGCTCTCGCAGTCTCACTGTCAGTGTGATAGGCCCCGAGACACTAGGTCAACTGAGCTCCTGCAATCATACTATTCAATCACATCAGTTCTCAATAATCGATCAATCAAATGTCACCACAAGTGATTTAATAACTCAACCCTAAAATCTATCATACCGGTACATATACAGTCCTAGTGGAGCCCACTAGGTAGCATGTTCTATTGATATCCTTCAAATAAAATTGTATATTTATGGAAAATAAATAAATGCATAATTAAACATAAATGATATTCGTAGCAGAAAAATAAACCATTTATATACCAAAAATATACTAAATATATTTCAAGTATATATACTACACATAATTCAAAATCAACCATAAATATACCAAAAATATACTAAATGTATATTGAAAGTCTAACAAGCATATACTTATTCATTTAATGAAAAAATTCATATCAAAACATAACAAAAAAATGGATTTTCAAAATCATGTATTCTATATGCAATGTATATATAGAATAATAACTCACAAGTTTGTGCTCCACAAGACTGCCTTGTCGGGCCTGGTTCGATAGGCCTCAGTATCGGCACAGTTAAAAAATAAATAATAATAAAAAAAATTAAAATATATTCTAACTTATACTTCTAAGAATTCTAAAGACTAACTCGATCTAGGAATTAAAACTTGGTCAAACACAAAAATTCAAGATCAACCAAAGGTCACGTTTTACAAGGAATCTACTAAACAATCAGTAGAACCTCCTTTATATAACGGATATCTCTCTACAAAAGTAGAGTCGATCCTGTAAGAAAAAATATACTTCTAACAACACAATAGCTCAACGCCTTGGGTTGGAACCCCAAACTACATAATTCCCAACTGAGATTCATAATTCGTAACAAAATAAATATTAAATAATAAATATATTAAAAATCATTAAATTCCAAAAATATCCATAAAATACCAAAATATAATATATTTAAACATTAAATCACTAAATATAATTATTTTCACAATAATTAAATAAAAATCTCAAATAATAATATAATATTAATAAAAATCCAAATTTTCAATTATTTAGCATAAAATAGTAAAATTCACTATTAATTATTCAAATAGTTTAAATATATTATAAAAGTAGTTAAAAACCCATTTAATCACCAAAATAATAAATAATTTATTATTTGAATATAATTTTCAAAAATTAGTATTAATTAGTTAAAAATAATAAATAATTCGTAAAAATTATTTTAATACCTTATATTGTTCAAAAATCATTTAAAACATATTATTTAACTATGTTTTCAAAAAAATTGCACAATTAACCTATAATTTCCAAAATCACATAATAATAATATATTCTCAAAAATTATATAAAATTACCAAAATATTTTCTAAATTCTAAAATTAATAACACTAATTTAACCAAATTTCCATCCAAAATAATGATTTAACATAATTAATGAAAATTCAATTTTTTTAATATTAAAATAATAAAAAATACCAATTATTCAAATTAATTCAAAAAAATAAACTAAAAATATATTTGAGTAGATTGAGCTACCCACAAACACATTCTTAAAGAGAAAATTCATGGATCAAAGTCAATAATAAAATAAAAATTCAAAACCCTAAAACATATAAACTAAAAATTTCCCAAAACTCAAAATCAAGGAAGATTGAGCTTAAATGCAGCTTAGAAATGGACTCACTGGTCCAAGAGGAGTTGATCAACACCGAAATGAGGAGCTAAAGTGACTAGAGTCTTCACTAGAAAGAATGGTAGCCTCTCTATCTCTACTGTTGTTCAGGCGCTCCGGCGAGCTTCAGGCGACGCTTAAGTGACGATGAAGACGAGAGGAAGAAGATGAGATGATGGTGGTGGTTGTCGGTGTGGTGGTGGGAGGCGCTAAAAGTTTGGTTTGCACAGTGAAGAAGAAAGAAAAAAAATACAAGGAAAAGAAAAAAAAAAGAATTGGGGAAGAAAGAGTTGTTGACCTGTGGGTAATGCTTATTATTATTATTATTATTATTATTATTATTATATATATATATATATATATATATACATACTTTATCAAGTATACATTCACATGTATATATATATACATATCACACCCAACACATGCATTGATAATAAAATAATATTAATTAATAATAATAATAATAATAATAATATTAACGACAATAGTATTATTAATATCTTTAATATTTTTAAATAATAAAATTCTCAAATAAATTATTTTACGTAAATAAACTTTTAAAAAATAAAATAAATGAAGAATATACACAATTAATAATAATATATAAATAAAATTTAAAATTTTATTAATACTATATATCCCAAAATATATTTATAGTATTTAAAATACAGGGTCATTACACTCACGACCATGACCCGACCTTGAGAGTAGCCAACGAACACTTTTGCAAGTAACGGTCATATTTTTCAACATTCGCGACCCTGAGCCTACACTTATGACCATAAGCATCTGAATTTCTAGAAAAGCTGATAATGCATTAAATGAAAAAGAAAGAGGTTGGGGATGAATTTATTGGCTTCCAACAGCGATTTTTCACTCAGTAACTATAAATTGAAGACATAGAACTTCATTTAATAAGCTACACAAGTTAGTTGAGCAATTAATCTTTTGAACAATTTTCTCCATATTTGAAATTCTCAATTACTTTGAGTGTTGCTTGTGTGCTAGGTTAGTTCTCTTCTTCATCTTCTTTCTTGTGTTGAAAAAGGAAAGTGAGGAGTTAATGCTAGTGGTTTAGGTTCAAGTGTAAGTCTCAAAACACTTGCGATTGATTGTTAGTTAGAGCTTAGCCTTCAAAAGCTCATTGTGTTGTAAAGGTTAGAGTTGAGCTACGAAAATTCTTGTAAACTCAATTTAGATTAATAAGATTGGAGTAGGTGTTAAAAATCCTATCTTAGGGATAAGTTAGGTGGAGACGTAGATTGAGATTGTGAATCAAACTCCTTAAATCTTGTGTTGTTGAGTTCTCCATTTCTTATCTCATCTATACTTAAATTTAATTTTTTATTAAGCCTTAATTTTCTTTTAAATTCTAATTTTCCCTATTCACCCCCCTTTAGGGCCTATTTTAAATGATACTATTACATTTTTTATTTTCATGAAAATATCATTGATTGATGCATTTACTGAAAGATTAGTGGGAGTAAGTATATATTTTTTGTTATATATGTTAATGATATTTTGCTTACTGCTAATGATTTAAGCATCTTGTATGAGACTAAAAATTTTCTTTTTAAGAATTTTGAGATGAAAGATATGGGAGAGTGTAGACGGCGGGGTTTAGCACACGTCCAAGATTTTAGCAACCGCGATACTATTTGAGCTTAAGGCTCTAAAGAACACACTAAACACTGTCACAAAGACATGACGTGGAGATAAGAAGTCGCCACCCAGGATAATAACTAAGACAAATTGAAAAGGTGGTACTCGATTCCCTAAAAGAAAGCTAGCACCACAACCAGGAGATTCTGGATACGGAATACTAACTTTTTTTTGTCTTGTGTTTATTTAGAATTACTTTATGAATTACTATCTTATTCTCTATTTACATGCAATTTCATATAAACCCTAAAACAATCAACTCTAAGGCAAACTAGTCATGAAATATACAAGTAAATAATACATTCACATAATCCCTAAGTTAGTCTAATCTACATGGATTTTAAATAAATGAGTTAAAATCTATATATTTTAAATTATAAGTGAACCTAAAGACCTAATTCCTTTTGATTTTAATTAAATGAACTTAAGTCTGCTAATTTTAATTCTAAATATGAGATTAATTCTACAAATTATGGAATATTTAAATTAGTGGGCCTAATTTTACATATTTTAATTAAATGGTGATATTAAATCTACAAATTATGAAAAAGGTTTAAATTAAGTGAGCTAGGTTTAAATTAATTAAATCAAATTAGGTGGGTCTATGTTTAATTAACTAAATGGGCCTAAGGATATTTCTAACATAAAATCTAATTAATTATAGGCCTAAAGATATATTTTAATTAATTAAACCTAATTAATTATTAAGTGAAATGGGCTAAAAGAATTATCTAAACTTAAATAAATAAATCAAGACCTAAAGTGGGCTTAAGGCCCAAAACACATAGAAATAATAAATAAAACCCAAAAACAAATAAAAACATAAAAGAAACAATTAAATAAGATAAAAAAATAATTAAATTATTCCTTACTAAACCCTAATTTTTATTAATATGCAACCTAAATTAATCTACTTCCTCCATTGATTTTAAATAATTCCCTAATTGAAACCTAATTTTACTAACCAATTTCATCAAAATAATCGTGCAACCACACATATAATTTTATTACTCCCATTATTGGGGTTACTATATTAATTCATAAAACAATTAATAAAATAAAAATACAGTAATAAAAAAATAAAGATAATAAAAATAAAAATAAAAAATAAAATAAAACCCTAAAAGTTAAGTCTCTATAAGACTTTATCCATAGTCTTCCATGAATTTCTCATGAAATTTAATTCATCCCTCACATGATCACCATGCGCTTTCCTCTATAATCACCACAAAAATAAGATAAAATAATGATTAATGAATAAATTATGATAATAACTTGAAAGAATAATAATAAAAATAATAATGTAAAAGAATCAAATAAATAAATAAATAAATAATAGAAGAAGATGATATGCTTATGGATGATTTAGGGTGCTCCTCAGATTGGTAATTCACCGTTCTTGATAAGCCTTCGAATCTTCTTCTTCAAATATTCTCTATGAATCTTGAATTAATTGTTGAATCAAAAAGAATTTTTTGGTAAAAAAAATAAACTCCAAAAGAATAAAATCACATTTTCCCACTTTTCTTCCTTCTTCTCCTGTCTCTTCTCCTTCTTTCTATTTTCTTTTTCTACGCCCTTTTTTCTTCTCTTCTTTTCCTACGCTTTTCCTTTTTTTTTTTCTCTTTTTCTACGCTTTTCCTTTTTCTTCTCTCTTCTTTTTCTACGCTTTTTCTACTTTTTCTATTGCTTCCTGTAATATCCTGTGTTTTTACATGTTTTTATACTGTATCGGGATATGCAGTATTAATAATTTTGAATATGTATATATACGATATTTTTATGAGTTGATATGTATTTTAAACCTATTTTAATTACTGTGTTTTATATACAGTGTTTTACGTAAAATTTTCCCGAGACTTGCATTTTCGGGGAAATTTTCACGTAAACAATGTATTATTAATTATTTTAAAGGTATTTACGGACTTGCATGAACTCATACATATTTTTAAATTATTAAATAAAGACTGTGTGTGTATATTTATTTAATTAGGGTTTATTATTCCCTAATATTTTATTAAGTATTTATTTGTTTAATTGTTATTTAATTAATTTTATTTAGTATAAATTATTAAAATATTAATATTTAATGTGTGTGGTGTATATTTGATGTGTGTAATTTAATATTATTTTAATATAAAGTATAAAGTATATATATATACATATATACATCAAAAATCAAAAAGTTTGCAAAATTACACTTTTGCCCCCGACAGTTTTTCTTCTTCTTCTTCTTCTCCGATCGTTCCCTCACCATTTCCGGTCGCTGCAACTGCCGTTCCTTCACCGTCGGTGTGCCTCTCGGCTTGCCACCGTCGCCTCCAGCTGTTCCCCGCCGCCAGCAGCCCCTTTCCCGACGAGTTTTGGCCGGAATTAGCTTTAGAGGCCGAAAGTCGAGCTACCACCGTTTCTCCCTCCTCCGGCCATCGTTTTCGATACCGCCGGTCTCTTTCTTCTCCTTGAGCTCCGGTGAGTGTTATTCTAGCTTTGGTTTGAGCTAAAATGGTCTAGAATTGCTTAGGTTTCGATTTGTCAAATTCGGCCTATTAGAGTTTTCGATTTTTTTCGAATTTTTCTTGATTGATTCATGCTTAATTCCTTCACAAATGTTGTTCCTAGTAGCTTAATCTACATGTATGAATTTTTGTAGAATTTTTGGAGATTTTTTGGATTTTTGGGTATTTTTGAATATTTTAATATTATTTTCTAATTTTCGGAAATTAATTATTTAAATTATGAAATTGGAGTTTATGGTTGAATTGGGTATTGAAATGAATTATAGGAATTTATTTGGAATTTTTATGAATTTCTAAGTATTTATTTTTAATTATTGAAGTTTAGGTGATTTTGGAAAATTAGGTTAATTGTGTTTTTATTTGAAATTAATTGGTTAATTGAGTTTATATGTTGATATTATTGATAAATATGTTGAGAAAATTAATTTTGGGTAATTGTATGATTTTTGGTGAATTTTTGAAGTAATTTAAGTATATTTATATATATAGGGGTATTTTGGTAATTTTACCCTAAATTGTCTAAAAATGTAATTTAATTGGTTTTAATATTTATTTAAGGTATAAAAATGATTTCTACAAAATATTTGGTATTTTTAACTAATTAAAACTATTTTTCGGGAATTATTTTCAATTATATATATAATATACGGTTTTTCAAATAAAATGAGTTTTAATCGGTTTTTATAGTGTTTCAAGGTCAATTATGTAATTTTTATTTATAAAATGTATTTCTGTGATTTAAAGATATTTTCGGTATATCTGGAATATTGTTCTGTGTTGTGGATCCCGGTCGGTAGTCTGGAGTCCGACCGTGGGATTTTGATTGTGTTGAGCTTGTATTTCGAAGTGTGTTTCTTTGCAGGGTCGGCTCTACTCTTTTGAGTAGAGAGATGTCCGTTTTACAGGGGAGGTTCTGTCGGATTTTCGGTATAATTCTCGTAAAACGTGATATCCAGTCGAACCCTAATTTTTGATTCTGTATTTAATACTCTAGATTGAATTCTAGGATTTCTGTTAGGTTTATTCTAATGTCGGTTATTTATTGCTTGATTAGTTGCGCCGAGACCGAGGGCTAGTGGACCAGGCCCGTCGGACCTGTCTCGTGGAGCGCATTAGGTGAGTTACTATATTATATATATATGCTTAGGATGCATGATTTAGAAAATGCATGTTTTATTTTGACTAAATATGCATAAATAATGTGATTTATATTCAAGTATATTTTTGGTATATTTTTGGTATATAATAAATTATATACATGTTTTGTTAATAAAATATATTTAAAATGTTTTTAAATATATTTTTAGTTTAATTCATGATTTGATTGGATTTATTTGACATATATATACTCAAAATATACCTGGTTTATGTTTGGTATATTTCCAGTATATATATGGTTTATATTGTTGATTTATTTAAATTCATGCATCATGTATTTGTGAATGAATGTTTTATTATTTATTAATGAAGGATATCAATAGAACGTGCTACCTAGTGGGCAGCACTAGGACCGAGTACGTACCGGTACGCCTATAGCTTTAGGCTATATTACTAACTATTTGTGGATATTGATTTGATTATGATTATTGATATGTGAGATGTGGGTTGTGGGTGTGATTGCTGGAGCTCGGTTGACCAAGTGTCTCGGGGCCAATCACACTGACAGTCAGACTGCTGGAGCTCGGTTGACTTAGTGTCTCAGGGCCAGTCTACTGTCCAAATGGATTAAGTGGATATATTTGGTATAAGTGAGCCTGTATGGCCAGAGTGTTGTTTAACACTATCTTCTGAGGTTGCGATATTCTAGGGTTCTATGTGATCCTTCATAAACTGGGATTTTTCAGTAAAATATATAAAAATGATTTTTCTGCATCTGTATGAATTTGCCTGTATATATACATATTATATATATACTGTTGACTGTATGCATTATCATTTAGTGTGTATGTATATATATTATAGTAATTCACTCAGTGAGGTCTGACTCCCCTCCGTTGACTATTTTTCAGGAGAGTCAACTTCCTCAGACCTCAATAGCAGGTCGATACGCCGGATTTCTTCCGCCCCGGCTTCTTTATGTAAATTGTCTACTTGAGTCTTATTTATTTTATCTAGACACTGCAGTAGTTGTGAATTACAGTATTGGATTTCGTGTATTTTGTTTTAAAGGAGATATATTATGTTAAAACTGGATTGTATTAAAGAGATTCTATGTATGGGATGAGATTTTTATTTATATCCAGTTGATATGGATAATATTATGATATTATGATTTTTATTTTTATTTCCGCTGCATATTATATTTTTATTGTTGTTATGGCATGCTTTATTTTATTTTTTTTAGGCTTGCTACGGGTTCCGGATTCGAAAGAATTCCCGTTCCCTAGCGCCGGTCATGGCCCCTGTTTTGGGTCGTGACAAAGTTGGTATCAGAGCGAAGTTCGTATCAGAGTGGAGTTCTGTGTCAGGGCTTAGTTATGTGAATTGTGGCCCTAGTTTTAAAGTTGTGTTTTTTGTTGGACTACTGCAGTGTATTAGGTTCGAGTATGTCTTGATGAGTATTCCTTGTTGTAGTTTTCAGCGTTATTCCTCCGTTGTCTGTTTTGTCTGAATCTTTCCGTTTGTCTTTTCAGAATGAGGAGGCGAGCGCGTGTCGCTCCACCGGTCATTGAGGCCGAGGATGATGAGTCTTTTCAGGATGAGGTTTTACCTCCTGAGCCGCCAGTTAGGCGTAGAGGTCGTGGCAGAGGTAGACCTCGAGGAGCGGCAGGTCGCCGTAGGCAGAGAGAGTTACAGGACGAGGAGCCTGTTGAGCCTGAGTTTGATGTTCCTGTTCCTCCAGTTGTTCAGCCTGTTCAGCCTGCCTATCAGCAGGGTATGTCTGACCCTGAGGCAGCTTTGTTCTATGCCAGAGTTGGCAGGATTGCTTTTGATGGTACTTCTGATCCTTTAGATTTTCTGCACGCGATTGAGACTAGGACTCGGACTGCTCATACCGAGTACCAGCGGATCATGATCGTTGAGTTGTCTGTTGAGGGACCAACCTTGGATTGGTTCATTCAGATGATCCAGCCCTTTATGATGACGATGACATGGGCTCAGTTTCGAGAGCGATTCATGAGGAGATTTTATCCAGAGCCTCTTCGTTTGAGCTATCGTCTCCGTTTGACCAGTATTTCTCGTGGAGATCGATCAGTAGAGGAGTATACCCGAGAGTTTCTTCGTCTGGGTAGATATGCTGAGGATCTGATGCGAGATCAGTATTTTGCTGTTACTACCTATGTTACTGGTTTGGGTTCAGCTTTTGCTGGTATGCCTACAGCAGGTCTTACTCTGGAGTCTGTGATTGAGCTAGCTAAGGAGATCGAGCTGAGATTAGTTAGGTAGGGAGCGATGCCTGATTATTACCAGTTGGGAGTTCAGTCGAGTGGATTGCAGGCTACTCCATATTCGAGTTTTCATGTTGGTTCGAGTAGTCAGCAGCGAGGTTCGACTCAGCAGAGTCAGAGACAGCAGCAGCGAGTGCATCGGAGCAGTAGACATGGCCGTGGAGGTCAGCGTAGATCGTTTAGATTTGGGTCAGGTGCTTCGAGTAGCAGCAGTGGTCGTAGTTCTGGATCAGCGGCCAGTGTTTGTCAGACTTGTGGTAGAGTCCATCAGGGACTGTGTTATCTGACACCACTGACATGTTTCAGATGCGGGCAGACAGGACATTTTGCTAGATCGTGTCCTTATTCCGGATTTCAGCAGCAGCAGATTCCGTGATTCCCCCAGCAGTCGATTGCTAGTGCTGCACCCGTGCCATTTCAGTTACCACCAGCCCAGCATCAGAGTTCTACTCAGTTTGTTCCACAGCAGAGTCGTGGTAGAGGTACTAGAGGAGGTGCCAGAGGTGTTGGCCAGGCTTCTACCAGTCAGCAGGGAGGTCGAGGTCAGGCCAGAGTCTTCCATCTGACTCAGCAGGATGCTCAGGCATCTAATGCAGTCGTGGCAGGTATTCTTTCTGTTTGTTACCTGGATGCTTTGGTTTTGTTTGATCCGGGTGCCACGCATTCGTTTGTTTCTCCTATTTTTGCTTCTAAATCTTGTTGGCAAGCTTCGAGGATGGCTTTTCCTTTGTCTGTTGCCACTCCTCTGAGTGATTCTTTGGACACCGATATTGTTCTTTCTGGTTGTCCAGTTCTCGTGGGAGATAGAGAATTACCCGCTGATTTGATTTTGTTGGATGTGATGGAGTTCGATGTTATTTTGGGAATGGATTGGTTGTCTCAGCACTTTGTCGTGGTAAATTGCAGGAATAAGGAGGTGATTTTTAGAATTCCTGGTGAAGTAGAATTTAAGTTTGTTGGTGATAGGAGTTCAGCACCTCAGAATCTTATTTCTGCTATTGCAGCTAGGAAGTTGTTGAGGAAAGGTTGTCAGGGGTTTTTGGCATTGGTCAGGGATACGTCAGTGGAGAAGTTGTCACTCACAGATGTTCCTGTTGCTTGTGAGTTTCCTGATGTTTTTCCCGAGGAGTTACCAGGTTTACCACCTCACAGAGAGATTGAGTTCTGTATAGATGTGGTACCAGGTACTACTCCTATATCTATGCCACCCTATCGTATGGCTCCTGCAGAGTTGAGAGAGTTGAAGGAGCAGTTGCAAGAGTTGTTGGATAAGGGTTTTATCAGACCTAGTGTTTCTCTTTGGGGTGCACCAGTCTTGTTTGTGAAGAAGAAGGATGGTACCCTGAGACTGTGCGTTGATTATAGAGAGCTGAATAAGGTGACAGTGAAGAACAAGTATCCTCTGCCGAGGATAGATGATTTATTTGATCAGTTACAAGGTGCACAGTTCTTTTCTAAGGTCGACTTGAGGTCGGGTTATCATCAGCTGCGGATCAGTGAAGCTGATATTCCTAAGACAGCATTCCGCACTAGATATGGTCATTATGAGTTTCTGGTGATGTCTTTTGGTTTGACTAATGCACCAGCAGCTTTTATGGACCTGATGAACAGAGTATTCAGACAGTATGTGGATCAGTTTGTGGTAGTCTTCATTGATGATATACTGGTATATTCGAGGAGTATGGAAGAGCATGTATATCACTTGAGGATTGTACTACAGACACTGAGAGATCATCAGCTTTATGCTAAATTCTCGAAGTGTGATTTCTGGATGGAGAGTGTTTCTTTTCTTGGACACGTAGTGTCTAAAGAAGGTATTCAGGTTGATCCACAGAAGGTTGAGGCAGTATCTGAGTGGCCTAGACCTACTTCGGTTACCGAGATTCGGAGTTTTCTGGGTTTAGCCGGGTATTATAGGCGGTTTGTGCAGGATTTTTCCAGGATAGCAGCCCCTATGACTCGCTTGACTCAGAAGAATGTTAGATTCGAGTGGTCAGAAGCTTGTGAGAATAGTTTTCAGTTGTTGAAGGAGAAGTTGACCACAGCGCCAGTATTAGCTTTGCCTAATAGTGTGGATAAGTTCACAGTTTATTGTGATGCCTCTAGAATTGGTCTTGGTTGTGTGTTGATGCAGAATGGAAGGGTGATAGCCTATGCTTCGAGGCAGTTGAAGAAGCATGAGTAGAATTATCCTACACATGATCTTGAGATGGCTGCAGTGATCTTTGCTTTGAAGATTTGGAGACATTATTTGTACGGGGTGACTTGTGAGATATTTACTGATCACAAGAGCCTTAAGTATATTTTCCAGCAGCGAGATTTGAATCTGAGGTAGAGAAGATGGTTGGAATTGTTGAAGGATTATGATTGCGAGATTCTTTACCATCCGGGTAAAGCTAATGTGGTAGCAGATGCCTTGAGTAGGAAGTCCTCAGGTAGTCTTGCTCACATCGGTGTTGAGAGGAGATCATTGATCCAGGAATTGCATCTGTTGGTGGATCAAGGTCTGATGATGAAGATCAGTAGATCAGGTGGACTGTTAGCTCAGTTTAAAGTACGATCTGTACTGAGGGATAAGATTAAAGCAGCTCAGAGCCGAGATCCTATTCTATAAGAGCTTGCAGAGAATGTCAGAGCAGGGAAGTTCACTGATTTCACACTCGATGATGATGGTGTGTTGTGGATCAGTGGTAGATTGTGTGTTCCTGATGTGGATGATTTGAGAGAGGAGATTTTAGAGGAAGCACATTCTACAGCTTACAGCGTACATCCAGGTGTTACTAAGATGTACCACAGTATCAGAGATTTATACTGGTGGGATGGATTGAAGAAGGATGTTGCTGATTATGTTGCTAAGTGCTTGACGTGTCAACAAGTGAAAGCCGAACATCAGAAGCCTTCTGGGAAGCTTCAGCCTCTTCCTATTCCCGAGTGGAAGTGGGAAAGGATAGCTATGGATTTTGTAGTCGGTTTACCTCGTTCGAAGGATGGATACGATTCCATTTGGGTGATTGTAGACAGATTGACGAAGTCTGCACATTTCTTGCCTGTGAAAGCCACATATTCAGTTGCTAGATTGGCGAAGTTGTACGTGAAGCATATTGTGTGCCTTCATGGAGTACCTGTGTCCATTGTGTCAGATAGAGGTTCGGTGTTTACTTCTCGTTTTTGGCAGAAGTTGCAGGAAGCGATGGGCACTAGGTTGGATTTCAGTACTGCTTTTCATCCTCAGACAGATGGCCAGTCTGAGAGGACGATCCAGACACTGGAAGATATGTTGAGGATGTGTGTCTTGGATTTGGGAGGTAGCTGGGATGATCATTTGTCGCTTGTTGAGTTTGCATATAATAACAGCTACCATAGCAGTATTGGCATGGCACCATATGAGGCGTTGTATGGAAGGAAGTGTAGATCCCCTTTGAGTTGGGATGAGATTGGTGAGAGAGCTTTGACTGGACCAGAGATGGTTCAGGATGCTGCAGAGAAAGTCGCCGTGATCAAGCGTAGATTAGAGACCGCAGTTAGTAGACAGAAGAGTTATACGGATCCTAGGCGCAGAGATGTGGAGTTTCAGGTTGGAGATTTCGTTTTTCTGAAAGTATCTCCGATGAAGGGTGTGATGAGATTTGGCAGGAAGGGTAAGTTAGCACCGAGATACATTGGACCGTTTGAGATTCTGGAGAGAATTGGCACTGTTGCATATCGGTTGGATTTGCCTCCGAGTATGTCACAGGTGCATCTAGTATTTCATATCTCGATGTTGCGAAAGTATATCTCAGATCCTTCACATGTGTTGCAGCCCGACAGTGTAGAAGTGAATGAAGATTTGACGTTTGTGGAAGAACCTGTGGCGATTGTTGATTATCAAGTTCGTCAGTTGCGATCGAAGCAGATTCCGATGGTCAAGGTTCTGTGGCGTAGCAATAGAGTTGAAGAGCATACGTGGGAGACTGAAGCTGAGATGCGAGCTTCTTACCCGTATCTCTTCCCTTCTTGATCTTTTCTTTTTAGAATTCGGGGACGAATTCTTGTAAGGGGGGAAGACTGTAATATCCCGTGTTTTTACATGTTTTTATACTGTATCGGGATATGCAGTATTAATAATTTTGAATATGTATATATACGATATTTTTATGAGTTGATATGTATTTTAAACCTATTTTAATTACTGTGTTTTATATACAGTGTTTTACGTAAAATTTTCCCGGGACTTGCATTTTCGGGGAAATTTTCACGTAAACAATGTATTATTAATTATTTTAAAGGTATTTACGGACTTGCATGAACTCATACATATTTTTAAATTATTAAATAAAGACTGTGTGTGTATATTTATTTAATTAGGGTTTATTATTCCCTAATATTTTATTAAGTATTTATTTGTTTAATTGTTATTTAATTAATTTTATTTAGTATAAATTATTAAAATATTAATATTTAATGTGTGTGGTGTATATTTGATGTGTGTAATTTAATATTATTTTAATATAAAGTATAAAGTATATATATATACATATATACATCAAAAATCAAAAAGTTTGCAAAATTACACTTTTACCCCCGACAGTTTTTCTTCTTCTTCTTCTTCTCCGATCGTTCCCTCACCATTTCCGGTCGCTGCAACTGCCGTTCCTTCACCGTCGGTGTGCCTCTCGGCTTGCCACCGTCGCCTCCAGCCGTTCCCCGCCGCCAGCAGCTCCTTTCCCGACGAGTTTTGGCCGGAATTAGCTTTAGAGGCCGAAAGTCGAGCTACCGCCGTTTCTCCCTCCTCCGGCCACCGTTTTCGACACCGCCGGTCTCTTTCTTCTCCTTGAGCTCCGGTGAGTGTTATTCTAGCTTTGGTTTGAGCTAAAATGGTCTAGAATTGCTTAGGTTTCGATTTGTCAAATTCGGCCTATTAGAGTTTTCGATTTTTTTCGAATTTTTCTTGATTGATTCATGCTTAATTCCTTCACAAATGTTGTTCCTAGTAGCTTAATCTACATGTATGAATTTTTTTAGAATTTTTGGAGATTGTTTAGATTTTTGGGTATTTTTGAATATTTTAATATTATTTTCTAATTTTCGGAAATTAATTATTTAAATTATGAAATTGGAGTTTATGGTTGAATTGGGTATTGAAATGAATTATAGGAATTTATTTGGAATTTTTATGAATTTCTAAGTATTTATTTTTAATTATTGAAGTTTAGGTGATTTTGGAAAATTAGGTTAATTGTGTTTTTATTTGAAATTAATTGGTTAATTGAGTTTATATGTTGATATTATTGATAAATATGTTGAGAAAATTAATTTTGGGTAATTGTATGATTTTTGGTGAATTTTTGAAGTAATTTAAGTATATTTATATATATAGAGGTATTTTGGTAATTTTACCCTAAATTGTCTAAAAATGTAATTTAATTGGTTTTAATATTTATTTAAGGTATAAAAATGATTTCTACAAAATATTTGGTATTTTTAACTAATTAAAACTATTTTTCGGGAATTATTTTCAATTATATATATAATATACGGTTTTTCAAATAAAATGAGTTTTAATCGGTTTTTATAGTGTTTCAAGGTCAATTATGTAATTTTTATTTATAAAATGTATTTCTGTGATTTAAGGATATTTTCGGTATATCTGGAATATTGTTCTGTGTTGTGGATCCCGGTCGGTAGTCCGGAGTCCGACCGTGGGATTTTGATTGTGTTGAGCTTGTATTTCGAAGTGTGTTTCTTTGCAGGGTCGGCTCTACTCTTTTGAGTAGAGAGATGTCCGTTTTACAGGGGAGGTTCTGCCGGATTTTCGGTAGAATTCTCGTAAAATGTGATATCCAGTCGAACCCTAATTTTCGATTCTGTATTTAATACTCTAGATTGAATTCTAGGATTTCTGTTAGGTTTATTCTAATGTCGGTTATTTATTGCTTGATTAGTTGCGCCGAGACCGAGGGCTAGGGGACCAGGCCCGTCGGACCTGTCTCGTGGAGCGCATTAGGTGAGTTACTATATTATATATATATGCTTAGGATGCATGATTTAGAAAATGCATGTTTTATTTTGACTAAATATGCATAAATAATGTGATTTATATTCAAGTATATTTTTGGTATATTTTTGGTATATAATAAATTATATACATGTTTTGTTAATAAAATATATTTAAAATGTTTTTAAATATATTTTTAGTTTAATTCATGATTTGATTGGATTTATTTGACATATATATACTCAAAATATACCTGGTTTATGTTTGGTATATTTCCAGTATATATATGGTTTATATTGTTGATTTATTTAAATTCATGCATCATGTATTTGTGAATGAATGTTTTATTATTTATTAATGAAGGATATAAATAGAACGTGCTACCTAGTGGGCAGCACTAGGACCGAGTACGTACCGGTACGCCTATAGCTTTAGGCTATATTACTAACTATTTGTGGATATTGATTTGATTATGATTATTGATATGTGAGATGTGGGTTGTGGGTGTGATTGCTGGAGCTCGGTTGACCAAGTGTCTCGGGGCCAATCACACTGACAGTCAGACTGCTGGAGCTCGGTTGACTTAGTGTCTCGGGGCCAGTCTACTGTCCAAATGGATTAAGTGGATATATTTGGTATAAGTGAGCCTGTATGGCCAGAGTGTTGTTTAACACTATCTTCTGAGGTTGCGATATTCTAGGGTTCTATGTGATCCTTCATAAACTGGGATTTTTCAGTAAAATATATAAAAATGATTTTTCTGCATCTGTATGAATTTGCCTGTATATATACATATTATATATATACTGTTGACTGTATGCATTATCATTTAGTGTGTATGTATATATATTATAGTAATTCACTCAGTGAGGTCTGACTCCCCTCCGTGAACTTCCTCAGACCTCAATAGCAGGTCGATACGCCGGATTTCTTCCGCCCCGGCTTCTTTATGTAAATTGTCTACTTGAGTCTTATTTATTTTATCTAGACACTGCAGTAGTTGTGAATTACAGTATTGGATTTCGTGTATTTTGTTTTAAAGGAGATATATTATGTTAAAACTGGATTGTATTAAAGAGATTCTATGTATGGGATGAGATTTTTATTTATATCCAGTTGATATGGATAATATTATGATATTATGATTTTTATTTTTATTTCCGCTGCATATTATATTTTTATTGTTGTTATGGCATGCTTTATTTTATTTTTTTTAGGCTTGCTACGGGTTCCGGATTCGAAAGAATTCCCGTTCCCTAGCGCCGGTCATAGCCCCTGTTTTGGGTCGTGACACTTCCCCCCTTTTCTTTACATCGTTCCCCTTTATATAGTGAACTAGGAAGCCTATCCCTTATCCTAACGTGATTCTGATTCCTAAATTATATTTAGCAATTTTAAATCAATTAGGATTGAATTAATTAGGAAGTTTAAACCAATTAAAACTGAATTGAAAATAATTAAAAATAGGAAAAAGATGGAAGAATTCAATTCCAACCGGGATTGTGTAATTCCAGTTGGAATTACACAATCCTGACTAGAATTAGTGTAATTTCGATTGAAATTACATAATTCCAGTTGGAATTATGGAATTTTGACACACTCTATTTTTTTTAACATTTAATTATAAAAAGGCCCCTAGAAAAATTTAAATTTTGCAATTAGATCCTAAAAAGAACTTTGCGATTTAGTCCCTGAAAACATTAAATTCTTCCTTTAAAAGATGCATTTAAGCCCTTAGAATTTTTAAAGATTAAGTATCGAAGACAATTTCATCACTAGAGTCCTTCGCTGCATCCATAACATATCATCCCAAAATTGGGTGTCTACAGAGAGGCATCTTATATGATTGGAATTTCAATACCAGAAAGAGATCATAAGGATTATTAGGATTGTCTCAGAATGCTTACATCGAGAAAATTCTTGAGAGGTTTAATATGAACAACTATTTAGTAGGTATTATCCCAATACACAAAGGAAACAAATTTAGTTTTATGCAATGTCCAAAGAATGATGTAAAACATAAGCAAATGCAATTTATTCCATATGCTTCTATTGTGGGTAGCTTGATTTACTTGCAAACTTGCACAAGACCTGATATTAGCTTCACGGTTGGAATGTTGAGCCAATATCAAAGTAACCCTGGTATTGATTATTGGAAAGTTGCAAAGAAAGTGATGAGATGCCTTCAAGGAACTAAGGATTATATGCTCACATTTAGAAGGTCTGATCAGCTAGAAGTGATTGGATATTCATATTCAAATTCAAATTTTACTGAATGTGTTGACAATAGAAAGTCAACTTTTGGCTATTTATTCTTGTTCGAAGAAGGGTTAATTTCATGAAAAAGTACCAAACAATCTGTCATTGCCTCATCCACTATGGAAGCAGAGTTTGTAGCTTGTTATGAAGTTACAATTCATGCATTATGGCTACGGAACTTTATTTCAGGACTTGGGGTTATCAACACCATTGCCAAGCCACATAAAATTTATTGTAACAATTCCTCAACAATTTTCTTCTCCAAAAATGACAAATATTCTAGAGGTGCTAAACATATGAAATTAAAGTATTTTGTTATCAAGAAGGAGGTTCAAAAACAAACAATGTGTATTGAACACATTAGAATGGATCTTATAATTGTAGATTCTTTAACTAAAGGCATACAACCAAAGTCATTAAAAGAACATGTACATAAAATGGATCTTGGTTGTATTGAAGATTGATTATAATTTTGTTATGACACTCTTAAGCTCATTAATATGTTTTGTTTTTGACTTTATCAAATAATTTATTGTTCTTTATGCTTATATACGCTTAATGTTTTGAACAAGAAAATTAATGTTTCTTTAAGACAATTAAGTGGACATTAAGTTACTTATATATAACTTATGTGACCTAACTTGATAAGTTACTAGTGTAGTAGTGTATTGAAGGGAGTATGTAATTTGTTATGTTAAGGTTAATCATGATGGAAGAATGACATTACGAAATTTAATTATGCACACCTAATGTTTACACTATTAAATACTAACGTCATGAACTATCATACCAAATAGGAGAATGTTAGATGTGGTCCAAAAGTTTAGGGTCATATTTAATATTTAATTTGGTTTCGTATTTGGTTGGGGTTTCTATTAAATAATGGAATAAATTTAAGCCATTGATTTTGATATTTGATGGACGTACCAGATTTAAAGTTACACATGTATAAATTGGTCCTCTCTCCATTTATTAAGGTTAGCAGACAAAATTCCATCTAGTTCTCTGCTATGTAAAACTTAAGGTTAAGGGAGAGAAACTAGTTGAATTAAAAACACAATCAGATTCAAGTATCTTTACAATTATGATAAATTCCGCATCAAGTATTTTTATATTTTATTTTATGTAACAAATTATTTATTTAAGATCCTATAATAATGATGATGTTTATTTTTACATGATAATTATGTTAGTTTTACAAAATTTTTATAATAAGATCATCATAATAATTACTCTTTTTTTTAAATGTAATAATTAGAATATAATGCCTATAATAAAATCATCCTTAACTTCAACAACTACTACTACAATAATAATAATAATAATAATAATAATAATAATAATAAAATAGTATTTTCGATGATGGTTCAGCTGTTGCAGAATCGCATGCATCAATAATGGTTCATAGTTCATAAGAAAGTGGGATATTTTTATTGGGATGTGGTTTTATGAATTTTTAAAACCCCTTTATTAATGAAATTTTTATACAAATAGACACTTTATTTTATTTTATTTATTAAAATATCACAACCCAAAACAGGGGCCATGACCGACGCTAGGGAATGGAAATTCTTTCGAATCGGAACCCGTAGCAAGCCTTAAAATAAAATAAAAAGCATGCAATATAAATAACAACATAATTAAAATTTTTTGCAGAGGAAATAATTTTCATAAATAAAATATAATAATACTCCATCAAACTCGTTTAAATAAACAAGTTCATTCTCATATATATAAATAATCTTTTGATACAAATCCTAGTTCAATCTTTAAAATACAATCTCATTTAAACATGATACATAAATTTCATAAACGACTATAACTACAACTACTGCAGTGTCTAGAATATAAAATAAAATCAAGTGAGCAGTTTACATAGTAAAGTCGGGGTGGAAGAAATCCGGCGTAAAGGTCTGCTACTGAGGTCTGAAGACGAAGACTCTCCTAAAAAATAGTCAACGGAGGGGAATCAGACCTCATTGAGTGAATTGTTATAATATATATACATTTATAGCTAAATGACAATGCACACATTCAATGATATATATGATAAATATATATACAAGCAAAATCACACAGATATAGCAAAATCATTTCGTATATATATACTGAAAATAACATCCGTTTATGAAGGATCAAATAGAACCCTAGAAAATCGCAACCTCAAAACAGTGTTAGACAACACTCTAGCCATACAGGCTCACTTATTCTAAATAATTTCACTTGTTCCATTTTGGACAGTAGACTGGCCCCAAGACACTAAGTCAACTGAACTCCAGCAGTCTGACTGTCAATGTGATTGGCCCCGAGACACTTGGTCAACTGAGCTCCAGCAATCACACTCTCAAATCACATCACACATCAAATAAATCAATCCGATCATAATCCACAAATAGGTTAGTATTAAGGCCTAAATGCTATCGGCGTACCGGTACGTACTCGGTCCTAGTGCTGTCCACTAGGTAGCACGTTCTATTGATATCCTTCATTTTTATGTAAAACATACATTCATAAAACAAATGATGCATGGTATTAAATAAAATAGCAACATAAACCATATATATACTAAAAATATACCAAAAATAAACCAAGTATATTTCGAGTATATATACGTCAAATAAATTCAATTTAATTACAAAATAAACTAGAAATAAACCATAAATATACCTAAAAAAATTGTAAGAATAGTTCATTATTAAAACATGCATATAGTTTAAAATATACCAAAAACAAAACCTAAGTAATAATTAAACCATTTATGCATAACTTATAAAATAAATTATACATTTCTAAAAACATGCATCCTAACACGTATATATAAAATAACAACTCACTGTTATTGTGCTCCACAAGATGGGTCCGACAAGCCTGGTCCACTAGGCCTCGGTCTCGGCACAACTAAACAAACAAATGACAACACGACATTACAATAAATCTATTGGAATTCTAAAGACTCGATCTAGAATCTTAGACACAAAATTAAAATAAGAATTCGACCGGACATCACATTTTATGAGAATTCTATCGATAATCCTGTAGAACCTCCCCTGTAAAATGGATATCTCTCTACTCAAAGAGTAGAGATGGTCCTGCAAGAAACACACTTCAAGAATAAACACAATTCATAACCCCTCGGTTGGACTCCAAACTACAATTCACCGACCGAGGTCTACAATTCATGAAATAATACTGAACACATGAAAAATACTAAAAATATCAAAAATACCCTTTAATACTCAAAATATAGCAAATTAAATATTTAAACGCTAAAAATAGTTATTTTACCAATAAATACATAAAACCTTAATTTTAAATAAAATATTATTAAAAATCGGTAATTCTCAATAAATTCATAAATATTGACCAAAATACATTTTATAAATCTAAATTACATAATTAACCCTAAAACTTACTAAAAATCAATAAAAACTCATTTATTTAGAAAAATCGTATATTATATATAATTTGAAAATAATTTACTAAAAATAGTTTCAATTAGTTAAAAATACTAAATAATTTGTAGAAATCATTTTTATACCTCAAATAACTATTAAAACCAATTTAATTATATTTTTAGCCAATTTAGTGTCAAATTACCAAAATACCCTTAGCTATGTAAATTCCCTAAAATTAATAAAAAATTCACCAAAAAATAGTATAATTACTCAAAATTAAATTTCTAAACATATAATTCAATAATATCAATAAATATACTCAATTAACCAACTAATTTCAATAAAACACATAACTAACCTAATTTTCCCAAAATTACATAAACTAAAAAATTCAAAATAATTATATAAAATTCAAAAAAATTACAAATAAATTTCTAAAATGCATTTCAACACCTATAAACACCATAAAACACAATTTCATAATTTAATTAATTAATTTTCAAAAATTAGAAAATATTAATAAAATAATAAAAATTTCACAAAAATCAAAATAATTCCCAAAAATTCCACAAAAATTCACAGATCTAGATTAATCTACTAGGATCAATGTTTGTGAAGGAATTTTGCATGAATAAAACAAATAAAAGCTCAAAAAAATGGAAAACACTAGTAGGTAGAAATTGTAAAATCGAAATCTAGGGAAATCTAGACCATTTCAAGTGAAACAAAGCTTGAAAATGCACTCACCGGAGCTCAAGGAAGAGATAGAGACCAATGGGGCTCGAAATGGTGGCCAGAATCATGTCGATCGGAGTTAAGTGTGAGTTTCGGCTTCTCGGGTTTTTGGAGCATTCACCGGCGCCGGAGAGGGTGGAAGAGGGTGGCTGAGCTGCTGGAAATGGTGGTGGCACACCAGAGGGCACATCGACGGGAAGAGGAAGGAGTTGCAGAAGCCGGAGATGGAAGAAATCGATCAGGAGGAGGAAGAAGAGGAAAATGGCAAAATGGTAATTAATATAAACTTTATTTTTGTTAATAATAATATATATATATATCTCACTTATATTATTTTAATATATAAATTAACACACAATAAATGTCCACCACGCACTTTAATAATATATATATACATATACATATATACACACATTTAATTAATTAATATTAAAACTATATAATATAATTAAATTAAATTAAATAACCCTCATTTTATTTTAAATGCATGTATGTATATGTATTTTATTGACACTTTAAAATCATGCATGAACTCATGCAAATTCATAATACCATTTTAAAAAATTAATATTTAATTATTTACATTTTAATAAAATTCCCGAAAAAATTTTACGTAAATGACTTAAAAAGAGTTAAAAATAATAGAAATGACTTTAATAAACAACAAGCTAATTAAATAATCAAATATATATATAAAAAAAAAAATTATTAACACTGCATATCCCGATGCAGTTTAAAATTATCTAAAAACTCGGGATATTACATAAAATATCTAAATTTTTTATTATTTATTAATTTTAACACTTTTATTTACAAATATGTATCATTCTTCTTTTTACTTTATTTTTCATTTTCTTTTTATGTTTTCTTTCTTCTTTATTTATATTCTCTTTATTTTTTCTTATTTATTCATTTTTTTCTTTTTTAAAAATTTTATTTTTCTTTTTTCATATTTATACTTTCCTCCTTCCTTTTTTTATTTTCATTTTCTCTTTATTATTTTATTTCTTTTTTCTTTATTATTTTATTATTTCTTCATTCATTTCTTTTTTATTTTTAATTTCTCTTTATTATTTTTTACTTCTCTCTTTTTTTTGGTTTTCATCTTGTTTCAAAATTTTTATTTTTTCATTTTTTTTCTTTTTGTTCATCTTTTTATATTACTGGAGCATTAGCAAATATATATATTTTTTAGATTTTATTTCATAAATTTTTTGACAATTTATGCTTAATTACAATCTCTTTTTTATTTTTATTTTTTGTTCCCTCTTTTTATTTTCTCTTTCTTTTTAAATAAATTTACTATTATTTTCTAAATGTTATTTTTTAATTTCAATAAATCAAATATACAATCCTATAAATAAAATAGTTAAAAATTTCATAGTATCATTAAATTAGTTTTTTATTGGGTTTTGTTAAAAGAGACTAGCTGTCACGACCCAAACCGGGAGTCATGATCGGTGCTAAAGAACGAGAATTCTTTTGAATCCGAAACTCATAGCAAGCCTTAAAAATAAAAGCATGCAATAATTAAATAGAATATGCTCTATAATTAAAATCTTAAATCAATATAATAATAACAAACTTCCATTATATCATAAAAAAAAAATATTATACAATATTCAGAGAAAGACCTCTGAAATTACAACCAACAATCAACAAATACAAAGTATGACAACTACTACAGTTTTCTAGAGTATAATAAAAAATCAAGTAAATAATTTACACAAAATAGCCGAGACTGAAGAAGTCCGATGGATGGGTCTGCTATTGAGGTCTGAGGAAGAAGAGTCTTTTGTAAAAATCATAATTGAGGGGAGTCCGACCTCACTGAATGAATTGTTATATTATATATACATATATCTCCTAATGTCATGTGCAATCACTCATATGTATATAATAAATATATATACAAGCATTTCACACAGATGATGAAAACACTTTATATAATAAATGCTGAAAAACGTTATTTATTAAAGGATCAAATAGAACCCTATTTAATCGCAACCTCAATCAACAATAACTCTCTAGTCATACAGGCTCATTTAATTCTAAATTATTTCACTTATTCCATTATGGACGGTAGAGTGGCTCCGAGACACTAAGTCAATCAAGCTCCAACAGTTTCACTGTTAATGTGATTGGCCCCGAGACACTAGGTGTCACGACCCAAACTGGGGGCTATAACCGGCACTAGGGAACGAGAATTCTTTCGAATCCAAAACCCGAAGCAAGCCTTAAAAGAATAAAAATATGCAATAAAATAAATAAATAAATATGCATCAAAATTTAAATCTCAAATCCATATGATAAAATAATCTCCTTATATCATAAAATAAAATGTTTTAATATACTATTCATAGAATAGCCTTTGAATTAAAATCACAACCAATAAATATAAACACAACCCATAACTGATACAAATATAACTACTGCAGTTTCTAGAGTACAATATAAAACTAGGTAGATGATTTACATGATAGAGCCGAGGTGGAAGAAATCCGGCGGATAGGCCTATTATTGAGGTCTAAAGAAGAAGATTCTCCTCCTGTAAAAATATCAATTGAGAGGAGTCAGACCTCACTGAGTGAATTGTTATAATATATATACACGCATCTCCTATATGTCCAATGCAAACAATCATATGTAAATAATAAATAAAGATACCGGCATGTGCACACAAGTGTTGAAAATCACTTTATTTCATGATACTAAAAAATATAAGTTTTGAAGGATCAAATAGAACCCTAGATAATCGCAACCTCAATTAACAATAAAAATCACTCTAGCCATACTGGCTCACTTAATTCCAAATAAATTCACTTAATCCATCTAGACAGTGGACTGGCCCCGAGACACTAAGTTGACTGAGCTCCAGTAGTCTGACTATCAGTGTGATTGGCCTTGACACACTAGGTCAATCGAGCTCCAGCAATCACACCCTTAATCACATTAATCTCAATCATATCAATCATGTCATATTTCCTCAAATAAGGTAGTAATTTAACCCCATGATCTATCACACCGGTACGTACTCGGTCCTTGTGCTGCTCATTAGGTAGCACGTTCTATCAATATCCTTCATTTTAAAAATAAACCATTCAATCAAAAATAAATAATGTAAAATGACATTCAAAAATGATAAAATATATCATATATATACCAGAAATATACCTAAAATAAACTAAGTATATCTCGAGTATATATATGTCAGATAAGTTCAAATCAATCATACAATATACTAAGATAACCATTAATATACTAAAACATGCTAGGTATATTTATTGAAGATAAAACATGCATTTATTTAGAAATATGTGAAAAGTATACTAAAAATATACCTAAAGTATACTAATCATTTATTAAAGCAATTTATGAATAATTTCAATTAAAACATTTATTTCTAAAATATGCAACCTAAATGCAATGTATATATAGAACAACAACTCACAGGGATGCGCTCTTCGAGACTGGTCTGACGGGCCCGATCCACTAGGCCTCGATTTTGGCATAGTTAAACAAATAAAATGATTACGAAAATCAAAATAAATCTAACTTAACTTTTAGAGACTCAATCTAGGATTACAAAATATGGACTGACACAGAATTGACCTGATGTCATATTTTACGAGAATTTTACCAAAAATTTAATAGAACCTCTTCTATAAAACAGACATCTCTTTACTAAAAAGTAGAGTTAGTCTTGCAAGAAAAATACACTTCAAATATAGAAATCTTACAACCCTCGGTTGGGATCCCGAACTACAAAATTCTCCAACCGAGGTCCACAATTCACCAAAATTCAAATAATATAATAAAATATATTAAGAATTAATAAATACCATAAATACCCATAAAATATCAAAATATAGCATATTTAACATTAAAACACCAAATTAATTATTTTCCCAATAATTACTTAAAAATCCTAAATAATAATATAATATATTATTAAAATCCAATTTTCTTGATAATTCAATATAATTTAATAAAAATTCACTTTACTAATCTAAATAATTTAATTAGTCTAAATACATATTAAAATTACTAAAAATCCATTTTATTACCAAAATAGTATATAATATATTATTTGAAAATAATTTTCAAAAATTCGTATTAATTAGTTGAAAATAGTAAATAATTTGTGAAAAAATCATTTTAGTACCTTAAATAATATTAAAACCAATTAAACATAATATTTAACTAAAATTATCACAAAATTACACAATTAACCCTAATATTCAAAAATACACATAATATACTAATATTACTCAAAAATTCAATAAAAATTATATAAATATATAAAAATTATTTTCTTAACATATATCTCATTCTTATCAACAAAAACATATAATTAACCAATAATTTCTACCAAAATATATTTTTAACCTAATTTTTCAAAATTAACATAAACTATAAATAATTACAAAAATTACATAAAAATCATAAAAATTATAAACTCAACTCTAAAATTAATAAAAATTAATAATAACACCAAAAATCACAAATTTATAATTTATATAATTAATTTATGAAAATTAATAAAATATTCAAAAATTCACAAAAATCAAAATAAATTCCAAAAATCACACAAAATTTCAAAGAAGTAGATTAAGCTACTAGAATCAATATTTGTAAAGAGACTTTGTGTGAATCAACCATTAACAACCCAAAAAAATTCAAAACCCTAATGAACCATAAACTAAAAATCTAACAAAACTCAAGAAAATGGAAGATTAAGCTCAAACCGAGCCTAGATTAGTGTTTACCAGCATTAGAGGAAGAAAACAAGATCATAATCGTGAAGAATGGTGGTCGGAATCGTGAGAAACGAAGGAGAGCTCAACTCTTGGCTTCTCACTATTGCAGCCGATCGACAACACCAGAGAAGGAGGTGGCTGCTAGTGGTGACGGAAGGAGGTAGGCGGCGACAGGCAGAGAAAGGAGAGGCACTCTGCCGGTCTCCGATCGGGACAGCAACGGAGAGGGAGAAGGGGCACAGTGAGTTTGCATTTTCTTTTGCTAAGTTTCTGTAAATATATATATGTATACATATGTTGTGTGTGTGTGTTGGTGTTTAATGCATGCATGTATGTTTATTTTGTATGCATGCATGTGTATGTATATATATATATGTATAAAACATTATAATATAATAATAATACTTTAACATAAATCAATCTCAACCACTCAATATACATATATATATACACACACACACACACACACATATATAAACACACATACATTAACATATATACATAAAATAATAATATATAATAATAATACTAATAAAACAATTAATGTAATTTATCTAAAAATATAATATTAAAATAATAATGGACATAACTAAATATTATTGAAATAATACTATCCAAAATAATAATTATAAATAATGCAAATTAAATGTCCAAAATAATAAATTTCAAAATAAAATATTTCCATAGAAAATTATAATTAAACATAAAATAATGAATATTAACCACAAATAATAAAATAATAAAGTTGAATTTTAAAATGTATTAACACTACAAAATTATTTTATATTAAAATAATTTAAAAATATGGGTCATTACACTAGGTCAATTGAGCTCTAGCAACCAAACTACTCAATCACGTCAAATTTCAATCAATCAATCAAATCATATCATTTATCACCTCAAGTGATTCTCACTCAATCCTAAATCTATTGCACCGGTACATATACAGTCCTAGTGCTATCCACTAAGTAGCACGTTCTATCGATATCCTTAATTTAAAATTAAACATACATACGGAAAAATAAATAATGCATAATAACATTCATAATAATAAAATAAACCATATATATACCAAAAGTATACCAAAATTATACTAAATATATTTCAAGTATATATATGTTAAAAAAACTCAAATCAACCATAAAATATGCCAAATAAAAACCAATAATATACTAAACACATTCTAAGTATATATAAAAAATATAACATGCATTTATTTTGAAATATATACAAAATAGACTAAAAACATACCTAATATATACTTAAACATTTAATGAAATAATTTATGAATAAATACAAATCAAATCATGTATATTCTAAACATGCATCCTAAATGCAATGTATACATAAAATAACAACTGACAAGTTTGCACTCCTTGAAACTGGTTCAACAGGTCTAGTCCACTAAGTCTCGGTCTCAGCGCAACTAGAAAATAAAATAGTAAAAAATCAGAATAAAGCTAACTTAAACTTCTAAAGAGACTCGATCTAGGAATACGAAATTCAGACAAAATCCGAAAACTCAAGATCGATCGGATGTCACATTTTATGAAAATTCTATCAAAAATTCGGTAGAGCTTCCTTTGTAAAACAGATATCTCTGTAATGAAAAGTAGAGTTGGTCCTACAACAAAATGCACTTCTAATAACAGAATACATAATACCTTCGGTTGGAACCCCGAACTACACAATTTCCCAACCGAAGTTTACATTTCCACCAAAAATCAAATAATATAATAAATATATTAAAAATCAATAAATTCCATATATGTCCTCAAAATATCAAAATATAGCATATTAAAATATTAAAACACTAAATATAATTATTTCACAATAATTAAATAAAAATCTCAAAATAATAATATAAATATTATAAAAAATAAAATTTCTCAATAATTCAATATTAAATAATAAAAATTCACTTTTATATCTTCAAATAGCATAAATATATATTAGAAGTTATTAAAAATCCATTCAATTACAAATTTAGTAAATAATATATTATCTGAAAATAATTTTCAAAAATTATTATTAATTAGTTAAAAATAGTAAATAATTTATAAAAATCATTTTATTACCTTAAATAATTCTAAAACCATTTAAAACATAATATTTAACTATAATTTTCTCAAAATTACACAATTAACCCAATAATTTAAAATATCCATAATATAACTAATATTCCTCAAAAATTATATAAAATCATTAAAATTATTCTATCAACATATAATATTCTAACATTATCTAAAACACATAATTAAACATTATTTTCAATAAAAATACACATTTAACCTAATATTCCAATATATACATAATATAAAAAATATTCTTAAAAATTATCTAATATTCCCAAAAATTATTTTCTCAACACTAAAATTAATAAAAATATATAATAACACTAAATTAACCAAATTTATAATTAAAATAATTAATTTATGAAAATTCAATAAATAATAATCAAAATAATAAAAAATTCCCCAAAATTCAAATAAATTCCAAAAATTAAAAAAATATATATATTCATGGAGATTAAGCTACCAGAATCATTATTTGTAAAGGAAGTTTCCAAGAATCAACTGAAAATCAACCTAAAAAAAAAAAAAGAAAACCCTAAAAGTTCAAAAACAAAAATCAACTAAAACTCACAAACGATTGACTTCAAGCTTGAAAAGAGCTTGGATTCAGCCTCCTTGAAGCTCTAGGAGTCGAACGAGAGCAACAACACTCGATTTGGTGGCCGGAAATGGAAGAATGGCGAGGAGCTTCCCGCTACTGCTGCTATTGCTTCTGTCTTCTCTGGCAATGCTCTGATGTACAGACAACGACGAAGAAGATGGGGGAAAAGAGGGAAGAAGATGGTGGCAGTCCGGCAAGCTAAGGGAAGAGGCACAGTGAATGTAGGCGATCAGGATGTGCGAGGAAAGCAAGGAAGTTTCTACGTTTTTGTTGTTTTGTTCTTTTGATATATATATATAGTGATATATTATGTGTGGTGGAGGTTAATTTAAGGTAAAGTTTTAATATATATATATATAGACACACACATGTCACACACATATTAACAATAATATACACAATATTTATTAAATAATTTAATAATAATACAAACAATGTAAACTAATAAAAACAATAATAGAAATAATAATGCACTAAAATTAATATTATTAAAATAATACTATCCAAAAAATAACAATCAATAATATAATTAAATGCTTAACATAATAAGTTTCTAAAAATAAATATTTACGTAGAAAATATATTTTATCATAAAATAATAATTATTAATCACAAATAATAAAATAAATAAATATAACTTTTAAATTTTATTAACACTGCATATCTCAATTTATATTTAAATAATTTAAAAATAAGGGTTATTACACTAGCATGCATTGCTCTATGAAATACTTTTTTATTTTTTTATATGTTTTGTTTATTCTCATTATGGTAGTCGTGGTAGACATAATGTGAAGGGTGTTAATGTAGTATATATTATTATTAGTTTTTTGTAATTTTTTTTTGCTGCTTTTTGTTTTCTAATTTAATTTTGTATTCAGAGGATGTTAAAAATGATTTGTCAGTCCTCATCCACAGAAAATGGAGTATAAACTTGGCTATATCTTAAAGTCTCCTTTTGTTATTGTATAGGAAACCGAAAATAAACCAAAAGTATATAAAAAATATATTATAACTTAAACCTACACATTTTCTTTGGATTTAAACGAGTTGTAATTTTTGTAATAGAAAAATTTTAATAAATGAATATATTTTTAAGTTTTTTGGTATTATTGAGTTGTAAGATGATGTTATCATTTTATATTGCGTTTATAATTTGATATGGTTTTGGTATTTTTTTGGTTTCTAATACCTTTTTATAATTTGGCATCATTTCGATATTTTTTTGGTTTATGATACTTTTTTATTTTCTTAATGGTAATGTAGTTGTATCATAGAATTTATTTTTATATGTTTATTGTATTAATCCAATTTTTATTTTATATCCAAATATTCTATATTTGAACTTGAGTTATTATTTTGAAACTACAGTTTTTATGTTGCATTTATAATTTAGTATCATTTTGGTTTTTTTTTTTTTTTGTTTCTGATACTTTTTTGTTTTAATTTGGTATCATTTTAATTTTCTTTTTAGTTTCTAATATATTTTGGTTTTATTTATGGCAATGTAGTTGCACAAAGTTTCTTTTTTATATGTTTGTTGTATTTATACAATATTTATTTTATATCCAAATATTCTATAGTATAAGGAGAGTTATTATTTTTTATTTTCTTAGAATTTATTTTTAATTTATTTTTGGTTTCCAATTCATTTTTTTTATCCTTTTGGTTTCTAATTCATTTTGTGAAATTAATTAATTAAAATAATTTAATTGATATTTTCATTTATAAAAATTATACGAATTTAAATTTATTTTCGAATACGTTCCATTTATTTAAAACTATTTCAACTTCTACAATATATTGGGGAAGAAACCACATAAACTCAATTTATGAAAACGTTTATATCCAGGCTTGTCCCTTGGAAATTAAAGCTAGAAAAATTTCTAATAGGTTTTGTTAACGCTTTCTTGTGGCATAGGCCTTTTTTGATTCTTCTTTATTTTGAAACTTATGTTGTTTTGCTCTATTGTACGAACTTTTATTTTCTTTTTAATATTATTTTCTTTGTACTTCAGAAATCCTGATTTCTGAAGTACAAATTTTACTTAAAAAAATACAAAATAAAACATATTAAAATTACCAAAAATACATTTTGAGAAAATAAAAACTTGGAAGAAGAAATTAATGAATTAGAAGACGGTGTCAAGTGTCACAATTATAAAATAACAACATGTAGTGATCAATTAAATAAATAAATAGTGAAGTTTTCTTATTTTGCACACAAAAAATAAAATAAAATAAAATATTATTTCAGTTAGTTGTATTTGTGGCACAATCTTAATCCCCAATACATGAACATGCATAAACATTTTCCATTTCAAGTTTTGCACATTTATGCTTTCATTTTTAAAAAACAAGGCATTAACTATTTTATGGTGACCTTATGTAATAAATGTGAATAGATTTACGGATCATTAAATACTAGTTAAAAACTAATAATTACAAAAATTCAACTTTGCATGTGCGCTGCAAACTTTCCAGTAATTAGTTGAGGAATGACTCCAAAAATTAGACAATGTCCACAATGAAATATCACCTGGAAAAATGTTAATCGGCAAAAGTGACATTGGAGGGAGTATCTTGCATCAATCAAATCTCAACAGCTAAACGCATAGTTAACACTTAATCCTTAGTTTAAACACTTTTGTTAATGTGGTCACATTCAAAATTAACTAACATAAATGGTATTGTATATGAAACGACCTCAAATCAACAGATGTAGTTTTATATTTTAAATATGACTTTGTTGCTTGTGTCCTCTTCTTGTTATATATCTCAAAAGTTTTACCTCAGAAAAGTTTTCATCTGGTAACTTGGAAATGAGAATGTCTTTCGGCATATTGAAAATTTGTGCAAGGAAGCATTCCAGACCAATAACTAGATTACTTGATCCAATGTTTGCATCAAAGATATTGTTGTTAATGGTCATGCAATTTATCAAACTACTTTAATCAATTACACTATCATCTTTATAAAAGAAGATGGTTAAAAGAATTCAAAATTTATACCAACAATTGATAGAATGTTTGTTACTTTCATAAGCTAAGGGAATAAAATAAATAAGAATGGGGAATATATAGTCGTATTTATAGAGATAGTGATGAACAAACTTAAAAAAAATATAATTCTTTTTTTAAAAAAGTTCTATGCATATTTGAAGAGTATTTTTTTCTTGTCTGAAAGTTTTCTTAATTGGAAATTTTTTTCCTATTTGGTTTTGACATTCTTCTTCTGCAAGCAATCCCCATATAAAAAAATAAAAATTTTAGTTAAATAAGAATACTTATATAAGTTATCAATAATCAAAAGCAATAGGACAAAAAAAAAAGAGTATGAATGGGCCTTTACAATCCAACAAATACTTTTACCCATGCAGATCACAAATTGAATAAAAATACTTAAAAATAAAAAAAAAGAAACACACAATAATTTAACGTGAAAAACTCCCAAATAGAGAAAAACCACAGGTGCTGTCAAGAGACAAAAAAAATATTTACTATGTGAAAAATTATTACAACCACACTATAAAATATTTAACTCTCACTCTCACACTAAAAGCTCAAGTATACCCAAAAAAAATCCATAAATTATCTACTAGTATAGCTAATAGCTGTCAATAGTACACCAAATACAAGTAGTGATTGACATAAATTAACCGAGGGGGAGTAGTTTATTTATAACTAAAGAATCCTCCTTATTTCTCTTAAATTCCCGATATGAGAATTTTACCCAACAAATCTCCACCTTAGAAAATTTCAAATAATTTTCTCACAAATCTTCCCCATGATTAAAAATAAAGAATAACAACTACCTCACCATCAGTTATGTCAGTGTCAATTCTAAAAAAAATTGTCATACTCCACTATAAGAGTATACACACTTGGAATTCACCAACTCCAAGAATTTTTACCTCGGTTAGTTCATGTCGAAAAAATACTAATAAGTTATGGTGCAACTTTCAATGTTGACTTTTTAGGAAGTTCATTAGCCATCAACATCAATTCCACCATATACTTTGCATCAACTGTCAACCAATGCCTATGTGCAAATTGTGAACATGCTACCTATCATACATCCTTTTCCATGGCAACTCAGTTGGTAGCTATTATGCCATGAGGATATATATATCTTTCCTTATATATAAAGTCATCATCTTCTACTTTAAAGACGACTGCATTAGTAGTATTACTTTTGGAGCCATTAGCCAAATTAACTCCACCATTTTTCTAATTCTTTTTTATATGTCTAGGTTGCCCACATCCCGAGCTAATAATTTTCTTTTTAGAGCCTTTATTCTTCCTCCCATTTTCAGAAACTGACAATGATGTACTTTCAGAAGACTTGTTCTCTTCATTTTTTAGCCTTCTTTCATCAGAAATCAGCTTACTAATCACTTTTGAAAAAATCACATTCTCTTTTCTATACATTAAAACGGTTTGCATGTGTTCATAGGAAGGTGGAAGAGACAAGATAAGTCTCAACGCTTTATCTTCATCATCAATTTTCACTTCAATGGATTATAGTTCAGAAACAATTCCATTTAGTACACTAAGGTGGTTAGAAATTCTTATACTTTCTTCCATTTGCAATTTGTGAAATTGCTCCTTCAAATATAACTTATTTGAAAGACTTTTAGCCTGGTCCATTTTCTCAAACTTTTCTCAAAGCTCCTTTGTTGTTGACCATCTGACAACATTAGCAATAACATTTTTGGTTAGATAAAGATGAATTTGACTTGCTGCTGTCATGTCTAACTCTTTCCACTCTTCTTCACTCATTTTGGATTTTCTTATGTCTATACCACTGGATTTAATTAGCTTTTTTCCTTCGGACAAAGAAGCTGACTTTCACTTTAAGGCCTTATACAATCCAAACTGGATTAGTATATCCTTAACTTGTACTTGCCACAACCCAAAAATAATTCTCCCATCAAATTTCTCAATATCAAATCTAAAACTCATTTTTGCTCAATAATGCATAGTACCTCCATATATTTGAACAGTACTTCCTGCTATAATGACCTCATATGTGAATAATGAGTGAACAATTGTGTCTACAAAATGCACTGATAAAGTTTTCAGAAAAGATTGGGGAGACATAAATGGTAGCACGGAAGTACCAACCTCCTTAGGCAATTATAGTCTTTATGATAAAACTTTTTTAGCTGCACTTACTTACACAATATCACACTTAATAAATACAATACAAAGAACCTTCAGTTGGATCGCAACAATATTTTTTAAAAATGATATCAATGCGAAATGCCAATTTGCCCAAGGAAAATTTTTTTTGATTTGGAAGATCAGCTTAAGCCGCAATCACAGAGTATACTAAAATAAACTAAGAGCTCCGATACCAATTGTTAGGAAAAATGAGCCCTTACAATCCAACAAATACCTTTACCCCATGTAAATCATAACTTGAACAAAAATACTTAAAAAATAAAAGAGAGAAACACACAATAATTTAACGTGAAAAACTTCCAAATTGAGAAAAATCACGGGTGTTGTCAAGGGACAACTAAGAAAAAATATTCACTATGTAAAAAATTATTACAATCACATTACAAAATATTAAACTTTCACTCACATCCAAAAACTCAAGTATACCCAAGAAAATTTTCCATAAATTTTCTACTAATATAATTAATAGCTTTCAATGGTACATTAAATACAAATGGTGATTGACATACATTAATCAAAGGGGAAGCTATAGACTCCTCCCTATTTCTCTTAAATTCTCGATGTGAAAATTTTACAACCAACAAATTGATTTGATGCTTTCGCTCCACAGGAACAAATGGGAAAAATATCATCAATAGAAACGAACGTGGATTTCAAATTTGCTCTAGTAGGCAGGACACCAGCTGTACAATGCCAAACAAAATTTTTCACCTTATTAGGAATAGAAAGCCTCTATAATTTCGCTCAAGAAGCTCTATAAACCATTCCAATTTCACCCTGAAATTAATTGGTAGCAACTTTTAATGGTGAAGAATCCAGAAGAGGACGGGAACCAGACCCAAACATTATTAGCAGCTTGCAAACTCAAGGGAATTCTCAAAATTAACTCCCTATCTCTAGAATTAAACATAGCAGCTATCACATCCAAATTCGTACGCCACTGAGTAACCACAGAAAGAGAGGAGACAGTAGGGTAAAGAGAGCATTTTAGTAAAAATTTCTTCATTAATCTCATGTTCTTATACGAATTATTCCAATTTCGGTTGCCTTTTGATATTGGGCTTAAAATATTATGCAATGCAATAATTGTGGGCTTTGCAGATTCTATTTTAGGCCAACAACTGAAACACTAAAACGTAACCGTTTCAACAATTTCCATGTAATTTATTTATTTATTTTTACCAACAATCAGGCAATCTCACGTTCACTATTGGTCAAAGACAGCCGTGGCGCCAAAATCTGTAACCTAATCCACAACCCAATTTCTGTTAGCTTGGCATCGGATAAGAAAAAGATAAAAAAAAACTCAAGTGAAGTGAACGCAGCAAGCAACGCTTGCAGTTTCCTAATGGCCGTAACTGCAGCTAGCTGCTGCTTCTCAGCTCTAACCTCCACTTTTAAATTCCGCTGCTACGTTTCTTCTCAACGCCATCTCGCCACTACCTCGCATCGATCCATCGCCACTATCACTGCTTCCAAATCTACTACTCATCACAATAAACCGCCTGCAAAGCGAGGTTCATCATCTTCCATTGATAAAGCCAGCAACAAAAATGTAAAAACCCTAATTCCTCTTTTTATCTCTGTCTTTCTCTTTGTTAGTTTCAGAAACAAAAGAAATCCTCTGAGTATTGCTGTTTATTTCTGCATTTTTTTTTCCAGAAAGAAGGCGCGTCACAGAGGAAGTACAGCAATGGAAATGGAAGAAGAGTGGAGAGAGGTAAAGCTCAATCGGTGGCTTATAAGTCTTTTGGAATGCAAAAAAAAGATAAACGAGAGCTTCAATTTGATTCGAACGAGCAGAACCAGGTAATGATCAGTTTCCAGTGGATCTGCTTTGGTCATTTTAGTCAACTAAGATTCAATTGTATTTAAATATCCTTAATCTATGCTCAGACTGAGCCAGCTAATCTTCAGGATATGGCCTTCCTAAATGCTGTTGTCAAGGTCAGTGATTAGTTACTAAATTCTTCAGCTGCTAATTATTACACTTGTTTAGTGTCTTTGTATATGTTTGTTGCATCTTACTCCTCTTTGGTGTTAAATCATGTTGTTGCATAATTTATCTAGGTTTATTGCACCCATACTGCACCTGATTATTCACTTCCATGGCAAAAACAAAGGCAATATACAAGCACTGGAAGGTGAATTTTGTTTTTTTTTTTTTCAATCAATCGGAAAGTTTTTCGTAACCTATTTTATTTGTTCATTTGTTTTTAATTTTCTTTCGCAGTGCATTTATGATTGGGGATGGAAAACTTTTGACAAATGCACATTGTGTTGAACATGATACACAAGTAAGCTACTCTCCTGAAGCCTTAATGTATATGTCTGACTCAGCTTATTTATATCGTTCCCTTTCATAGCATATGCTATTAGTTCAATCTGCCTATGTGTCATAAAATTTCCCTCGCCGTTCTCCGGTCGCTAGAGCCTCAATTTAGTCAGTGCCTTGTGCCAGTTATCAGTGTTTTCATCAGTTTGTAATACGATGTGCGGGTGAAGATATGCTGATTCACCTTTCTGTATGTTGCAGGTCAAAGTGAAGAGAAGGGGAGATGATACTAAATATGTGGCTAAGGTAGTTCTTTTTTCCTTAAAAGTTGCAGGATCTTTAAGCGGTGTAATGAAATGTGCTTGGTTTCCGTAATTGTAATTGAACATCCCATTTAAAATGGATTTCTTTGGGTTTATCTCTGTTTTTGAAGGCAGAGAACCTTTGTCTTAGAACCTTTTTCTTTGAGTGCCTAATACCTTAGAGTTTGTCATACTTGTTCACCTAGTCAAACCTAATGTGAAGGTTTAAATTTACTTTACTGCTGAAAAGTAATGAATGCTCACTTAAGCTGCCCTGTTTAAGATTTTTGTCCATGTAATGGAAGGATTTTGAAATTTAATTTCCTCTCAGTGATTAAATTTGCAGGTATTAGCCAGGGGAGTCGATTGTGATATAGCATTACTTTCAGTGAAGGATAAAGAATTTTGGAAAGGAGCTGAACCACTCCAATTGGGGCGTTTGCCTCGTCTTCAGGTTTAAGTTTTCCCTTAGTATGAGTCATGGCTTCATTTTTCCATGACACGTTGACTCCCACACCTACAGATTTATTTATTCTGTGTGCTTGAAACAGTTTAAAATTATTATCTTGTCTGAAATGATAAGAGTTCACAGTGTTGGATGTTTAATGCCGGTAGCATGATCTTTTAATGTTGCAAAATGCATCATATCTGTTACTTGATTCTTTTGATTCTTTTTTGTACTTGAACCAAATTGCCTTAAAATATGCCAGGAATAAAAAAAGACTAAATTTGGTTAATAATCTAATTCTGCATCCAGTGCTCTGGGTTTAACAGCTGTCCTCCTCCCTTCCACTGCCTGATGGGAAAAGAAACTCTTTTGGGTGTAATTATGGCCATTTATAATTTATTTGCATAGTAAAGTACAGTCCGATTTATTGCTTATACCAAGCTGATGCATGCCTGCAAGTTTTGAAACATATAAATCGGTGACATATTCATTTGTGTATTATGGAGTCATTCTATTTAGAGTTTTCCAGGTTGGATATTCAAGTTCTGTACCATATGACTAGCCTTCTTGTTATCTTTTTAAACCATTTTTATATCTTTCTGCATGAGCAGGATTCAGTAACTGTTGTGGGATATCCACTTGGAGGAGACACCATTTCAGTAACAAAGGGAGTTGTATCACGTATAGAGGTTTGGCATATCCCACGATGAAACCTATGATTGCTTTTACAGTTCTAACATGTCATTAGTTGGTTTTCATCATTCACAATGTTTGAACAAATTCATTATTCCATGTTTTGACCACTTCAGGTTACATCGTATGCCCATGGATCCTCTGACTTGCTGGGTATCCAAATTGATGCGGCAATAAATCCCGGTAAGTGGATGCTGGGTCTTCAAACTTTTGGTCCTTCTGTTAACATATTGCATGTTGTGTATTTTCCTTTATGAATTTGCTTTTATTTGTCTGCCTCATCATGAACTCTCTTTCATCTCATTGAGGCATCATTTCATATCTTTGTGATAGCCACTGCTTATACCTGCTAGATTTTAGGTAATAGTGGTGGTCCAGCATTCAATGAACAAGGAGAGTGCATTGGAGTGGCATTTCAGGTACATTCTCTGGCATGATTTTTCCTATTTATCATGTTTAGACATTGATATGTACCATCTCTCGTTCATAGTTGCTGGTATGAATTGCACCACACTTATTACCAGAAGTCTCTGCAGCTCAATCAACTGCGAGTTCTCTTGCAAAATCTGTTGATCTTTTACTTTCTCTTTCTCTTTCTCTTTCCTTATCATGTTTTCATGAGACACTCCCTTTAGGTTTACAGATCTGAAGAAGCTGAGAATATCGGATATGTGATTCCAACAACTGTTGTATCTCATTTTCTGGAGGACTATGAGAGGAATGGAAAGTACACTGGTGAGATGTAGACAGCAATACCTCATTTCCTGTGTACATACATATTATGAAACTATGCATGTTTTCTACAATAGAGGTTCTCATATTAATTCTTATTCTCTAAGAATCGGATGTTGATGAGTAATAGGGTGCCTGCCAAGGACAATGCATCTTTAAAAGCTTCTTGTTATGATTTTGACCAACTTCACATATATAAATGCTTGTGACGAAGGCATCCTAAATGAGTTATCAGTATTTCCATTTTTTTTCGTTTAATTGGCATTGTACAACATCCACCTAGTATGCTGTCTGTTTTACATAATCTGTATGTCGCTCTGTGTTGGCCTCTGCATCTAGAAAGGTTGGTCTCTAGTATAGCAAGCGTCGTCTTTTATACTTTTCCTTATTTTAGAGTTCATATGTGTCTCCCCCTTTGTGGATTTCTTTACTATTTTTTTACTCACTTAATGTCATTTCCTGGTTTCGGTTATGAACCTAACTTGGAGCCTTATAATGCCAAATGATATGAAATTATTCTAGAAACCTTTCCCCTTCAATGATATGGCTTCCATTGGATGAACTGAAAACAAAACTTCCTTAAATGTATCTGAATTTTATTTAATCTTCCAGGCTTCCCGTGCCTTGGTGTATTGATGCAGAAGTTGGAGAATCCGGCATTACGTGCATGCCTTAAAGTAGAGTCCAATGAGGTGTGTCCATCTTTTTCAAACTTACATGTTCTGATAATTTACTATAGTATGCTTTCATGTTATACCCATTGCTCATTTGCTTTGTCATGTCTTTCATGGTGTTTTCAGTCATTCATATGAACACCTCAAGTTATGTTTAACATTTCCCTGCCATGTATAAGTATTGGTTTGGTAATTTAATTTGGGTCAAATGAATTTGGAGGCAAGGAATGATATTTTATGGTGTGAATGAAATAGAAGTTATGAAGATGCTGTGGAATAGTAATTTTGAGATTTTGGTGAGGGGACTAATTATATTTTTCATGCTAATCAATATGGAGTGCAATCTCATTCAGAGGAAGATCATTTGTTTATCACATAACATGCAACCGGGGGCTTTTTGGTTAATGCAATATTGACTATTGAGAAACTTGCACATTTCAAGGCAGTTGAATGGGAAGATCACATTTGCAACATGAGAAATGGAAGAATTATTTTATATATAGCCTTTGCCTGTCATTTTCATGTGTTCCATGAATCTTTTTACTGTCTGAAATTTTAATTCCGTGTTTTGTTTTGTCTGGTAGTTTACTTCTTCCTCCCATCTCCAAATACATAAATGACACATCATACATGAGTTGGTAGTATCACCACTTTGTAGCCACTTGATAGCATGTTCTGAGCAATTTCCTTGTATGGTATGGCTTATGCAGGGTGTACTAGTACGGCGAATTGAGCCAACCACTGATTCAAATAATGTCTTAAAGGAGGTAAACTGGCCATTACAACTTAAATTTCTTGCTTTGCTGGAGTTTCATGTGTGTTGATCTTGGGTGATGAATGTGTGTTGATCTTGTTACATCACCCAGAAAAGAATCATAATAAACTATTATGATAGCACTTCCCAAGATTCTCAAACTAAGATGTTTTTGAATACACACTAGCTGGTGAACAGTAGAAGGGAAAAGTAGTAAAAGCCTCTGACCCAAGCTGCGCACGGTTTTAAATAACTTCCAAATGGGGTAATTTAGTATTGCACTAGGTTTGAACCATGTTGGGCATGAGCTCATGTTTCCCTTGGATTTTTTTTTTTTTTTAAATTCCTGGGCTACCAGCATATCTCTAAATTATATCGGTTTGGTATGATTACACTGAAAAACCGGTTAAATTCTCCGATAAGACTATGAGCCTTGCTTTGAATTTCTGATTATGCACATGAATTTTCTGCACCTAAACAACATATTTTCTTGAACTTGTGTTCAGACATTTGATTCTGTTGTTCTTTTCAGGGGGACGTGATTGTGAGCTTTGATGGTGTTAATGTAGGGTGTGAAGGAACAGTGCCCTTCCGATCAAATGAACGTATTGCATTCCGTTATCTCATCAGTCAAAAGTAACGTGCCCTATTCTGTGCTGAAGTTATTGCAAAATACTGCCTTTTCTTTTCTTACTTCTCTGCCTAGAATGTTCTGTTTCAGGTGTCAAATCTAGTCAATCTTGTTAGCTTATACTTAAACATGACCTGAATGCAATCCATGTGGGATATATGAGCTTGCCAACCTCAACTTGCCACATGTAAAGGGGCTTCTTCTGCTGTCATCCGTTTGTGATACTGAAAATTCCAATGCTAATTGATTAGATCAAAACTACTTTAACACTAGTGCGGAGTATGTCTGCTACTCTGCTTTGTAGTTAGCTATACTGCAGTAATGTTGTGGTAGTGTATGATGACTTAAAAGCAACTGGCTTTACTTTAACCATTGATCTATCATTGCATTTTGTAAGGCTTTTGAGATTTTTTGAAGTGCAATGTGACAGGGTATGCATAGTATGTTGAAATCCACTTTCTTATTGTTCATTTTGGTCTTTCATGGCATTCATGTAAACCTTTCTTCGAGAATTTGTTATTGCGTACCGCTCTATAATACTTAGGCTTGAGCCTGTTCCTCATATATGCAAGGATATTTTTACACAGATTTGCTGGTGATGTGGCAGAGCTTGGTATCATTAGAGCGGGCTCATTGATGACTGTTAAAGTAGTTTTGAATCCAAGAGTGCACTTGGTAATGCCATAAGGAGCTTAGGTATTTGCTTTAATTTTTATGTTTAAATGCTTCGCTAAACTTCAATATTTATATGCTTGGTTGAAGGTTCCCTACCATGTTGATGGAGGTCAGCCTTCTTATTTAATAACTGCTGGTTTGGTATTTACTCCTCTCTCAGAACCGCTGATAGAGTACGTACTGCTTCCTGGTGGTTTGGAAATTTACATGATGCGATTTGCAGATAAACTCTTGTCAAATAATATGCTAATACTTTTTGTCTTTTAATTTCCCCACCTTCCTTTTTGATGACAGTGAGGAATGTGAAGACTCTATAGGGGTACGTAGCAAAAATTAGAGGATATTTATAATTAATTACCCATAAAGCTGTTACTTTCAGGATACATTTTTTTCTTCAATATAATTTTTTAAATTAATTTGTTCCATCTTGTCCTCAGTTGAAATTACTAGCAAAAGCACGCTACTCCTTGGCAGGGTTCAAAGGAGAACAAATTGTTATACTATCTCAGGTAAGCTTTGTGCAGTCTCATCTAGCAATTGGTTGAAATTCGTCTGCATTTAATTGCCCTTGTGGAATAAATATCAGAATCTCTTCTGCCTTGAATGGAATTGTAGCACTTATCTGTAATGATCAAATCTTGAAGATAGATCTAATATATCTCATTTTGTGTAGAATAATTGTTGCCTTTGCCCTTTGGTATTTACATACTTCTCTTTCATTTTCTTAATCTCATGTTCCATAGGTTTTAGCAAATGAAGTCAACATTGGATATGAGGATATGAGCAATCAGCAGGCAAGTTATCTATTCACTTTTCATCTGCCAATTTTTCCATTTTATGCAATGATACTTGAATGACCATACAATTTTAGGTATTGAAGTTCAATGGTACTCGAATAAAAAATATCCATCACCTTGCCTATCTTGTTGATTGTAAGTGATGCCTCATTCATAATCCATTTCCAATAGTCTCTGCTTTTAAATTTCCACATTCTTGTTCTCAAGTTTCTGTGTTCTTGATCAGCATGCAAGGACAAATATTTAGTTTTTGAGTTTGAAGATAATTATCTTGCCGTGTTGGAGAGGGAACCAGCTAGTGCTGCTTCATCCTGCATCCTCAGAGATTATGGAATACCATTTGAACGATCTCCGGATCTGTTAAAACCATATGTGGATTCAGAGGGAGATAACCAAGTCATAGACCACGATTCACTTGGTGACAGCCCAGTTTCAAATCTGGAAATCGGCAATGATGGAATCCTCTGGGCATAATTACTGTGTTCTGAGAAGTCGGTTTAAAATTTATGGCCCTTGGGAAGCTTGCTGGCACAGCCTGCGAATAGATGGTGCACCATAATTTTGCTCATTTTGTAGGTCCCATGCAGAAGTTGTTAATACTTGTTACGGTTTCTTTGTATTGATTTTTTTTTCCTCGCTTCCAAATTTTGTCGAGTGGTTAGGTTTTTCGAAACAGATTGTTATAAATTTTCATCAGTATTGTTTAGGTTAGGGAGAGCATAATTATGTACAGTTAGGGCTGCAATCAGATTCAAACCCAAAATTATTTCATGTGTTAACTTGCCATAATGGACAGTTCAAAAGTCATGTCATTGATTTAATATGAAATAAAGAGCATTAAATAGCATTTGATCTTTGATGTTTTATCGTGGCAAATATCTGATAGATGGATCCAGAATTAAAGAGGCTGGAGGGTCTTGTTTAGACACTGGTTTTTTGAACCGCATAATATCTACAGTGCATTTAGGGTTATGTCCAGAATTGAAGAGCTTCATTTTATTTGAATATATATTATAAGCATTATGCAGGCAGACTAAAACCCCACAATTCATGAACACAGGTCTCTTTAGAAAACCAAAGTTGCTCCTCAAAACACTGAATCCAATCAGAGTAAAGAATACACCCACACAAGTTTCTAAAGATACATATAAAAACTGATAAATGAGCTGCATGCAAATCTTGCTAACATGGCACAATCTTAGTGCAGCTACTGAAGAAGCGACTTGATGTCATCGGCTGTCTTTTGTGCATCAGCGCTAATTCCATATAACCCTCTCCTTGAGAGTCCGATACAATACAAGCCATTCTTTCCTTTCCAGTGATTTGGGTAACTTGGCTTTGGCAATCCATCTTCATTCAAGAGGGAATCATCCTCCTGCCCAACCAAAAAAAAAATCATTTTTCAGAATTTTCCTTCGCAATCTTGAAATTTGTTACTTTTTTTTTTGGGAAATTACCTTCAGCCATTTAGTGGTTGATCTGCTAAAGCCAGTGCAGAAGACGATTGTGTCGAATGAGTGTGACTTGCCATTATTAAATATTACCTCACTGCCTCTTATACTTTCTATCCCTGGCAAGACCTGCGTACCAAGAGAAAAAAAAAAATCATGGTTCTACATCTTGACCATTTATAAGAAAATGAAAGCAATAAAAGTTGATGTGAACCGTCTTATATTCTTAATGATTAAAATTACGCATTTGTTTTTTGACAAAATACATTATAACGATTTGCTTGCCCCATTAGACATATAGTCTTCCACGCGAAGTCATTTTTAAATTAAATGGCACAAGTCAAATCTCTACATTATCTTCATAAGCTAATTTGAAAAAAAAAAAAAACATGTGGAGGACAGCAACAAAAAAAAATAAAAAGAAGTAAAATTATAAATTTTTTTTTTAAAATTTGTCTACCTAAAAAAATTTTTAACATATCGTAAGCTAGTACATGTATAATACCCTTAAAAAAATCTTATTCTGCTTACAATTTTCTTGTAAAATGAAAACAAGTTGATAACAACTTCCTACAAGAAGCAACCAATAGAATTATAATGAACTTATTATAATATTGTTGTCATATGCAAGAAGCGGGACAAAAACATTTCATATTACAAGAAAGCAGCCAATAAAACCGCTTCCTATCTAAAATTTTTATTCTAATTAGTTTTTAACTAACTAAAATTTTTATTCCAACTAGTTTTTAATTAATTTTATAACCGACAAAGTAACGTAGTGAAGTTGATGGGAAATCTGACTTGATCAATAGTAGATTACCTGAATTTCTCCGGACTTAATCTTATTGAAGGTACCAACGTCAAAGACAGGATACTTGCCGTAAGCAACTTTCATGAAAAAAGGACCCTCTATTGCCCTACTCATGCCATACTTGGTCAAGTCTCCATAAAAAACCTTGCTAAGCAACACCAGCAATGAGTCCACCAAGCTTAATGGAACATTATGCTTCAACATGACCAAACCTAAGTACACCATCTCCCTTGATAGAATGTGAATCTGCACCAATATGATCCGTCCAATTTCAAGAAAACAACAATTCAGCAATTGTACAGGAATTAATTATTATTATTATTATGGGAGACATGCATGTAGGACCATGAACTCTCTCACTCACACATGTCATGGACTCAAAAGGATAAATTCTGTACATGAGTTCTATGTAATAATTTCTGATATACACGATTTCAGATGAAAATTATGATTTTGAATAAAAAAGGGGGGGATATTGCGTTAATTACCGGGCTGCGAATAACAATGGAAGTGACGGCACCATGATTTGCAAGGTCTAATGCAATCTCCATACCAGAATTACCAGAACCAACAACCAAAACTTTCTTGTCTTTATAAGCCTTGCCATTTTTGAACTGGGTGGAGTGAAGGAAATCACCATTAAAACTGTTCAATCCTTCAACATCTGGTATAAACGGATCGGTAGTTTCTCCAGTCGCCACGATCAACAACCTGGCAGAGTATTCTTCTTCACCACCACAACTCAAGTTCTTGACCTTAACAACCCATTTCTTGGTTTCTTGATCATAGGTAGCTGACTCAACGGATCTTTGGTACAAAGGAGAAATCTTGAAATGAGAAACATAGTCATCTAAGTATTGAATGAACTGTGCTTTTGAGGGATAAGAAGGGGCAGAGGAAGGCATAGGCATGTGAGGTAACTCACAGAACTGCTTCCTTAAATGGAGGTGGAGACGATCGTATGCATATTTCTTCCAAAGAGAAGCAAAACAATCTTCTCTTTCGAGTATGATATGAGGGATTGAGTGCAGGCTCAGGCATGCAGAGGTTGCTAGCCCAGAAGGGCCAGCCCCTACTACGATAGCAACTTGATCTTGCATTTTTGGTTCTCTGTTGCAAATGTAGGAGAAGTGAATTTTTTGGCCTTTCCTTGTGGTTGTGTAAGAGAAGAGGAAGTGTCGATTTATATGATTTTTTTCCTGCTGTAATGTTGACGGAAGTAATTACGGTATTTAAATTGGAGATAAATAATTGCTTGCGTCAATTCTCCCAAAAAAAAAAATTTGCATACGTGGCAACTTCCGGCACAATTACCATTGTCCCCTAGTTGAAATTTTTTTATCTTTAGATTATTAAAAAAATATATATTGCAAGTTTTAAGTGTTTAAATTTTTATACAATAAATTTAACCATTGTAATTTAAATTTTAGATTCAAAAAAATATTTTATATTTTTTTATTTAATTATTAAAAAAATTATAAAATATGAATATTTAAATTTTTACATGATGAATTTATTAATGTGTAACTTATATTTTAGATTCTAAAAAAATTTCATCAATATATAATGAGTTCATAATGAGTTCACTTGTATTCAATCTAGATTTTAGATTTATTTTATAATAAAATAAAATTTATATAATATATTAGAAGCACTTATTTTAATTGAATAATTTATTAAAATGTGATGAAATTTAAAACTTAAAAGGAGATAAATAAACTTTTCTAAAGACTCATTTATTAAAATAATATAAAAGTACAAAGATAAATTGTTGGTAGCAACGATATATTATTTGTGTTGCTACTTCCTACTAGCTACGCACATCTTTGTTCATTTAAATTTGGTAAAAATAAAATATTAATAATGGAGGTGTTAAAACTGGAAACTGATAGACGTTACAATTCGCCAGGTCTATGAGTACTAAAATCAAAAGAAAAGAGTTTTTTTTTTTAAATTACATTTATACCTCTATTTATTTTAGAAGATAATGAAATAAGTGAAAAAATAATTAAATAATAATTCATATTTAAGGATATCATAAGGTGTAAAATTTAAATTTTATCATCCTCAATTTTAAAAGGAATATTATGTCCTATTGTACAGTTTATTAATAACTAGATCATTTGACTTTTTATTAACAAAAGTTATATAATAGATTAGGAGCACTTATTTTAATTCAATAATTTATTAAATTTGATGAAACATAAAATTTAAAAGGAGATGGATGAAATCCTTCTTATTATAATTTAAAGACCCATTGTTTATTTATTCATTAAAATGATATAGGAGTTAAAAAGTAAATTATCACTAGCAATGATACACTATTTATGTTCCTGAACGACACATATCTTTATTTATTTAAATTTGATAAAAACGAAATACTAAAGTTATGCCTTGAAGACATATCAAATCTCTTTTCGAATTTATTGACTTATAAAACTAATTTCATTTAACTTAAAAAATTATTTCTATTATATAATTTATTAATATTAAAATTATTTGATCTTGTACTAATAAAAAATTTAAATAGATACAATCTAGTTGACTTTAGTTGGTTAAAACTCAAGTTTCTAAAGGCATAAAAAAATTATTTTTTTAATGAAAAGTTTAAGGACAAAAAATACTTGTGTGCTGAACTTTAGGTTAGATTTTGAACATTATTGGATATACTCTCAAGTTGTCATGTCACCAACTGCAATTCTAGCATTGAAAAAAAAAAAAGAAATTGAAAATAAGATTAGTATGTTTCTTCATTTTTTTAATCTTAAATTTTTAAAAAAGGAAATAAAGTATTATACTTCCTTCTTCTATATAAAGGGATTTAGAAAATGATTTGCTCAAAGAAAAATTTGGATTTTATTTCCTTATACAAGCGTGAGAACATTATTTCTTTTTTCTTTATGTTTATCCTTTCATTTTTTTTTCTATGCTTAAGTGAGGAAAAAAAAAAATCTTCTTTGGCCCTCACATAATCAAATAAACATTTTTTATAACAATTCAAAACTCACTAAATTTTAATTAGTAAAGTTTGCTCCATATAAAATAACAATTAATTTGAAATATGACTTAAATAATCAAAACATCAAAACAGCTCATTTCAGTTGATTTAACGGTTAAGCTTATTTTAATCCTTAAAAGTTGCAGAATATATTAAGGAAAACAGTAAATTATAATTTAAATAGAAAATAATCTCAAATATATTATGATATTACCTAATTAAGCATGCATATATATATATATTCACTTTGATTATTTTTCTTAGACTTTTCAGTTTTTGTTTTGAATGTATTTGGTTTCTAATTTTTTTATTTAATTTAAGTTATATATTGCTGAACAAAAGCATGTGTTTTTATGTATTTTGCGATGCTATGCATTTTGTTCATGTTAAAATTATACTATCATTTTCACATCCTTGTTTCTTAATAAATAAATAACTTAATAAACGATAAAATAATTAAGATTTGTTTATATTTACTTCAAGAGATAATAAATTAGTGCTCAGCCAATAAAATTTTTATTTTTTAAATATTATTGAATTTAATATGATGAGATTTTATGCATAAATATAGGCAGACCAATATGGACCAATATGTATGTATTAATCTATGATATATGTGTATGTCAGTTCAAAAAAAGTAAATATCATCTGTATAAAAGTTATTGGCAAAGGCTGTCGGCTTGAAAGTTGAAGGCAATATCAATATGTACAGAAGAAAGATGTCTGGAAATTATATTTATTTCTCAAGTATGTATTAGGATCAGTCGACAGACACTCAATTGGCTAAGAGTCGTGTCATGATCAGATATATTACTTTAGTTGACAGCAACAGTGGAGGAAAGGAAGAAATCATACGTATTTAGCTTCCTTAACCTAACTCTTGAAATTGGTTTTTTTTATTTTAGCAATGTCGCTTGTTAGAATTCTATGTTATTACAATAACGGTTGATGGTTAATGTTAATGGAGAAAGTGTATTATATATTTGATTCAATTGTCTGTGGCAATTATAGTTAATAGCGGTTATGAATAGCAAATAAATCATAACTAATAATTATAGCATATAGATATAAATAGTTTAATAAAATTTTATTAATTGTTATTATTAGTTTATTAAATCATCATTGAGGTATAATTTATTTATAAATATAATTTTATATATTTTTTATAATATTTTTTAGTTATATAGGTTGTTTATAAATAGTATATCGTAATAAATAATAATTTATTTATATATTATTAAAATTATTAATTAAAATATATTAAAATATAAATATTTTTGTATAATTTTTTTAAAAAATTTATATCTAGTTATATTAAATTACATTATTAAAAATTTATCCTTTTATAATTTTATTAAATGAAATTGGAGTGATTTAGATAAAAAATGTGTGTATATATATATATATATATAATGTTTCATCATGATTTGATATTTAATTCTACGTGTCCTTAAGCAATGTCAATATATTGAAATTGCCCATGTGCCATTTGCACCATCATCTTCTTGCTCATTCTTTTGTCAGCACACACGCATATATATATATATATATATATGCACAAATGTATGATTAATTAATTAATTAACATAATACAGATAATCTAAAGAACAAAACCTCTGCTAATGTATACACTCAAGCTAAGGCTATGAGCTACCAAAGATTCTCGAGGTTTTGCAGTCAACTCTGATCCTGTTCTGTTTGGTCCAAAATTTTGATAAGTATTATAAATTGTAGGATATATTGGGAGTTTTAAAGAGTTTTGTAATTTTATAGTCAAATTATTTTTAAAAAATTGGCCTAATATGCCTCTCCACTATCGACTTGTAATTTTTTACACATGTAATACATCTTCTCCTCTTGTCAGAACTATCCCTTCCAAGAACTTACAACCTGTTACCCGAAGTTTCTTGAGTTTCAAGTGGTTATGGATAAATGAAGACGTAAAAATGTAGCATCGCAACAATATTCATACCATCTAGTATGTTTCATTCTAGTTAGGAGTTTTTTACCCCCTAAATAAGGACACTTGGATTAGTAAGAATGTAGATCCATCCGGAATGGGGACTATTCCAAAGTGAAGTTCTAAGTACATAAGGAATAATCTCTTACCAAGACTACAATTTACTATCCCACACAGAATCCGACTCCTCCTAGGTTTGAGTATTACTGTATATAGAGCCCTACATCCCTTACAAAAAGACATTCCATTTTCACATACTCTAGCTATGTTGTATTCTCCCTACTTCGATTCTCTAACTTAGGTATCGAAGTGTTCGTGGGGACTCTTCCCACCTCTCACCTTGCCTTCTGTTTGTGGATTGCAGGACATCAAGCCTAAGGATTCCAGAAACCAATTATCAAGTTGCACCGTCTGTGGGAACTCCTTAGGAAAAGCCATTCATTTACTTGCTAAGCTAAAGACATCTTCACTATGACTTCTATCCCACCACCAGCCCTGAATCTTGAAGCCGGCACCAACCCTTCCGCACCTATCCTTTCAACCTACCTCTCAGACCCTCTCCCAGCAATAGTGCTTCCACCCACCTTACAGTATGTTGGAGCCTTATCCGGACATATACATTCACTCTCTAACGACACTCCAAGATACCCATCCTTGGGCATAGACCTCCCGTATTACACTTCACTACAGCACCATCGATCAATACCTTCTATACCTTTTCCAAGTCTACCAGAAACACCATCAATAACCACTCCAAATTTAAACACTATAAACTAAACACTCAGCCTCGATCAAACTAATAGGGAAGCCATGATAAAAAATATTTAGGCATAGATAGCTTTGATGCAACAACAACTAAATGCTATAATACAGAGTGGACACTCTGAGCTGGCTCAAAATGATGATAACACAACACCCCGGAAGGCCCCGGGAATAAGTATGGGGAAGGGTAAAAAGCCAAAAGGGGAGTGCAGTTCAACCATTTTGGCTCTTGATGATTCGAAATTAGCTCAAAAGGTTAAATAAGCAATATGCAAAGCCTGGACCAAACCTAGAAAGGAAGAAGAATGTGTTATGGATAGCAGAACTCCATTTATCAACAGAATAATTCAGACGGAGATCCCTAGTAAGTTCAGAATCTCGTAGCTTGATCAGTACGATGGGACAGGAGACCCCATCAGTCATATATCAGCGTTCCAAACAAAAATGCTACTCCAGAATATAAATGATGGAATCATGTACAGAGTCTTTTCAAGCACGCTTATAAAGAATGCTCAAAAGTGGTTTTATTGACTCTCAGAGAATTCTGTCACTTCTTTTGAGGATTTGGCATAACAGTTTTGTATCAGATTCATCACCAATATTCCCCTAGCTAAAACATCAATGATCTTTGGATGTGCCGGCAAGAATTTAATGAATCTTTACGGAGTTACCTTGATCATTTTAATAAAATAGCCATGCAGATTAAGCATCTTGTTGATGAAGTCGCCATAGAAGCTTTGAAAAATGGCACTAGACTCGGTAAGCTTAAAGATAAAATAATGACTAAAGAATCGAGTACCTTTGTAGAAGCAATGGCAATGGCAGTCTGGATAATAAAAATGGATGAAGACAGAAGGATGTGACGGGAGGAAGATAGGCCATCGACATGGATGAACGATCAAAACATAGACGAGCAAGCTTCCCAAAAATGAATTTCAGAAATCCGACAGAGAGATTTAATAGGGAAGCAGACATATATACACCCTTGAACACCTCTCGATCCAAAATACTCATGTGGGTAAGGTAAAATAGAGTTGGGATCACCCCAACCAAGAGAATCAGTCCAAGCCGGAGATTTACCCGAAACAGAGGACAGTACTGCAAGTACCATAAGGAATACGGGCATGACACGGAAGGCTGCAGAGAGCTGAAGAACGCCATAGAAAGATTGGCGTAGAGGGGAAAGCTCAATAATTTCACAAACACATCGAGGAGAAGCAGAACCTCCGAAAGCTAGGAGCAGGACATGCCCGAAGCAAAGAAAACCCGGAGGGAGCCAATTGGAATGATCAACATGATCATAGGGGGAGAAAACACTGAGAAGAGAATAAATCATAGTAGAGGAGAAAAATCAGTACCCGGGAGAAGTGATATTGTGTTTAATTCGAAAGACGATTCGCATGTACACCACCCCCATTATGATGCTCTGGTAATAACTGCATGCATAAATAAGTATCGGGTAAAAAGGCTACTGGTGGATAATGGAAGTGCTATCAACGTATTATCCTGGAATGTGTACAAAGAAATGGGTGGCTCTGTCACCAACTTGAAAGCCATCCAGAACCCCATCACGAGTTTTTATGGTGGAACCGTACAACCGATGGGGATTGTCGAACTGATCCTAGAGTTTAAAAACCAAGATGATGAGGAGACAAAAGTCGTCCGAGCTGTATTTAACATGTGGATATACTGTTGGCTTATAATGGGATTATAGGACGATCGGCACTCTATGAGGCAGATGCGGTCACCAGCATCCAACGCTTAACCATGAAAGTTACAATCAAGAATGGAACCCTTACCATTCAGGGAGATCAGCATATGGCCAGACAATGTTACCAGATGGCCATGAAGCCTCATGCTAAGGCTTTTCCCTTAGAGGCATGGGAAGTTAAGAAGTAAGGCGCCGACCCACAACCAGTAAAAGACACGGAGACCTTGCAAATCACAGAAGGAAAGACCGTAAAAATTGGTAATGCACTCAACTGGAATATCAAAAAAGGAATAAGGGAAGTCTTTACAAAACACTCGAAGGATTTCGCCTCATAGGCATCCGAGATTGTCAGCATGGACCCACAAGTTGCCTGTCACTGCCTAAACATCAAACCGGGAGCCAAACCAATAGCACAGAAAAAAAAAGAACCTTTGCCTACGAAAGGCAGAGAATGATTGTTGAAGAAATAATGAAGCTGTTAGCAATTGGGTTTATTAAAGAAGTTACTCACCCATAATGGGTAGCCAACGTAGTACTCATCAGAAAAGCAAATGAGAAGTACATAATGTGTGTAGACTACACTGACCTCAATCGAGCATGCCCTAAGGACAGCTACTCATTGCCCACGATTGACCAGCTCATCGACTCCACAGTTGGTCACGGATTATACAGCTTCGTCGATGCGGCATAAAGTTATCGCTAGATTTTGATGAAAGAAGAGGATCAAGAGAAAACGTCCTTCATCACCCATGAAGGATTATACTGTTACAAGGTAATGCCCTTCGGATTAAAAAATGTTGAGGCCATGTATCAAAGAATGATGAATCAAGTCCTCCAAGACCAGATTGGAACAAGCATAAAGGTATACGTGGACGACATCATCATCAAAAGCAAACATCCGGAACAGCACCCAACAGACTTAGATCGGGTTCTCCAGCTACTGAGCAAATCTAGAATCAAGTTGAATCCTGAAAAATGCATCTTCAGAGTCCAAACAAGCAAATTCTTGGGATTCATGATATCTCACTGGGGCATTGAGGACAATCCAGAAAAGATGGAAGCCATACTCAATATGGAAGTGCCGAAGAACATCTATGAGGTACAAAAGTTAAACGGCAGAATCACCGCATTAAAGTGATTCATTCTTGCTCTGCTAGGCGGTGTCTACCATTGTTTCGAGCTCTAAAAAATTTTGGGAAGTTTCAGCGGTCCGTTGACTGCCAGGCAGCATTCAAAGACATTAAAAGATTCTTAACCTCACCACCCCTACTCAGCCGGCTCGTCCTAGATGAGACCTTGTATTTGTACCTTTCTATTGGATGAGAATGCATCGCTTCAGTACTGGTAAGAGAAGAAGGAAGCCAATAAAGCCCTATTTATTACATCAATAAGATGCTCCGAGGACCTGAAATTCAGTATCCCATGTTGGACAAGCTAGCCATGGCTGTGGTCCATGCCTCTTGAAAGCTTCGGCATTACTTCTAGGCTCACCATATCTTTGTCCGATCCCGTTATCTGCTATAAAAAATCTTGCAAAGACCAGAGACCTCGAGTAGGCTAGTACAGTGGTCGGTATTACTCAGTGAATTCGATATCGACTATGAGCCTTGGCAGTAGATGAAAGCCTAGGCATTGGCAGACTTCGTGCAAGAAATGGCTTTAAAAGACATAGCCTTGACCAAATCACTAGAATGGAAGCTCTATGTTGACGGAGCATCCTCAGCTCAAGGTTTCGGTGCCGGAATAATCCTCAAAGGAACACACAAGGTTCACATCCGATATGCGGTCTGAATCGAGTACAACGCCACCAATAATGCAGTCGAGTATGAAGCACTCATTACGGGTTTAAAGTTGGCCACCGAAGTCAGGGCTGAACACCTCATCATATACTCGGACTCCCAATTGGTAGTCAACCAAGTGAGTGCAACATTCCAAGTCAAAGACACTTGCATTGCCAAGTACGTAGATAAAGCCAAGCGGCTCTTGCAACACATCGAATGGGATGGAGACCGATGGGAGATCATCCAGATTCCCAGGGAAGAAAATAGTGAGGCCAACTTCCTGGCCAAATCTACAACTGAAAACAGTCAAACATTCCAGGATATGAATTTCACCGAGTCACTAACCAGTCCTAGCACAGAAGACCCTGAAGTTTTGGAGACACAGGTAGTCTTGGAATGGATGCAATCGATAATCCAATATCTGGAGCACAAAATACTGCTAGAAGACAAGCTCTAAAGCTCAAGACCAAGGCAGCCCACTATTCCATGCATCAAGGGGAGCTCTACCGAAAATCTCTTTCACACCCATGGTCTAAGTATGTTTCACCAGAGGAAGGGAATTACATACTCCGAGAAATACACGAAGGAATTTGTGGAGCACACGAATCCCACTATTCACTCACTTAAAAGGCACTACTCCAAGGGTATTACTAGCCCACAATGTCCAAAGATGCCCAGTAGCTAATGCAAGCATGTCCCCAGTGCCAGCATTATGCTTAACTCAAGCACAAATCTTCTCCGCCCCAGCATCCCATCGGTAGCCCTTGGCCATTCACTATGTAGGGGATGGACATCCTTGGTCCTTTCGCTCCCTCTACCTCGTTAGAAAAAGTTTTTAATTATGGCTATCGACCATTTCACTAAGTGGGTAGAAGTAGAAGCAGTCCCAACCATTATAGAAGCCCAGATACAGCACTTCTTCTATAAAAAGATCATTTGCAAGTTCGGCATCCCTACATTTTAATTACAGAAAATGATAAATAGTTCGACAATAATAAATTCAGAGGTTTCTGCTCAGACCTCAGTATAAAGTTGTGCTTCATCTCAGTAGTCCACCCACAGATAAACGGACAAATGGAAGTCACCAACAGAATTCTCATGCAAGGATTAAAGAAGAGACTTGATGAGAAAAAGGGAAATTGGGTCAAAGAACTCAACAACATCATCTGGGCCTACAGAACCATACCTCGATCATTCATCGATGAGACACCATTCAGGCTGACTTATGGCATGGACGCGGTAATACGAGTGGAAATTGGTTCTCCAAGTTACCGGTAAGCCAGAATCTCGATCACACCATCAACAACGTTGATGCTCGGATATGCCTAGATCTACTAGAAGAATGGAGAGAACAAGCTGCAACCAAAACTGAAGCACATTGGCAAAAGGTGACACGGTACCATCATCAACGACATCACCCAAAATAATTCAAGTTGAGAGACTGGGTACTCAAGAGAGCAGATGTTGGAAAAGGCAACTCAGGAATTGGCAAGTTAGGTCCAAACTGGGAAGGTCCGTACCAAATCTCGACAAGCACAACTAAGGGAGCATACAAACTAAGAGAAAGAGGAGACAAAGAACTACCACGATTTTGGAATTCTGACTCTCTCAGAAAATACTATCAATAAGATTGTATTCAACACATGATTCAATAAAGTCTCTCTTCATTAATAAAATTCCCTTACATGTAATCAGTTACAAAAAAAAATAAAAAATAAAAATATATACATATCTACTCTACTATATGTACACCCAGACCCCTAGGCCCGAAAACAGAGGGGGAAACCTCATTAACATTCTCTGGATACGCCACAGACCCAATACCAATAGTAGCCTCTGCAGTCTCCATCGCAGGGTCAGAACTGGCCTTTCATTGGGCATCTTCCTCCACAGCAAGTCTGGCAAGGTCTGCTAGCGTTATTCGATCCAACGCCACCAGATCCAGTCCCGGGTCTTAAGAGAGCAACATCCTCTTACACTCAACCCGATAAGCTTTGAGAAACCCTCCTACCATGCCTTGGTACACCCTCTTATCATTCACTCAGGATTTCTCAAGCTCCGCTAGCCTCCCCTGGAGCTCAGTAATTTGAAGATCCTGCTCTTCGATCCTCCTCGTTAGCCGGGCTTGGCTATGTTTCAGCTCAGAAATTTTTTTTTGATTCGCCTTAGCATCGGACTTGGCCTTAGCATATTTTATCTAGCAGTGCTTTAGGGCTGCCTTCGCACCATCCAACTTCTTCTCAAAATCAATGGCTATGGTTCCCACCTCTGTTTCCTTCAGGCTTTACTGGCTCTTTAGGTAAAAGTACTAATCCTTCACCAACAGTAAGGCCTGAGTCATCTGCCAAAACCAAAAAGTTAGCTTCAACAAGAAACATATACGATAACAATATCAGTGGTAGAAGCTAGCTTACCTCTAGCGACTGGCCAATCATGGAGTCAAGAAACCTCTTTGGGCCCTCATCGGACCAACATTGCATATCATTAGACAGCCTCAGTGATTCGGCGTACTGATCCCGCACTTGGCTATTAGAGATACTCAGGGGCTTCATCCATTTCAATATCCAGCCCCTCATATCTGGACACCCAGATAACCGCGGGCGCTGAACGTAAATCTCCTCATCTAACCCCTTCGCCTCCGACTCTGGATCTGTCATGACCCGAACCCGAGGGCACGTGATCGGCACTAGGGAATGGGTAGGCATAAGGCCCCCGAAACCCGTAGTAAGCCTAAAGGAAGAGAAAATAAAACCATTCATATCTTTAAACTTTAATTAATAACAGAACATATTATCAAACTGATTTTTCTCAAAATACACAAATTCAACTGCTTAATAAAGATGTGTTTCAACATCTCATATTATAAATTGAATTTAAATATTATACATAAGTGTGGTTTACACAAATAAATTATATAATTATGTTTAAACCATACAAATCCTTAGTACATATACTACTGCAGCAGTCTAGATTAATACACAGTACAACTTATAATGACCTACATAAAATAGCTGGTGAAGAAGAAACCCGGCGTGGAGGTAGTCTGAGGTCGAACTCCCAAGCTCCTGAAAAAAAATAAATTTAGGGGAATCAGACCTGACTGAGTAAGTCAATAAAAAGAGTTGTACGGTTTGAAAACCTTTTTGAAAACTATATATATATTTATAGTGAAAATAATTTATAATATATAAGTATAGCTTTTGAAAAATCTCGGTAGAACCCTAAACCTAAAATCTACATGGCCAACTGGGCCCACTTATTCTAACTAGACTACCGGTCCCCAAGAGCAAGGGCATTAATCGAGGCACCAAGCCGTAGTCATTCACTTAATCCAAATATATGGCACTGGCGGTCCCCGAGAGCAAAGGCATCGACCGAGGCACCTATCCCAATGCATTAATAACCTTACAATCATTGGCGGTCTCCGAGAGCAAAGGCTTCCACCGAGGCACTCGTCCCAGTTAAACATTCATCAATCATACAATTATCGGATCCATCTCTCAATCTCTACCATGTGCACATAGTCCTGGTGAAGCCCACCAGGTGGCCCGTTCTACCAAAATTTCTCAAAATAGATTTTTAAATAATAAATGCATTTAAATCTTAAGTAATAGCATTTAATCAAATAAATCATATAATCAATATAATAAAAATATGAGCGCACACATTCTTTAAATAAACACACGCACAAATCATTCTATTGACTTACAGGATGAATGCGAAGGTTGACGACCACGTGTCTGCCTCGACCTCACAGCTTCTGCTCCGAAATGCTCTAAAAGAAAATAATAATCGACTTTTAAAACATGACTAAGGAATCGAAATAAAAAATCAACAAATAATGAAATTTCAGACTGACTCAAGGAAAACCGGACAAGACTCGACAGATAGGATTTAACCTAACTAACGGTAGAAATTTTACGAGTATCACGTTTTACGAGAAAATCTATCAAAATTTCGGCAGAGTCTCCTCTATAAAACGAACATCTCTCTACCAAAGGTTGAGCCAAACCTGCATAGAAAATGCACTTCTAATAACCACAAACACCCACACTCGAGTTGGACTTCCAAAATTACAATTTGCCCCGACCGAGATTACAATTCAATAAAATAGCAAGAATTAATAACATTTATTTCTAAAATACATATTTCCTGTACACGTATACTAAAAATAAATAAAATTATATAAAATCTCAATTATTCAAAATTAAACAATTAAATTTGCATTCCATCATCAAAATATAAATATAATTATAACCCAAATTAAAACCATTGTAATGTATTATATATATATATATATATATATATATATGTATGTATGTATGTATATTATTTGAAATTTAATATTTAAAATATACACTACTTAACTAAAAATATCAATTAATTTATAAAAATTGTCTAAACCCTTTAAATATTAATAAAACTAATTAAAATATATATTTTATCATATTTAGTGTAAAATTACATTTTTTACCCCCCCTAAAATACATAATTTACATAATGTGTGTTTTTTTTTTAATACTAGAATAATTCCTTTAAATTATTTAATCAGGCCAAAAATTTATTTCCTCAAAATAAACCTCCCTAATATAATTAAAACATTTAATCAACCAAAAAATTTTTTTTCCAAAAATATTATTTAACCTAAAAATCAAATTTGGCATAAACTCAAAAATATTTATAAAAATAGTATAAAAATCTCAAAAATTATAATTTGAGTTCTAAAATTAATAGCATTCACTAATAACCTCAATTATCAAAATTTCAAAATTTTTAACTATAATTTTCGAAAGTTAACAAAATATTACTAACATTTTCAAAAATTTTACCAAATTCACAATAATTCCTAAAAATTTCAATAAAATTTGATTCACCCAAAATAATTAACAACAACCACCCTAAAATAATATGAACATAAATAAAATATAATATGATGAAAAAAGAAGTAATTATTAATAATACTATTTGATAAAAAATACCCCTTTTTATTTAAGTAAATATATAGGGTATTACAGGATCAATCAACCGCCTCTTTCTTCGGCCAACCCACTCCGGCTATGCAATTTCCATCGCCGCTTTGCCCTTGGGGTTGGTAGGAATCGCTTCAGGTGCAGCAAGAACTTCGGGTTCAAAGGAAGGGGAAGCCCGAACTTCCTCCAGAGCAGCTGGCTCATCAACTAAGGAAATCCTGTCCGCAAAATCAAAAAAGTTAGCCATCTACAATTGCAAAAATAGAGAATGTTATAAATATAACTCAAAGTTAAATAGACGTACCAGGGGAGTGAACGCGACTTGAACTATCCATAAGTACCTCCGGGACGCATCCTCCGTCGATCGAGCTTTGGCAAGCCCATCGAGATGTAGCCGCAAAACCATCTCTGTATCATGGTTGGAAAGTTTCGCAGGATGGGTCACCTTATGACACTCGTCAGACCACATCCTCTGGACATCCAAGAAGTTCAATTGATGCTTTACTATAAAAAAATGGTGTCTCCACTTCTTGTAGAGATCTGGAAGCTTTACAAAAAGGGTATGATTAAGTACAGCCGATATGGAGAACATTAGCTCTCCCTTATTTCTAGTTAGCCTGTATAGATATCAAAAAACATCTAAATCGAGTTCTCTCCCCTCTTCATACATTAGTTGGATGAACTCAGTCAGTATCCTATAGCTATTCGGGTGAAGCTGATCGGGCGCTATGTTATTTCTATTTAGGAATTCCTTTACAAAGGGATCTAGAGAAAATTTCAAGCCCCCTCTAGCTGGTCAAAATACACTACTAATTAACTTAGCCCTAACAAGGGAGTATGGGCCCTAAACTTCCTATATATGGTGTGAAGGGTATAATCGACGAGGATACAGAACCGCCTCCGATACCACCCCAGTAACTCACTATCTACATTTGAGATAAAAAGGTCAGAACTAACTTCTTCCCTTGGGGCCATAGTGAAGAAGGGAAATACATAATAGTAGAAACAAGGAAAAAAAGAAGAAAAATAAAAAGATCACCCGGTCGCCACAAGCAAGAATTACGGCAGGCATAAATGAAAACAGCAGAGGCGATATCAATGTAGCGAAGGCAAGAATAGCGAAAAAACAAAGAAGCAAAATACGCCAGTTGATAGGCACAACAGTATTTATAAAGACACAGAAGAATTTGGAAGCACGCCATTAACTGCCCTCATTATTGCTTCATTCCTCCCTAGGCCATTAGGGGCCTTTTAGGGATAAAAAAGCCCATTAGACAAGGAGTCACAACAACGATGGAAGAAATTGTCATGACCCAAAACAGAGGCCATGACCAGCGCTAGGAAACGGGAATTCTTTCAAATCCGGAACCCATAGCAAGCCTAAAAATAAACAAAACATGCAATAATAATAATAACATAATTAAAATATTATGTAGAGGAAATAATTTTCATAAATAAAATAAAGTAATGCTCCATCAAACTCGTTTAAATAAACAAGCTCATTCTCATATATAAATAATATCCTTTAAATACAAATCTTAGTTCAAATATTTATAATACAAATCTTATACAATCATAGTACATAAATATCCCAACTGACTACAACTACTGCAGTGTCTAGATTATAAAATAAAAATTAAGTAAACAGTTTACATAGTGAAGCTGGGGCGAAAGAAATCCGGCGTATGAGTCTGCTACTAAGGCTGAAGACGTAGACTCTTCTAAAAAATAGTCAACGGAGGGGAGTCAGACCTCACTGAGTGAATTGTTATAATATATATACATGCATAGCTAAATGACAATGCACACATTCAATAGTATGTATAATAAATATATATACAAGCAAATACACACAGATGCAACAAAATCATTTTATATATTTACTGAAAATAACATCCATTTATGAAGGATCAAATAGAACCCTAGAAAATCGTAACCCCAAACAGTGTTAGACAACTCTCTAGCCATACAGGCTCACTTATTCCAAATAAATTCACTTGTTCCATTTGGATAGTAGACTAGCCCTGAGACACTAAGTCAACCGAGCTTCAGCAGTCTGACTATCAGTGTGATTGGCCCCGAGACCCCTGGTCAACCGAGCTCCAGCAATCACACTCCCAAATCACATCTCACATCAAATAAATCAATCCAATCAATATTCACAAATAGGTTAGCAATAAAGCCTAAATGCTATCGGCGTACCGGTACGTACTTAGTCCTAGTGTTGCCCACTAGGTAGCACGTTCTATTGATATCCTTCATTTCATAAAACAAAAGATGCATGATATTAAATAAAATAGCAACATAAACCATATATATACTAGAAATATACCAAAAATAAACCAGGTATATTTCGAGTATACATACGTCAAACAAATTCAATTTATTTACAAAATAAACCATAAATATACCTAAAAACATTTTAAGAATAATTTATTTATAAAACATGCATATATTTTAAAATATACCAAATATACTTAAGCATTTATTAAATTATTGATGCATAATTCATACAATTAAATCATACATTTCTAAAAACATGCATCCTAATACACGTATATATAAAATAACAACTCACTGTTATTGCGCTCCTCGAGATGGGTCCGACGGGCCTGGTCCACTAGGCCTCGATCTCGGTGCAACTAAATAAATAAATGACAACAGAAAATCAGAATAAATCTAACGAAAGTTCTAAATACTCGATTTAGAATCTTAGACACCGAATTAGAATAGGAATTTGACCGAATATCACGTTTTACGAGAATTCTACTGAAAATCAGGCAGAACTTCCCCTTTAAAATGGACATCTCTCTACTCAAAGAGTAGAGCCGGTCCTACAAGGAAACACACTTCAAGAATAAACAAAATTCACAATCCCTCGGTAAGACTCCAAATTATAATTCACTGACCGAGGTCCATAATTCACGAAATAATATAAAACACATGAAGAATACCAAAAATACCAAAAATGCCCTTCAATACTCAAAATATAGCAATGTAGTTATTCAAACGCTAAAAATATTTATTTTATCGATAAATGTATAAAAACCCTAATTTTAAATAAAATATTATTAAAAATCGGTAATTCTCAATAATTTCATAAATATTGACCAAAGTACATTTTATAAATCCAAATTGCATAATTAATCCTAAAACTTACTAAAAATCAATAAAAACTCATTTATTTAGAAAAATCATGTATTATAAATAATTTGAAAATAATTTACAAAAAATAGTTTTAATTAGTTAAAAATATTAAATAATTTGTAGAAATCATTTTTATACCTCAAATAACTATTAAAATGAATTTAACTATATTTTTAGCTAATTTAGTACCAAATTACCAAAATACCCCTAGTTATGTAAATTCCCTAAAATTAATAAAAAATTCACCAAAAATGGTATAATTACTCAAAAATTAATTTATCAACATATAATTCAATAATATCAATAAATATACTCAATTAACCAATTAATTTCAATAAAACACATAATTAACCTAATTTCCCCAAAGTTACATAAACTAAATAAATTCAAAATAAATATATAAAATTCACAAAAAATACAAATAAATTTATAAAATCCATTTTAACACCTATAAACACCATAAAACACAATTTCATAATTTATTTAATTAATTTTCAAAATAAGAAAATATTAATAAAATAATAAAAAATTCATAAAAATCAAAATAATTCCCAAAAATTCCAAAAAAATTCACAGAGCTAGATTAAGCTACTAGGATTAATGTTTATGAAGGAAGTTTGCATGAATCATTAAAATCAAAGCTCAAAAAAATTGAAAACCCTAGATGGTCGAAAATGAAAAATCGAAACCTAGGGAAATCTAGACCATTTCAAGCTTGGAAATGAACTCATCGGAGCTCAAGGAGAAGATAGAGACTAGTGGCGTTCAAAATGGTGGCCGGACGAAGAAGAACGAAGTTAGTGTTGATTCTCGGATTTCTGGCCAAACAATGCCGGAAATGGAGGCTACAGGTGGCGAAGGAAGCTTGGGAGGGTGGTGGTTGGCTGGGAAGCACACCGACGGTGATGGTGGAGCTTGACAGTGGTGATGATGGTGGTGAGGGGCGTCGGGAGCTTGAAGGGAAGTGGATGGCATTGATTGTAAATTTGACAAACTTTATTTTTTTGTATATATATATATATATAACTTTAACTTTAATTATTAAAATATATTATTATTATATTCAAAATAATTATACACCACATGTCACAAATGCCAAACCAATTTTATATGCATATATATATATATATATATATATATATATATATATATATATATATATATATATATATATTAATACGACAATTAAAATCGTGCATGGATTCATGCAAATTCATAAAAACGTTTAAAATAATTAATATTTAATTATTTACGTCTTAATTTCTCCGAAAATAAAATTTCTGAGAAAATTTTACGTAAATATCTTAAAATAATTAAAAATGACTTTAATAAATAACAACTCATTAATTAATCATAAACATATATAAAAATTTATTAACACTGCATATCCCGATGCAGTTTAAAATTATCTAAAAAACTCGAGATATTATAGAAACGCTTTGTTTACTGACATACGAAACGATGCATCATTCACGCGATTTCAATTATGAATCCCTAGGAGTTGAAGCAACGCCACCACGTCTCGGCCCGCCCATATTTCGACTGGGCCGCTTCATTAAGCTACTCAAAATGCATCCAAGCAACGTTTTCAGCCCATTACGGGTATCCAAGCATCTAAGTCTCATGCATCTAAGTCTAGAGACTGAAGCTGGCACCCTCAGGTCGCTTCTGTAGTACTGAGATTTCGAGCATGTAAGCCACGCATCCATGAACCAAGCATCTAAGTATCGCACATCTAAGTCCAGGGACTGAAGCTGGCACCCTCAAGTTGCTTCTGTAGTACCGAGGTTCTGAGCATGTAAGCCTCGTGTCCATGAACCGAGCATCTAAGTCTCGCGCATCTAAGTCCAATAACTGAAGCTGGCACTCTCGAGTCACTCTTGTAGTACTGAGGTTCCGAGCTCGTAAAGTCTCGCGTTAATGCACCGAGCATCAAAAATCCAGTGATGACCAGTTTCGTCATATCATTTCCAAACGGAAGGGTTAATCTATTATTGTGCTCATACGCATTTGGCGAATATCTAAGCTCTGTAGATTACGATTCAACAACAACCATCCTGATACTCGGTATCGGGTTCTACTCTCATTGTGACTGAGGTTGGCCACCTCAGCTCACTTGCCTCTATTACCGTATTATACCCCTTATGAAAAAGCATCAGTATCCTACCCGAACATGACAGACATAAATATCCGAATACCCCGGGGGGGACTCTTGATACCATCCAGTATATTCCTGCCTAGTTAGGGGCTCCTTACCCCTTAAATAGGGACACTTGGATTAGCAAGAAGATAGATCCATCCGAAATGGGGACTACCCTAAAGTGGAGTTCTAAGCACAGAAGGAACACTCTCCTACCAAGACTATGATTCACTATCTCACACAAAATCTAACTTCTCCCAGATTTGAGTATTACTATATATAGAGTCCTACATCCCTCACAAAGGAACATCTCATTCTCATATACTCTATCTATTTTGTATTCTCCTTACTTCTATTCTCTAACTTAGGCATCGAAGTATTCGTGGAGACTCTCTCTACCTCTCATTTTGCTTTCTGTTTGTGAATTGCATGACATTAAGCCTAAGGATTCCGAAAACCAATTATCAAATATAAATCTTTATTTTAGCATTAGAAAGCTCCACTTAGCAATCTCTTATAAAGTTTCATTGTAGAAGTTAGCTTTCGTTTAGTTTTTATATCTTCAAATGAAACAACTATTTAAGGTAGTAAATTTTATTTTAGTTATATTATTTAGGAAATGAGTTAACTTATCATATGCTATAACTAATTTAACTATTTAGTTATTATATCTGTAATTTTTAAATTAAAAGAGAGGCATTTTAATAAAAGGTCACCGCTAGTGACATACTATACATATTGCTAACAAATAGAAATGTGATTCCATCATAGATAATTCTTACAAGTACAAACAAATAAACTAGTCTTTATTTATTTTATTCTCTAAATAAAAGTTCAAATTAACAAAAATTACAAACAGGTAATCATAGACTGTTTATATATATATATATATATATATATATATATATATATATATATAATGAGAGCTTAGAATTTTTCTTGTATTTGATCATTTTGAAACTTTGCACTTGTAATTTTTTCTTTTTAACATATCTAATGGTTACGTATGAGATTATGCAATGAGCAAAGAATATAGATAGATGTATGTATGCATCCATTTGGCCCAATAAGATAAGACAAGCCTCCGTTAGCAGCTGAGAGCTCTTGAGCAATGGGCTTCACCCAAAAAAAAAAAATTCAAAATGATTTTTTCAAAACTAACCAACCAAAAAATAAAGGACAAAATTTTCAAAAATAAGATTGACTTGATTTTTCTTTTCAAAAACACCATATTCACAATAAAGGGAAATTTTATAGTCTCATGATGGCACTATACGACCAAAATTAATTACCTATAATAGTAGATAAAAAAGTAACAGTGTTACGTGACAAACAATTATAAAATATTTTATTTTTATCCAAAATGATATTTATAATCAATAATGTTGTATAATATTTTTTAATAATTTAAAATTTGTGCTTAAATTTTCTCTTTATACCTAATAAATATTATCCTTATTATTATAGGTTTACATCATAATTAAGAATAATAATAGTGACTTATAAAATATATATTAGCATATAAGTTTACATTATAATTAAAAATATTAACTTGACAATCATAATACAAAATCTAATATGCGTGATAGTTTAAAAATAACATATTTACTTATTTTTTTTTATAGATAAACACTTTTCATAATAAATTGTCCAACTTTAAAATAATTAATGGTGTACTGAAATGAAATATTTCTTATTGAAATTATATAATATATGGCTCATTATAACATAAATATACATGAAATAGTAAATTTTATTATAAGGAAAGCAACATTTAAAAAATAATAATTTAATGGCACAAATTTGAGAAAAAGAAACATATCCACCGTATCATATATAATTAAATTTTAAATATCTCTAATAAGTATTAAATTATTACATTAACTATAATTTAATAAAGATAAAACTATATTCTTAAATTAATTTTAGTTTTTAAAACTTTTATAAGCATTATTCATAAAATACTTGCTTCAAATATATATGAAAAAAAACTTTTTTTCAGATTTGGAACAAGTTGTATAACTTTAGCATAAAAGACCAATAAAATCTAATGGTTTAGCTAATGTACATAATTGAAAATTTTCTAATTTATTGTTTTACAATATTTTATAATATTTTATAGCATTCATTAGTTGTTGAATTGCTTCATAAAAATAGACAAATAAATATTAATATATAGTTTTGGTTAATAGATGAAATGATAAAATCATCAACAAAATAAAAGATATCCAACTTTTTTTTATCTAGTCATTAGCATATAGAAGTAATATTAAACGTGCTTTTTAAATTTCAATAAATAATATGCATTAAAAAATTTAATTGTTTTTATGTTGAACTTAAATTGCCTTTAAAAGTAAACTATTTATCTTATATTCATTATAAATTATATGTTATGAAACTTAAATGATACATTGTGTAAATATGATCAAGTAAATTTCTTAATAAATTTATATTTTTATTATTAATTAATAAATTCTTTAATAATATGTAGATTTATATTTTATTATTTTTTATTTATCAAATAAAATAATTGTGTACTTTACATTATGAATTTTTTTCTTCAAATAATAAAAAAAATTATGATATTATTTATTTATTATTATTTTGATTATTAATAAATTAGATGCAAGTATGTTTAAATAGTTCTTTTTTTCAGTTTATTATAGTAAAAAAAGGACGCTTGCCCATGTTCTCATGTTTAGTTATGATTTATGTGAGCACATTATTTGAATCTTTACTGCGTATTTTTTGCCCCATATACATATATATACACCAATTGAACTGCAAGCTTGTATATATATTTCTTAACAAAATTAATTATCATAGGTAAAAGTGCATTTAATTTCATTGCTAGTACGACGAATTAGTTAGATTGCTATAGAAAATAAATTAGTTTTGCAACATTCATTATAAATTATATATTTTATGCATACTTAAATGATACTTTATTTAAGTACAATTGAATAAATTTTTAATAAATTAATTTTCATATCATGAGCAATTAATAAATTTTTTAATAAAATATAAATAATTTTATTACTTTTATAAATAAAATAATTATAAACTTCATTTTATGAATTTTTATGTTTAATTAAAATAAAAAAGAAAACATTATTATATTATTTATTTTGTTATTGTTTTAATTGTTAATAAAATAGATGCAAGTTAATAGTTACTTTTATCTATTTATTGAAGTTAAAAAAAAAAAAATCTTTCCGAAGGTTAACTTTTTTTAATTATGGTTTTTTGAACAAATTAATTATTTAATTGAGATTAATCACAAATTTATCATTTAATTGAGATTAATCACTTAAGAGATAAAAAAATTTTGAAAGTAAATATATCTACTATTGTCTTAAACAAACTTGTCTAATAGGTTATTGGTTATTTTTATAGACAAAATTAAAAAGTTGAGATTTAAAAAGCAAAATCTAATGGTTTGTATTGGTGTGATATCATGTTACAATGACACCATATAATGACCCCTACACAATAACTGCAAACATGATAATCAATAATAAATGAAAATCTTTTTAGTTTATTTAAAGTTGTTATTTGTTGCCCTTTAGTTGTTATTTTGTTATTATTGCTATTTTGGACAATGATATTGTAATATCCCGTAGTTTTAAATATTTTAATACTGCATCGGGATATGCAGTGTTAATAATTTTTGTATATATATTATGATATTTTACGAGTTGATATGTATTTAAAACCTATTTTAATTATTGTATATTATTTACAGTGCTTTACGTAAAATTTTTCCGAGACTTTTATTTTCGGGGAAATTTTCATGTAAATAATTTATTATTAATTATTTTAAATATATTTACAGACTTGCATGAACTCATACATATTTTAAAATATTAAACACCGTGTATACATGTAATTATTTATTTAATTAGGGTTTAATATTACCCTAATATTTTATTAATTATTTATTAGTTTTATTGTTATTTAATTATTTTTATTTAGTATAAATTATTAAAATATTAAATTATATGTGTGTGGTGTATATTTAATGTGTGTAATTTAATATTATTTTATTATATAGTATAAAGTATATATATATACACATTATAAGTCAAAAAAGGAAAATTTTGGAAAATTACACTTTTACCCCCGAAGCATCTTCTTCCTCCCGACCATTTCCCTTCGCCGTCCGACGCCTGCAACTGCTGATTTCTCACCGTTGGTGTGCCGTCCGGTGTGCCACCACCTTCTCCACCCTTCCACGCCGCCTGTAGCAGCCGTTTTCGGCGTCTGGAGGTCGGTTTTTGGCCGGAAGCCGAGAGTTTGCAATTTCTTCACACCTAGTGATTCCGCCCACCGTTTTTGACACCGCCGGTCTCTTTATTCTCCTTGAGCTCCGGTGAGTGTGATTATAGCTTTGGTTTGAGCTGAATTGGTCTTGATATGCTTAGGTTTCGAAATTTCAATTTCGGCCATATTAGGGTTTTTGATTTTTTTGAACTTCAATTTGATTGATTCATGAAAAATCCCTTCACAAATGTTGATCCTAGTAGCTTAATATACATGTATGAATTTTTTTGGAATTTTTGGAGATTAATTTTATTTTTGGGTATTTTTGAATGTTTTAATATTATTTTCTAATTTTTGGAAATTAATTAATTAAATTATGAAATTTTGTTTTATGGTAATTATAGGTGTTGAAATGAATTATAGGAATTTATTTGGAATTTTTATGAATTTTTATGTATTTATTTTGAATTATTTAAGTTTATATAATTTTGGGAAATTAGGGTTAAATGTGTTTTTAATTGAAATTAATTGGTTAATTGAGTTTAATTATTGATATTATTAATAAATATGTTGAGAAAATTAATTTTGGATAATTGTATAATTTTTGGTGAATTTTTGAAGTAATTTTAGTATATTTATATATATATGGGTATTTTGGTAATTTTACCCTAAATTGGCTAAAAATGTAATTTAATTGGTTTTAATAGTTATTTAACGTATAAAAATGATTTCTACAAATTATTTAGTATTTTTAACTAATTAAAACTATTTTTCGTGAATTATTTTCAATTATATATATAATATACGATTTTTCTAATAAAATGAGTTTTTATCGATTTTTATAGTGTTTTAAGGTTAATTATGTAATTTCTATTTATAAAATGAATTTCTATGTTATAAGGATATTTTTGGTATTTCTAAAATTGTTCTGTGATTGTGGACCTCGGTCAGTAGACTGTAGTTTGGAGTCTGACCGAGGGGTTATGGATGAGTGGTTGAGCCTGTTTTTCGAACTGTGTTTCTTTGCAGGGTCGGCTCTACTCTTTGAGTAGAGAGATGTCCGTTTTACAGGGGAGGTTCTGCCAAATTTTTGATAGAATTCTCGTAAAACGTGATGTCCGGTCGATCCTTAATTCTGTTTTTGTGTTTAATATTCTAGATCGAGTTCTAGGATTTTCTGTTAGGTTTATTCTGATGTCTATTATTTATTGTTTGTCTAGTTGCGCCGAGACCGAGGCCTAGTGGACCAAGCCCGTCAGACCCATCTCGTGGAGCGCACTAAGTGTGAGTTGCTATTATATATATATATGCTTAGGATGCATGATTTAGAAATGCATGTTTTATTTTGATTAAATATGCATAAATAATTTGATTATTACTTAAGTTTATATTTAGTTTATTTTTGATTTATTTTTGGTATATATTTAATTATATGCATGTTTTGTTAATAAATTATATTTAAAATATTTTTAAATATATTTCTAGTTTAATTTGTAATTTGATTGGATTTATTTGACGTATATATACTCGAAATATACCTGGTTTACTTTTGGTATATTTTCAGTATATATATGGTTTATGTTGCTATTTTATTTAAGTTCATGCATCATTTATTTGTGAATGAATGTTTTATATTTATTAATGAAGGATATCAATAGAACGTGCTACCTAGTGGGCAGCACTAGGACCGAGTACGTACTGGTGCGCTTATAGCAGATAGGCTATATTACTAACCTATTTGAGGATATTGATTGAATTTGATTATTTGATGTGTGAGATATGGTTTGGAGGTGTGATTGCTGGAGCTCGGTTGACTAAGTGTCTCGGGGCCAATCACACTGGCAGTCAGACTGCTGAAGCTCGGTTGACTTAGTGTCTTGGGGTCAGTCTACTGTCTAAATGGATTAAGTGGATATATTTGGATTAAGTGAGCCTGTATGGCTAGAGTGTTGTCTAACACTGATTGAGGTTTCGATATTCTAGGGTTCTATTTGATCCTTCATAAACGATGATTTTCAGCAAAATATATAAAAATGAATTTCTTGCATCTGTGTGTATTTGCCTGTATATATACATATTATATATACTTTTGACTGTATGCATTGTCATTTAGTATGCATGTATATATATTATAGTAATTCACTCAGTGAGGTCTGACTCCCCTCCGTTGACTAATTTTTTTCAGGAGAGTCATCACCTTCAGACCTCAGTAGCAGGCCTGTACGCCGGATTTCTTCCACCCCGGCTTCTTTGTGTAAACTGCTTATCTGAGTCTTGGGTTTATTTTATCTAGACACTGTAGTAGTCATTAAATATTTAAAGAGATGTTGTATTATATTTGAACTAGATTTGTATTAAAAGATTTATATATATGAAATGATGAGGATTTGATTTAAATCCAGTTGGTGCATATGTTAATATTATATTTATGATTTTTATTTTCGCTGCATTATATACTGTTGTTATTATTATTGCATATTTTATTTTATTTTTAGGCTTGCTACGGGTTCCGGATTCGAAAGAATTCTCGTTCCCTAGCACCGGTCATGGCCCCTGTTTTGGGTCATGACAGATATACCTTGTGAGTTGTGACCATGCAACTCACGACGAATATCCACTTTAGTTTCTATAAAATTATAGTGTAGATCCTTATAAAAAAAATTTCTTTCAATTTTGTCCCCCGATATAGGGAGGCTATTTATTTGAGAGAATTATTTTGAAATTCCCCCTCGATTGTCATGACCCAAATCGGGGAGTTGTGGCCAGCGTTAAGGAACGATAATTCTTTTAAATTCAGAATCCGTAATAAGTCTTAAAATAAAAACACATGCAATAATAATATAAAAATACACCATAATTAAAACTTTATTTAATATAAAAGTAAATCTTTATATTATAACATAATAAAAATATCTTCATAAATATTTGATACAAGATCTCTAATAATATAATACACTACTAATACAATAACACTACTGCTACAGTGATTCCTAAAATATAGGAAAATGACAGTTTAGTATTTACATAAATCAACCAAAGAGGAAAGAGTCTAGTGAATAGTACTATAAGGAAGGTTTGAAGTAGCAGATCCTGAAAAAAAAATATTGAGGGGAGTCAGACCTCACTGAGTGAATTATTATAATATATATTCATTGTAATGACCTTGAATTTCAAATTAAATAATATTATTTCAAGATATACAGTATTAATAATTTTAAATTTTAATTATGTATTATTATAGTTAATTACTAATGTTAATTACGTAATTTATTTTAAGGGAATTATTTATGTAACAATAAATTAATTTACGTGAGATTATTAGTATTATTATTATTATTATTATTATTATTATTATTATTGTTACATTATTCTATTATTATTATTATTATATTATTATTATTATTAATATTATTTTTATCATTTTCAATATTATATTACTTTATTTTATTTGTGCATGTGGGTTGTAGACTAAAGTTAAGTATATATATATATAAAGTTTACAGAAACTCCCTTGCTCTATATCCCGTTCCCGCACCACCACTGTGCTTCTTCTTCCACCGTCGGACTGCCTTCATCTGCCACCACGACCACCACCAGACCCCATTAGCATCACTTCTTCTTCTTCTTCTTCTTCACTTCTCACCGCTTGCTTCTTCCTCTTTCCTCCATTTTTTCATCAACCCGAGAGCTTGCACAGTGGATCGGCGATGACTCCGATGGCTCTAGCTCTTGTTCTTGGTCTCTGTCGACTCCTCTAGCTTTGGCCAAGATGATTATGAGCTTGGTTCAAACTCAATCCTCCTAGTTTGTGAGTTATTCCAAGTTTTTGTTTATGTATATTTAGGGTTTTTATTTATTTTTAGTCAGTTATTGATTTAATTGTGGATTTTTGTTTTTGAATTGTTGTTCTTGGTAGTTCAATCTTGCTAAAAACATTTTTTGTTAATTTTTTTGAGTTAGTTTGAATTTATGGGTATTTTGATTATTTTAATATTAAATATTGAATTTTTGTTAGTTAGGTTAATTAATTATTTTGAATTTAAATTTGGTTAATTTTGTGTTAGTATATTATGTTATTAATTTTAGTGAACAGAAAATAATTTTTGGATATATTATATAATTTTTAGGAATACTTTTGTATTATGGGAATTTTGGAATTTTGTGTTAAATATGCATTTTTGTTGAAAATATTATATAATTATATGTTTTAGATAATTTTGGTATAATATATGATGATAAAATAATTTTTGTGATTTTATATAAATTTTTGAGGAAATTATGTAGTATTATGTGATTTTTAAAAATATAGTTTAATTGTAGGTTTTTGTGGAAATTATAGTTAAATATTATATTTTATATGATTTTATAGGATATTAAAAGGATTTTTATAAATTATTTACTATTTTTAATTAATTAATACTAATTTTCAAAAATTATATTCAAATAATATATTATTTACTATTTTGTTGATTAAATGAGTTTTCAATTATTTTTAATATATATTTAGGCTATTTGAATATATTAAAATGAATTTTTACTATTTTAAGTGGAATTATTGTAAAATTGAATTTTTATTAATGTTATATTATTATTTGAGATTTTTATTAAATAATTGTGAAAATAGTGGTATTTGGTGTTTTATTGTTTAAATATATTATATTTTAATATTTTGATGATATTTATGGAATTTATTGATTTTTAATATATTTATTATATTAAATGTATTTTTGGTGAATTTGTGAACCTCGGTTGGAAATTGTGTAGTTCGGAGTCCCAACGGAAAATGTTGAATGTTATGTGTTAGAAATGCATTTTTCTTGCAGGATCGGCTCTACTTTTTAGTAGAAAGATGTTCATTTTACAAAGGAGGTTCTATCAAATTTTTGGTAGAATTCTCATAAAACTTAACGTCGGGTCGATCCTGAGTTCCCATGTTTTGTTTAAGCTTCATATTCCTAGATCGAGTCTCTTTAGAATTATAAGTTAGATTTATTCTGATTTTTATTATTATTTTATTTTCTAGTTGTGCCAAAATTGAGGCCTATCAGACCGGACCCGTCAAGTCAGTCTCGTGGAGCACAACATTGTGAGTTATTATCTTATATATACATCACATTTAGGATGCATGATTTAGAATATTCATGTTTTAATATGTATTTATTCATGAATTATTTTATTAAATGTTTAGTATATATTAGGTATATTTTTAGTATATTTTTGATATATTTAAAAATAAATACATGTTATATTTTCGATATATATTTAGAATGTTTTTAGTATATTATTGGTTTTAATTTGGTATATTTTTATGGTTGATTTCAAATTTATTTAGCATATATATACTTGAAATACATTTAGTATAGTTTAGGTATATATATATGGTTTATTTTGTTATTATGAATGTTATTATGCATTATTTATTTTCTCTTATGTATGTTTAATTTTAATTGAAGGATATCGATAGAACGTGCTACCTATTGGGCAGCACTAGGACCGTGTACGTACCGGTGCGATAGATTTTAGGGATTGAGTTGTGAATCACTTGAGGTGATATATGATTGATTGATTTTGAGATTGATATGACTGAATAATGTGGTTGCTAAAGCTCGGTTGACATAATGTCTCGGGCCTAATCACACTGACAGTTAGACTGCTGGAGCTCAGTTGACTTTGTGTCTTGGGGCCAATCTACTGTCCAAAATGGAATAAGTGAATTAATTTGGAATTAAGTGAGCCTGTATAGCCAGAGAGGTGTTGCGATTAAATAGAGTTCTATTTGATCCTTCATAAAATAAATGTTTTCCAGCATTTATTATATATAAAATGATTTCAGCATTTGTGTGAAATGTCTGTATATATTTATTACATATACTGATGATTGATTGCATATGACATCAAGAGGTGCATGTATATATAATATAATAATTCACTCAGTGAGGTCTGACTCTCCTCAATTATTATTTTTTCAAGAGATCCTTCTTCCTCAGACCTCAGTAGTAGGCCCATTCGCCGGAATTCTTCAGCCCTGACTAGTCTATAGAAATTACTTACCTGATTTCTATTGTACACTAGAAAACTACAGTAGTATCAGTTGTTGTTGTTGTTGTATCTATAGAATGGTCTTAATGTCAGAGATTTTTCTCTGAATATTGCACAAAATATTTTATTTTATGATATGACATAAGTATTTATTTTTATATATTGATTTAAGATTTTAATTATGGTGTATTTTATTTATTTATTGCATGCTTTTATTTTTCTAAAGCTTGCTACGAGTTCTGGATTCAAAAGAATTCTCATTCCCTAGCACTGGTCATGACTCCCGGTTTGGGTCATGACATTCATGCAACCTAAAGTCATATATAATCAAGCATTAGTATAATAATATGTATATATATACATTTCACATAGATGCTAAAATCCACTTTTATATAATAATAGATGCAGAAAAGTACATTTTGGTTGAAGGATCAGAGCAAAACCCTAAATAGTTCGCAACCTCGATCACTGAATCTAACTAGCCAACAAGCTTACTTAATTCCAAAATATTTATCTTGTCCATTTTTGGACAGTAGATTGGCCCTGAGACACTAAGTCAACCGAGCTTTTGCAGTTTTACTATCAATGTGATTGGTCCCTAGACACTAGGTCAATTAAACTTCCACAATCACACTACTCTCTTACTATAAATCTCCATAATCAATTAATAAAATCTCATATCAAATAATTTCATAATCTCAACCATAAAATCTAACTCTTTGGTACGTACACAGTCCTAATGCAGCTCATTAGATAGCACGTTCTACTGCTATCCTTCAAATAAATCATATGATTATCAAAATAATAAAATGCATAATTTAAATATGATGTCATCCATTTTAAAAGAAATATACCAATTATATACTAAACATATACTGATTATATACCCAAAAATATACAAAATATATACCGAATATATATTAATAATATACCAAACATATATACCACATATATACCAAAGATATACAAAACATATACATAATCATTTAATAAAATAAATCATACTTAATTACATTATAAAAATATGGATGCACGTAAATATGTATTTTACATGCAATGCATATATATGATAATAACTTATAGTTGTGTGTTCCTCTAAAAGAGATAGACTGGCTAGTTCGATAGGTTTCTGTCTTAGCGCAACTATAGAAAATAAATAAATAATAATAATATTAGAATTGAAATCCTAATTTATACTTCTAGAAATTCTAAAGAATGACTTAATCTAGGACACGACTTGACCAAAAATAAAAAACTTAGGATCGATCTGATATTACGTTTTAAGAGAATTCTACCAAAAATTCGACAGAGTCACTTTTGTAAAATGAACGTCTCTTTACTAAAAGTAAAGTCGATCTTGCACGCAAATACACTTCAATATTCACAAATGCATAACTTCTCAGGTTAGGCCTCCGAACTACACAATTTGCCCAACCGATAACCAAAATACACAAAAACTAATAATTTAATAATAAACATTAAAAATCATTAAAATCCATAACAATCAATAAAATACCTCAATAAAATTTATTTAAGTAACAAAAACACTAAAGATAATTTATTTTCAAATTAATTTAATAAAATCTCAAATAGAGTTAAATAATATTAGTAAAAATTTCATTTTTCAGATGCTCGAAGTTAAATAGCATAAAGTACAATTAATTACTTAAATCACTCAATTATATAATAAAAATAGCTAAAAATCAATTTAATAATAAAAATAAGAAATAAAATTATTATTTGAATATATTTTCAGAAATTATTAATAATTAGCTAAAAATAGTAAAAAATCCGTAAAAATTATTTTAATACTATTTATTATTCAAAAATTATCCAAAATACACTAATTAAAAATAAGTTTAATTAAAATTCAAAATTCATTAATTTTTGCTTTTAAATTATTAAATATTATTTGAGATATGCAGTGTTAATAAAATTTGAAAATTTCATTTATTTATTTTCATTATTTGTGATTATTAATTGTCATTTTATGTTAAAGTATATATTTTATGTAAATATGTATTTTAGAAGTTATTAATTTAATATTAGGGTTTATACTATTAACGTTATTTTTGAAAAGTACTATTTTAATGATATTATTTTAAGTACTAATATTATTTTATTAATTGACGTGATTTTGAGTATTATTTTTATTATTTAATTATTCCATAAGTATTGTTTATTTTTATCATTATTATCATTATTTTTCAAGATTATTTTATGTATTATTGTGATAAATTAATAGGGTTTGTGTAATTATTTATATGTGTATATATATGGTTAAATATGTGTGTATAATTGTATATGTGTGTATATATTATATATTATATAGAGTGTATTTTATATATATATTGACTAAGTTATTTTTGACCATATGTTTTTAATGAAACTTTATATTATAATATTATAATATATATATATACACATATACAAACAAAACACACAAACCCATACACACAAATCAACACATACATGTGCACACAAATACATACATACAAACACTTAAACACAAAACAAAACACACAAACATATACCCATAAACACATACACACACATAAACATATAAACACATACACTACACACACACACATTGTAAAAAAAAAAACCACCCGAAACTAAGCCTTCCTCCTCCACTCACCGTCGCCTCCTCCTCCTCCTCAGGTCACCTCTTCACGCGTATCCAGTGTCTATCAATTCCTCTAGCTTCAATGATCTTGAATCTAAGCTTGGTTTTAGCTCTAACTTGTTTATTTGTAAGTTTTCTTGATTATAGTTTTAAGATTTAGGGTTTTCTAATTTTTTTTTAGGTTGATCTTGAATGATTCGGTTAATCTTCCTTCACAAATGTTATTCCTAGATGTTGAATTTATATGAAAATATATTTTTTTTATCTTTAGAATTTATTTGATTTTTTTTTTAATTTTTTATTATTTTATTATTATTTAATGAATTTTTGTAAATAAATTATTTAAATTATAAATTTGGTTAAATTATTATTATTATAAATTTTTATTAATTTTAGTGTTGAGAAATTAATTTTTGAGAATTTTACATAATTTTTAGGAATATTTTTATATTATGTAAATATTGGAAAATTAGGTTAAAGTTTAGTTTTTGTTGAAATAAATGTTTAATTATATGTTTTAGGTGATATTAGAATATTATTTGTTGATAAAATAATTTTTATGATTTTATATAATTTTTGTGGAATATTAAATATATTATGTATATTTTGAATAATTGGGTTAATAGTGTAATTTGTGATAATTATAGTTAAATAATATATTTTAAATGGTTTTTAGAATTATTTGAGATATTAAAATGATTTTTACAAATTATTTACTATTTTTAACTAATTAATACTAATTTTTGAAAATTATTTTCAAATAATCTATTATTTATTATTTTGGTGGTAAAATGAATTTTTATTACTTTTTATTATATATTTGGGATATTTAAGTTATTTGGATTTATAAAATGAATTTTTATTATTTTATTTGTAATTATTGGAAAATTTGATTTTTAATAATATTATATTATTATTTGAGATTTTTAATTAATTATTGTGAAAATAATTATTTTTGGTGTTTTATTGTTTAATATATCATATTTGGATATTTTGAGGATATTTGTGGAATTTATTAATTTTTAAAATATTTATTGTTTTAAATGCGTTTTTGGTGGATTTATGAACCCCGGTTGGGAAATTGTATAGTTTAGGGTCCCAACCGAGGGTGTTGAATATTCCAGTTTTTGAAGTGTGTTTTTCTTGTAGGACCGACTCTACTTTTTAGTAGAGAAATATCCATTTCACAAAGGAGGTTCTACCAAATTTTTTATAGAATTCTCGTAAAACGTGACTTCGGGTCGATCATGAAATTTCATATTTTTGTCTAAGTTTTTATATTCCTAGATTGAGTCTTTTTATAAGTATAAATTAGATTTATTCTGATTGGTTATCGTTATTTTATTTTCTAGTTGCACTGCAACCAAGGTCTAGTGGACCAGGCCCGTTGAGTCAGTCTTGAGGAGCACAGCATTGTGAGTTATTATATTATATATATATATGTTTTGCATTAGAACGCATGATTTTAGGATTTTATATTTTTAATATATGTTTTAAATGATTTAGTATACTTTTGGTTTATTTTTAATATATTTCGATATATATATGCTTGCATATTTTTAATATACATTTAGTATATCTTTGGCATACTTAGAGTTTATTTTGATATATGCATGTTATATAATTTGATACATTTTTTGTATACTTTCGGTATATTCTTGTATATTGTATGCTACGTTATTTTAATTGAGCATTTTATTATTTTCTGTGAATATACATAATTTTTAATTGAAGGATATCGATATAATATGCCACCTAGTGGGCAGCACTAGGACAGAATACGTATTCGGTGCGATAGATTATAGAGTTGAATTACTAACTTATTTGAGGTGTCATTTGATTGATTATTTATTGAGATTGATGAGTTACGATTGATAGTGTGATTGCTAGAGTTTGGTTGACCAAGTGTCTCGGGGCCAATCACATTGACAATCAGATTGCTGGAGCTCGGTTGACTTAGTGTCTCGGGGTTAGTCTACTATCCAAAATGGAATAAGTGATTTAGTTGGAATTAAGTAAGCCTATATGACTAAATATATATTTTTTTAATTGAGGTTGCGATTTAATTAGGGTTCTGTTGATCCTTCATAAATAATTAAATGTTTTTTTGCATATATATAAAGTGATTTCAGCATCTGTGTGAATATGCCTATATATATATTTATTATATATACTGATGGCTAATTGCATTTGATATTAGGATGCATGTATATATACTATAATAATGCACTTAATGAGGTCTTACTCCTTTCAGTTGTTGATTTTTCAGGAGAATCTTCCTCCTCAGACCTTAGTAGTAGGCCTATTTGTAGGACTTCTTCCGCCCTAGCTAGCATGTGTAAATTATTTACTTGATCTTTATTATACTCTAGAAAACTACAGTAGTTGTATTTTATATTAGCAGTGGTTGTAGTTTGCATCCGTTGCATATATCTTTTATCAGAGGCTTGTCTCTGAATATTGTGTAAATATTTTATGATATGATATGACAAAAGGATTTATTTTACATATTGATTTATGATTTTATTTTTGTCATTATTTATATTCATTTATTTTATTTCATTGTATGCTTTTGTTCTTTTAATGTTTGCTACAGGTTTTAGATTCGAAAGAATTTTCATTCTTTAACGCCGGTCATGACTCCCGGTTTGGGTCGTGACATTTTCCAAAAATTACCATAATACTAAATATTTTCCAAAAATTAACCAAAATTACTATAAATTCATAAAAATTTATTTTCTCAAATCTAAAGCTTAAGGTTTATATTAAATATACTAATTAGTATTATTTTCAATAAAAATCATATAATTAATAAAATTCACCTTATTTTTCAAAAATACAATTTTACACGTAAACTAAATAAATTCATAACTAAAAATCTAAAATCAATTTCACCAAATTTTTTTCACAAACTATAATCCAAATAATTTAAACAATTTACTAAAAATATAAAAAAATTTCGGCAAGGGTCACTGGAATAGTGACTCGTTGGAAAACCAAAACACCAAAATTCAAATAATTTAGAAAAATCAAACAAAAATATGTATGAGTAGCTCTAGATGCACATAACAACATTTCTAAAAGAATTTAGCAAGAATCACACAAAATCAAGCTCAAAAAATCAAAAAACTAAGTTGACCTAAACTAAAACTTGCATAGATCAATTACCGGCCGTTCTAAGCTTAAAATGATTTGAGAATCAGCTTGCCCGAACCAAGAGAAGTTGAATGAGCCTTGAACCACAAGCTCTCTCCGCTGGAATCACTATCAGTGTTGCTGCTGTATTGCTGAGTTAGCCGATGACAGGGGAGGAGAAGGTTGGGGGATGATGGTGGGAAGGGAAGGGAAGAAGGAGGTGAAGATGGTGAGGCTTGGTGGTGGCTCACGGTGTTGTTGGCAATGCTGCAGGAGACCAGGAGGGAAGAAGAAGAAGAAAAAAAAAAAAGGAAAAGAAAGAAAAAAAGAGAGAGAAAGAGAAAAAGAAAAATCCGAAAAATTTTATGTTTATGACTTTTTTTTTAGGAAAAAGACAAAATACACATATATATAAAATAATAATAATAATAATAATAATAATAATAATATTTTAAATAAATAATCACTTTCAAATTAATTCCTTCACTACATATTAAAATATTTATGATAAAATAAATTAATAATATTCACAATAATAACAATAATAATATTAATAGATAAATAAATAATAATATACAATACTAAAATTAAATCACACAAAATAATCATAATATATAAAAATTTAAAATATTTATTAACACTGTAAATCTCAAAATGAATTTAATAATTTATAAAAATATCGGGTTATAATAGCGATGTATTTTTCCGAACTTTATTCTTTCTTTTTTTTTCTAATTGTTGATATGTTGTTATTGCTAGTTTTTATTTTTTTATTGTTATTGTGTTGTTGTTGTGTTGTTTTTTTATCATTTAGTTGTTATCAGGTTGTTGGTGTTGGGCTATTGTGTTATATTCTCGTTATCTTCTAATTGTTATTTGATTGTTGTCAGCATATTGTTTCTGTTATTTTACTTGTTTATGTTATTTTACTTGTTTATGTTTTTTCTTTATGTGTATTATAAATTATTTTAGTGTACTCATAAATTTATACTATTTAAGAAAATAAAAAAAAACTAAAAATAAAGTTAAGAAACATGAAAAACAACCAGATAACAAAAACAATAATTTGATAACAACCAAATTTGAATAGTTCTGTTTAGTTTCGTTTTACAATGCGTAAATGGAGCCCTATATTCATTATTGCATGCCCCGCCTCCTCCTATACGTATTTCAGACTTCATCTTTTACGAACTCCCAAATTGAAAAAATACCCATCACAGTACTGTTTTTTTTTTTTTTTTTTTTTTTGAAATACCATCACAGTATTGTTAAATTTCAGAGAACACTAGAATTAAGATATGGAATGAAAAAAAAAAGTAGAAAATTAATGCAAGTAGGAAAGGAATTGAAATGTTTTTTTTTTTTCTTCTTTTTACTGTTTTGTTATGGGAGAGAGAAGAGATGAATAAGAAGAGGAAGAGTAATGGATTTAGTTTTGTTAATATCTTTGTTTCTTATTTGGTGCATTATTTTTTAACTCAACAAAATAAATATGAAAATTAAAAAAAGGACAAATATAAATAAATTACAGTTGAAAAAAATAAATAACCGTAAATTTTAAAATTTTAGTCAAAATTTAGTGTATAATGTAATTTTTCCTAATCAAATCCCATTACAGAAAGAAATTTTAAAATAATCCTCCATTACTAATTCATTTTATCCATTTATCTATATATATTTGAATAGCTAAACTAAATAAATTACAACAATTAAAATAAATAAATAAATAATCATAAAATATGATCTTAAGATATAACATGATGAGTTTATTTATATTTTCTATTACTTTACCGGATGTAACAATCAAGATGCATATTATCATATTGAAATAAGCACAGCGAATTACATGAATTAGGCCCTACCTGCTAGCACATGAATAGATAGCGTGGGTAAAGCGCGAAGGATATGGATGTCTAAGCTGTTATAATTTTTATCATTTTAATTAAATAATTAACTATAATTAATTTGGTAAATATGCAATTAAATTAGTTGTTGAGAGCTTTTATTAATTTTAAACATCAACATGGTGGTTAAAAAAAAAAAGAAAAAACTTTCATCTTAACAGTAATTAACATCTTAACTTGTGATTTGACATAGTTGAGAATTTCAAATTAATTTAATTAGATAATTAACTTAATTTTTTTTAAAAATAGAGGAAATTTTCATGTGATAGTCTAGTTGTGGACAATGTCAATTTGATCGGTCCACAACAAAAGTCCGATAGTGAAAAAATTCGAGTTTTAAATATAAAGGGATTCCAAGATTTCTCTAAAATCGACTCTTAAAGTCTAAACATTGAAAGCTAACCCACAAATACCATATTCAAGTTCAAAAAAAAAGCCAAAACCAAGCTCATCGCCTATTGACCCGCGGGCCTTGACCTGGTCCAGGTGAAAAGGCGATCTCTTTAACGAAGAGGCATCGCCTCTTCACCCCAGGCGTCGATGAGGCGATGCCTCATCAAAAAGGCGCCGCCTCATCACACTCATTCTCTATAGCATTAAATGTCATTAATGGCAGTGGTTGGAAGCCCACCTACTGAGGATTTGATCATTTTTGGACGTAAAGGAAAGAAGAATAGGCAGAAAAGAGCATAGGGAATGAAAAAAGACAATGGGAGAGGGTGAGAATGAGTTTTTGGGAAATTGAAAAAGGAGAAAATAAGTGAGGCTTTAAAAGGGAATGTAGGGGCATAAGAGAGGAGGTTCGCAAAGTTGGGTAATTCAGAGGGACAAAGGAAAAAACGTCTGGAAGAGAAAAAAAAAGGGAAAAGAAAAAAAGAAAGAAAGAAAAAAGGGGAGAGATTTGGAAGTGGAAGGGACTTGATTCTTAAGAAGAGGAGAGAACTTTCCTTGCATTCAAAGCACTCCTTCATCAACCAAGCTCTAAGAGCTCAGTTAGGAGCATCAGCTTGTCCAAGATAGTGAGTCTCCTCATTTTTTGGCTTTAAGTTCTTTGCCTTCATTAAAGTCCTGATTTGTTGGTCTTTTGAGTATTTTCTTGAATCATTTTACTTATTTTAAGTTCATAGAGGAGCATGATTGCATGAGACATTGAATATTGATTGTTAATATTTGTATTTTTGTGTTTGTTTCTTGTTTATTTGCATAATTGTCATGTTTCTTAGAATCTAAGAAATGTAGAGTATTCCTACTTCTATTGAAGAGCGACATCTCTTCATAAAGGCGTCACCCCTTCACACGAAGAGGAGTCGCCCCTCTAACAGAACTCTGCCTTTTATATCTTAATTTTCGACTAGTATTTTGCATGTTTAACGTGATTTTCATGTTTAATTTGTTATATTTCCTTATTTCATGCATGATTATTATGTTATTTGATATTATTTTAATAATATATCATTGCGTTATTTTATAGACTATTTTGCGGATTTATTTCCATTTATTTTGTAAATATTATTTGTAAATGATTTATAGATATTGTTGTTGTTTGTGGGATGGAACTAACTCATATTTGTTGCAGGAATTATGTTGTGATTCCTAAGTATTAGATGTTTGCTTTATTAATTAATTCTTAAGAGTTTTGATTTGTAATTAATTAGTTTATTTTCGGTTTATGTATGGTTCATTTTAGTATTCTTATGCTTATTTATATAAAAAATTGTAATCCTTAATCCCTTCCCCCTTTTATTTGGAATGTATAGTTGTAAATTATTTGTATTTGTTTATTTATTTATTTATGATTGAATGTCGGGGATATAAGTCTGAAATGGGACTAATGTGCAAACTTGAAATAAAATATAAAATTGGAAATAATCGCGTTTTGCATGATAATAAGGAAATAATTTAATAATAAAAGGTAATAAAACACAAAACACACACGGAGGTCAACCACAAGGTTGGGTGGGCATTCCAAAAGCTCATACCCAGTTTTCGAACCCTGTCTCTGATGACGCCTTCTGGGAACCTCCGTGGAATCTAGTTGTTGTATAGTGTGTCCTGACTTTTATTCGGATGGTGACTCCATCTCCATTTTGGGCCCTAAGCCCACTATGTATTTCCTAGTGAGCCCTGAGCTCACACAGTGTCATGGTCGCCAACACTTGGGCGCGCGATCCAACCCCGCCGCCTACAGTGGTGACTCCACTCAGGATAAAGAAACTGATTCCAAGTGTTTTGTAATTTATCATCTTTGATTATTTCTTTATTTTCTTTGCAAATTTGCATTCACTACACGTTTTCACACAATGCACTCTAAGTCCTGAATAAACCGATAATAATCTTTGCTTTGCTGCCTATGTTTCATTCAAACCTGGTAGTGAGGTATTTAATTATTATCACTCATAGCACGTACCTATCCGCGTCGTATGGACCCTTGAGTTAGGAGACATAATGGATGTATATAGTTGTGAGAGCCAAAACTTATTACCCAATACTCAACTCATGTAATGACCTAGCAATTTCCACTAGGATTTTTTCCAAATGCATGTGTTTTATGTCATATGGTAATCCTCTAAATAAGGCCCAAGCCCATTACAAAATAAGCCTTGAAAAGATGGTCCTTTCATGCTTATTATTAGTCCATTTCAAAGGAATATTGACAAAGTGGACCTTTAATATCATTCTTGGCCCATTAAAATGGACTTTGGAATTATTTGGAGGAAGTGCCACTTGTTTTCGTCGTCTTGAGAGTTATCTTGCATTCGTAGGTTTTATTATCCCCTATTGATAATTAAAACCTATAATAAAAATCCTAGGATAAGGAACTCACTACTGAATACATGTGTAGGAGAAATAAAGATGGAGATATCGTTAGAGAGACTTTTATTTTGTCCTATGATACATGCATATATATTTTGTTTTGTTTTCCTTATTACCGATAGGCTTGCATTTCATGCGTACACGCCATGCATATTTCTGACCCTCAATGATTGCAGATATAGATCCACAGTAGTCTGCCAGTTGGAAATAATCTGACACAGGCTGTATGGTTAGAAACTTTAGAGGGATCAAGATGGCAGAGTTTGACACTGAAGCCTTCAAGGAACAGTTGAAAGCTAAAATGGTGGAACAAAATCGGGCGATCATGAGAGAAATTATAGGGGAAATGATGGGTACAGCTAGAGGGGAACTGCCAACACCACAATCGCCGGTGCTCCAACCACTAGCACCTCAACCTCGACCTTTTGATCTGGATGCCGAGGTTCCTGAAAGGCAAGAGGTAGAAGATGATTAGCATATAGTATTAGCAGAACCTATTATCCAATAGAAAGAGGATGCCTCAGGAAATATAAAGAAGCTGGATTGGGCCAAAGACCTTGTCAAGTCTATAGCTTAGATGCAGCTAATGATGAAGAAAAAAGGGAGCGATGCCCCAATGAGCTATTCCGAGCTAAGCCTGGACAAAGATGATGAACCCCTGCCACGAAAGTTCAAGTTTCCTAATACAAAGAAGTTCATCAGCACAGAGGACCCCCCACCTCCATTTGAAGTAGTATATGACCCACATAAAGACAACTAAACTAACTAAAGCATGGATTGTGAAGCAATTTTTGCTATCTTTAGAGGGAGCACCCATCAGATGGTATTATGCTCTAGAATCCTATGTTCAAGTTGATTGGGAGGAACCATGCGCTGCATTCATCAAGCAGTATAGTCTCAACATTCAGATGGAGGCTTTCTTGAGAGACTTATAGAACCTGAAGTAGAAATTCAATAAATCTTTTATGGATTATTTGATCAAGTGGAGAGCCAAATTAGCACAGATGAAGCAACGACCCGTGAAATTTGATTAGCTAGTAATAGCCATAAAAGGATGTGTACTCCCTCTCTTTAGGAAACTAAGGGATTTAGGGATTCAAAACTTTGAAGAGTTTTACAGGTTTAGAGTATAGAAAGAATCAAACCTTGTGCAAGAAAAGAAGTTTTTCAATGGAAGATCTACAAATAGAGAAGGGTTTAGGTCAGGCAGCGGAGTTAGGCCAAGCAGTAATGTACAAATCAATGTAGTTAGGCAATCCCAAAGGTTTTCTAATTTAGGAAAACCCCCCTCCAAAGTCCTGGAAAAGCTTATTAAGAATAACCTTCTACAACTCTTACCTAAACTACCTCCTTTCCTAAATGCTAACCCAAAGCTATACTACAAGTACCACTAGAACATCGGGTATGATACAGAGAAGTACACTCGCCTAAAACATAAAATTCAAGATATGATCGATTCGGGTAAAATAATCGACCCAGAAACCAGATACCCCAAATAACCCTTTACCTAACTATCAAAATGTACCACCACCAAGTCCCCATATCTTGATGATCAACATGAGCCTAACAGAGGAATAAGTTATTAATTCTTTTATTGATGTCGCACCTACCTCACCAAGACCATAACCAAAAGACTTGAATATGAGGTAATAGACCATTAAGTTTCATGTAAATGTGCTAGATATCTAGAGTTATAATGATGAAGAGGGAGAAGCAGTTGATCTGTGAAAGAACAGTAAGAGGAGAACAACGTCGTCCGTTGAGAAAGGAGGAGGAGGAGGAGGATGAAGTGAAAAAGGTTAAGGCGGAGAAAGAAAGAAGTAGTTCAGAAGTGGGATAAAAGAAAAATGAGAAAGCTAAGGAGATTATTAAGGCTAAAAGTGATGAGAAAACTCTTGTCGGTATTTGGGAGCTACTTATGAATTCTCGGGCCCATCGGGAAGCACTAATTTTTGCTCTCGATCATAAGAAGATACCTTTAACACACACTCCAAAGCAAATGGTGAGCTCACTGACTGAAAGCCTTTAAGGGGCAATTATGTTCATAGATGATGACTTGCCCTTAGAAGGAAGGGATCACAGTAAAGACCTATTCATTAAGGCCGAAGTCAAAGGCAAATTGACATGCTGTGTCATGGTCGATAATAGGTCAGCCATCAATGTGTGTCCTCTGAAGATCCTACCAAAGCTGGCCTTGATGGTAGCTGATTTGAAATCCTTTGATGCAGTCATAAAAGCTTATGATGATATGAAAAGGCCAGTTGAGGGAACTTTCCGGGCTTTAGTCAAAACTGGACCTATTGAAGTTTGGGTCAACCTTTATGTAATAGACATCCCAGTCACCTTTGCTATTCTTCTAGGAAGACTATGGTTCCATCCTTTGGGGGGAGTGCCATCCACCATTCATCAAAAGATCAAATTTCCATATGAGGGGAGGGTGGTTACTATAATGGTTGAAACAGAGGCTACAGTTGCTGCATTAAAACTAGCTCCTAATGAGATTCCGAACAGCCCGAGTTTCAAAGTCTGCATGATTCAATGTGTGTCCCAGTTCCTAAAGATTATTAGTATGATGAAGAGCATGTAGTTTATGCCTGGGATGGGACTCGAAAAGAATCAGCAGGGCCCACCAGGATTTTTTAAACCCAAGGTACTGATTCTAAAGCATGGGCTAGGATATTTAGGGAAAGATGAGTCTGATGAAAGGGAAGAAACTAAGGGCAAGTCTAGGAAAGGCAGAACTATGGTTGAGTCGAAGAAGAAGACGCTCTAGGAAACATTTATGGAGGAAGGTGCCAATTACCCTTATAAAGGAACTCCTGAGCCTCTGCTAATCGCTAAAAAGCTAGTCCCTGGGTTTGAAATCTTTACTAAATATATGGATGGGATCCAAGAATCTGCTGTTGAAGAGCCTATAGTAGAAGAGTTGGTATTGACTTTGAAATTAGAAGGGGGCATTCCTGTAGTGGAGTTAAAGGATGCTACTGACCAGGAAAAGGAATTTAACTTTAAAGCCTTTATCCTTAATTCTATTATGAATGTTTTTTATGATGACATATACCTTTCTATTTCTAATCTGTTTGAGACTGATGACATTTTTCTTTCTAAAGTTAATGTGATGAACTCTAATTATGCTTATTTGTGTGATGTGCTTCCTAATGGTTATGTTATGTGTGATGATCATTTCATGCATATGTTTGACATTAATTTAGTACAAACTGAATCATTTAATCTAGGCACAAGTGATAACCCTAAAAATATACTTATTGCTTCTGACTTAACTCCTGATGAGAGAGAAAAAATGAAAGAAACTTTTAACAGAAGATAGAAAGTATGTGCTTGGGGCTATGAGGATATGCTTGGGATCGATAGAGAGATTGCAGAACATAAGATTCCCATGTATTCTCACATTGCTCAAATAAAGCAGAAGAAGAGAAGATTAAGGCCAGAATGTGCCCTCCTAGTCAAAGAAGAAATAGAAAAGAAATTGAAAGCGAAGTTCCTAAAAGTGGTAGATGACACCCAGTGGCTGGCTAATATAGTCTCGGTTCATAAGAAAGATGGTAAAGTCAGGATGTGTGTGGACTATAGGGACTTGAACAAGGCTTATCCTAAGGATGATTTTCCCTTACCAGACATTAACACCTTGGTTGATAGTGTAGCTTCCAGTGCCATGTACTCCTTTACAGAGGGCTTTTCGAGATACAATTAGATCATGATGGTAGTGATTGACAAGTTGAAGACTTCTTTCATTACTGAGTGGGGTGTTTACTGTTATACAGTTATGCCATTCAAATTGAAAAATGCAGGGGCTACTTACCATAGAATGGCTACTACACTGGTACATGACCTAATCTAAAAAGAGATAGAAGTGTATATAGATGACATGATGGTGAATTCTTTGACCAGAGAAAGGCATTTTGAAGCCTTAGACAAGTTCCTGGCAAGAGCTGAAAAGTACAACCTCATACTGAATCCAAAGAAATATTTTTTTGGGGTGACATTTGGGAAAATTTTAGGATACATTGTCAGTCAAAAAGGCATAGAGGTGGATCCATACAAGATTAGAGTGATCAGAGAGATGCCCGCACCAAAGAATGAGAAAGAAGTCAAAGGGTTTATAGGAAGACTATAATACATCAGCAGGTTCAAAGCCAAACTAACTACCATTTATGAGCCGATTTTCAAACTCTTAAAGAAGAATCAGCTGATCATTTAGGATGACAAGTGTCAGCAAGGCTTTGAAACTATTAAGTAGTATTTGATGAATCCTCCAGTTTTACAGCTGCCAAGATCGGGGAAACCCTTAATTCTCTTCTTGGTTATAGAAAAAGATGCAATTGGTGCAATGTTGGCTCAAAAAGGAGAAGGGAGAGTTGAGCATGCCGTATATTATCTTAGTAAGAAGCTTCTACCCTATGAAACTAATTATAGTTTGGTAGAAAGAACCTGTTTGGCTGTAAATTGGGCAATAAAGAAGCTACGACATTACTTCTAGTCCTACAGGATTCAAGTGGTTTCTAAGCATAATCCCCTTAGATATCTCCAGTAGACTCTGTCACTGATAGGGAAATTGGCTAGATAGTTAGTCCTACTCACTAAATTTGACATAGACTATGTTACTAAAAAAATGATAAAAGGAAGAGTTGTGGCAAACTTCTTGGCCCAAAATTTGATAGATGATGAACAAGAATGGGAGTTAGAATTCCCGGATGAACACCTGGGGTAATAAAAATCCAGACCTAAAAAATGTACTTTGATAGAGCAGTGAACAACAGAGGGGCAGGCATTGGCGTGATTTTGGTCTCGTCAGAAGGAAAAGTAATCTCGATGGTAAAGAGGCTAGAATTTGAGGTCATTAATAACTAAGCTGAATATAAAGCCTGCATTTTTTGTTTGGAAGCACTAAAAAATATGGGGGCAGAAGAGGTGACAGTGTATGGGGATTCGATGATGGTAGTGAAGCAGATCACCAAGGAATAAGAAGTAAGGGAAGATAAGCTAAAGATATATTGGGATTATTCAGCCACGATCCTATTGTCCTTTATGAAATATAGATTTATACACTTGCCTTGAGAGGAGAATCAGATGGCAGATGCATTGGCAACCCTGGCTTCGACATGGGAAGGAGGCAGACGAGCAGAAATGAAGCCTCTTATCTTAGTACGGGCTCGAATTCCTTGTTAGAAGGAAATTAGAATAATGTCGATCAACCCAATGGAGAAGCCTTAGTTTTATAATCTATAATGATACCTTAAGACAAGAAAATTCACTGAGGAAGCCAATAGAAAAGAAAGGATGTCATTGAGGATGTTATCACTGTAGTTTATTAGCCATAATGAGATGTTATATAAAAGGATGCCAGCTAGAGTACACCTAAGGTGCATCGATAAGGGTGAGACACAGAAGATCATGGAAGCAATTCATGAGGGTGTATATGGGCTGCATATGAATGGAACAATTCTCTCTAAAAAGATAACCCGTCAAAGGTACTTCTAGCTAACCATGGAGGTAGATTACATGAAGTATGTAAACAAATGCCATAACTGCCAAGTATATTGCGATGTGAGCTACCTGCCTTCTATGGAACTTCAGGGATTAACCTCTCCTTGGCCATTTGTAGTATGGGGAATTAACATTATTGGAGAGATAAGGCCGAAAGAATCCAACGATCATCATTACATTATTGTGGCAATTGACTATTTCTCTAAATAGGTAGAAGCAAAATCATTCACCACTGTAGGAGCAAAACATATGACCAGGTTTATAGAGAAGAACATAATTTACAAGTATGGGTTGCCTCATTAGGTCATCACTAATAATGGTGTTCAGTTTAGGGCAGAAATGACCACTCTGTTGGAAGAATATAACATTAAGCATCATAGATTATCCCCTTACAGACCACCGGCTAACAAAGCCATAGAAGCAGCAAACAAGAATGTAAAGAGAATCTTAGCCAAGATACTAGAAAATTATAAATACTAGGCAAGTTATCTACAGTTTGCATTATGGGGATATAGAACCACTACCAGAACATCAACATGAGCCAGTTCGTATTCTCTAGTATATGGATGTGAAGTTGTATTACCAATTAAGGTCAAAATTCAATCACTAAGGGTTCTCTTAGAGTCTAAAATCCTTAAGTATCAGTGGGTGGAAAGCCGATTAGCCCAGCTAACCTTGTTGGATGAAAAGAGAATGAAGGATATGTATCACTCTCAGTTGTACCAGAAAAGGATAGCTCGGGCTTATAACAAGAGGATTAAGCCAGGCAAGATCAAAGAGGATGACTTGGTCTTAAAGCTCACTAGGCCAATCATGACTGATCCGTGAGGGAAGTTCAAGCTGAACTGGGAAGGTCCTTACTAAGTGAAGAAGCTATTTTTAAAAGGGGTCGTTATTTTGTCTAACTCAGAGGGAAATGAATTCAGAGAGCCCATTAATGTGGAAAAGCTCAAGAAATACCTTTTGTAAAGTCTCGCTAGGGAGAAAATCTCAAAAAGGAAAAAGTTAGAGATAGAAAAAGGAAAAGTAAAAAGTCTCGCTAGATTGAAAACCTGAAAAGGCAGTCCAGGAAAAAGTAAAGGACATGTAAAAGGAGAGAGAGAGAAAATAGAAAATAGTTAATTGGAAAACTTACAAGGGCAAGCCAATTAACAACGGAAGATATATAAGAAGCAAAATTGTATAGTCATACTGTGCTCAAGTTAAATGGAATGGATTGCCTTTATTATTATAAACATTGCATTAAATGCTTATTACACTTATGTCTAACTCAAAAGGAAATTACATTCGACAAAGAAAGTACATAAAAAGACTAAGTTTCATAAACTGATATAATATCATCTGCTTCTCTTGTGACTTTCTTGGGCACTTGATGCCTATAATGTCATTATCCTTCTATTTATTGTAAATTCATCCTTTTCTACTTATTGTAGTTGAACCCATGCCTTGTACTAGTAATTAGTAGATTGATTTTCATTGTAGTCAATGAACCTCTGAATGATCCTCCGACGCCAAATAGTAACCAGGTTATCCAGAAAATTCTGAGAAAGAGGCCCTAGTTCAAACTCATGTACAAGCTCCATAATTTGCTATTTCTGTTTGTATTATCTGCAAAGTCGAGCTGGATTATAGAAGGTAGCACAATAGAGGCCGACCAAAGGAACACAATAGGTGTAAGACCGGAGGGTCATATGCTGCAGTCCCTATCATGGGCACATCCACTGAATTAGAGTATCAGGGAATATAAATAACTAGCTATAGATATCTTCCGGGACAAGATGAAGTCTCCTAGTGCGATAGTGTTTGGCCTTGTAATGAGTAATGTCTCTAGGTAGTTTGAGCAATCTTAGTTTCTCTTGTAACCATGCCTATAGAATTAATAAATGGGTAAGAATGATGGAAAGCAGAAAGTGGTAAGAGAAAGAAGGGACTCACCTCTAGTTAAAATGGACTCCCAAAGAATCTCCTAGTCTCAGAATAGTTATAATGTTCTATAATGGTCTCAGTCAGAATGAGAGGGAAAGGGTTCAATCCACTCTCCATTTGGTCCAAAACATATAGGATCTTTGAGTCATAGTTACCAAAAGGGGAGACTAACAAGAACTGAGCATATAGGCAGAGTGCCATCATTTTAGGCAAGGGAAACTCGCTACTATCTACAGCCGATACCGTATCTACAAAAGGGCTAAGCAAGATTTCGTTGCCAAAAATATGACGAAGAGAGGATTAAGGGGACATATTGAATAATCCTGCCATTTGGTATTGGATGGTGTGCAAATCCAGGGTTATGACTGGAGGGATGACAATCTGTTAAGCGGAGTCTATGTGAGAGTCCAGGATAGCTTTAAATTCCTCTAATAGGGGGAAAATCTCCACTATTTTGAACTAGAAGACATGCTTTTGGGAATCCTAAAACTGAGCAATAATATGGAGAAAGGCGAAGTTGATCTTTCTAGCATGCAATGATTGAAAGGCGAATAGGTGAAATGGCTCCATTCTAGCCCATGACCCACCATCTAGACTTTTCAGAATCAGTTGTAGCTATTTCAAGCTTCTTTCAATCATGGTTGGGGATTAGAATGCTATTTGGGAAAGAAGAATAGAGGAAAGTGGCAAAATAGGGAGATTAGGGATTTTAAAAAAGATTTGGGGGTTTTTACAGCTGCAGGAGAGGCATGTAAAGGCGATCGCCTCTACGTTCAGGTGACACCTCTATGACAGGCAGAGTAGATCTTTGCATTCCTAGGAATTTTCTAAGTTGTATATGGAGAGACAGAGCAGGACGTTTCAAAGATAAAAGACCTTCATTCATTCAAAATGTCATAAAAAATTATCAGTGCAAAATATGAAGGCATAAAAAGAAGGGTCAATCGAATAAAAATCAATCCAGATAGTAAGAGGATAGCAATGTAAAGCCTCTAATGTTCCTAGACAAGGACACCCCTATGCTAATAAAAACTATATAGGGTCCTCTCTACTCATCACTATCCGACTCATTGGCCACCTCATCAACTGGCTCGTCCATAGGCTTATCAACTAGCTCATCTGCAGAAGCATCAGTGGGATCGGTCCCCTCATCCTTACTACCATCCTCGGACTCCTCGTCGGCTGTCCCCTCCTCCTCATCGCCCTCAACCTGAAGAGTAGTGAGCTGGCACTCTAAGGCAGTGATCCTAGCCTAGCTAGCCTTATTTGATCCTGTTGAAGCACAATAAGAGGTAAGAAATCATGAAAGCATGCATACATATAGAAATAGGGCATATTCTGTGTGTACCTTCCACTGCTGTATCACCTACATTAGGAAGTCCCTATGGGCCTCAACCACCCAGTATATGTACTCTCCCTGATCTCGAGGTATTTGTTCTACTGGCGACATTAGAACTAGCCATGTGTTATAAAGCTTAAGAACGCGATTTATGAAAGAAGAAACTTATATGGGTAGTAGCCTCTGGAAAGAATGCTGGCTCCAGGGTTATATCCAGCATCAAAAACTGATGAGAGAGCTTACTAGAAGGCATCTAGCAATAAATTAGCAGATCAGAAGTGGCAGTGAGTCTTCCGACCACTACTTGGGATCGAGAGTTAGAGGGCTTTATCAATGATAGTGTCCTAGAAGATGAACCCTCACCACTTAGAATAATGTGTGGGCGCTGATGAGGCCTCTCTTGTGCAGATGGCCTAAGGCGAGGAGGAAGTGCCCTAGTAGTTGCTTAAAAGATGAAAAATAAGTCAGAGAGCAACATCTGTAAGTAAATATAAAATAATAAGTAAAATAAAACATTATATGCTTACCTGAAGTGCAGGCTCAAAAAGGGGCACTCACTGCAAAAGATAAGCTCGTGTAAAGTCCACATAGCGAGACTTCTTTCGCTCACAATAGTCTGCAGCATCCTCTCTCTACAGGGCATGATCGAGCTCATCTCCATCTAACTTATGCACCTAAAAGATATGCCGAGGAGAAGTAAAAGGTGGACACCTCACTCATGTACTTGACCGCTATTGATGTATCCTCTCCCTTAAGAACCAAACTCTATAATTAGAGCCTCTGAGTAGAGCCCTCTTCCTGGACAGAGGGATGGAGTGAACCATGGCTTATGTCCACCCAACCTGAGGGCCCCATAAGTCTAGGCATAGCTGCAAGAATAAATAAGTAAGTAGATGAATTTGATTAATGAGTTTATTACTAATCTTAGTTACATTTGCAAGTGCATACCTCATTATAAGTGAGCGTGTTCAGCCACTCAGGGTGGATATGAACGTAAGCCACAGGCCTCCTCCAAGACCAACTAGGACCCCATTTTGCTATCTTAGGGAAGGGAGTGTCAATGACTCTGGTGATCCCCACTATCAGCTCCAACTCTAAAGCCCAATCATATGAAAGAAATAAGGGATTGTTAATAAAATCAAACAGTGACAGTTAGGATGGAATATGAAGAGAGAAAAGAGAAAATAAAATACCAGTATAGTGTGCCAAAAACCATAGAGTTGTTTAGCTCCACACACCAGCTCATCCATGTTCCTGCAAAGATAAGTTAAAGCGCAGCTGGCCCAATCGTAGGTTGCCACCAAGTCTAGGTCCCTCAGCGGCATTAGGAAGCTTAAGTCCACATAGCTTGTTATGTCTGCAAAGAGAGTAATGCCCAAGAGATAAACAAGGAAAGTGTGCACCACCTTATCAATCTGTAGGGGTGTAGTGGTTATCTCAACTCTAGTGCGGGTGTGGAAGCTCCTAATTAACTCAAGCTTCATGGTGTGGGTCCCCTTCCTATCTGGGACCATCCTAAGTAAATGCTCGATGAAAATGAGATGGTCAGGAGATAACTGATGAAGGCTAGCATCAAAGGGAATAAAATCTCTAGCACAGGCAATGTCGGTAACTGCAGCGAAGGCCACCGAATCCAAGGTGAACTTCCCAAATGGAAGGTGAAAGGTATGAGTAGTGTTAGACCACCTCTCCATCAGGGCATGCAAAGGTTGGTAATCTGTATGCCCCTGTTGTGCTGGGAGTGCCAGGATAAAATTAGAGAACCTAATGTTGTGAATCCGAGTCTATATGGCCTCATGAAGCTCATCATACCGTATCTGTGCACTGTTAAAGTTTCCAGCACCCTTGAGGGTATGGGCATTGAGCTAAAGGAGTAAAATTGTCATTTTATATAATAAAAATTTAAAATTTTTGCTAGATCTTGTTGCTAAGATGACACTTCTATTGAAGAGGTGATCACCTCAGTAATAAGGCGACGCCTCTATTACAGAGGCAATCGCCTCAGTGATAAGGCAACGTCTCTTTGTATAAAGGCAATTTGCCTCTTTAAGAGCAAGCTTGACTTAAAGAGGTGAACACCTCTTCATGAAGAAGCGATTACCTTATTGATAAGGCAAACGCCTCTTCACAAAGAGGCGATTACCTTATTAATGAGGCGAACGCCTCCTCGAAGAGACGATGCCTCTTTGTGTCGGCAATCTGACAAGATGATTTAAAATTCTAAATTTTGATTAAGAAAATTCAATTTCTTTCTGTTAAACTCATAAATATATGTATATGAATAGTAACCCGATACTATTTGATGATATTTACAAGAAAAATTAAAAAAATTAGTACTGACCTCTCCAGTGGGATCATATGTCTACAAATAAGGGGATCTCATCTTTAATACTAAGCCCAAAACTCTGAGAAGGGTGCATTGTAGGTGTCACTGGGTCCCATATGGGTAAGTCTGGGTCCGTGCAGTGTCCATGTCAGAGAATACAGAGAATAAGAGAAAAGGGAGGAAAAAAGATAAGAGAGAGAATTGAAAAGGTGAAAGTGACCCTTGTAGAAGAAAAGTAAGAATTTATATGGTTAGGGTGAGGGAGGAAAATTAAGAAAAAGGAAGATGAGGAGAAAAAGGTGAGACCCACTTGATAAAATAAAACATCAAATGGCCCAGGGCCCACAAAAAAAGAGAAAATTGCATCACTGCTTGGGTATACCACAAAATTAGTCTTTGGATAACAATAATCTAATTGAAGCATCAAAATAACAAGTATCTGGTCAGGTTTGAATTCTTGAAGTATGTAAAAGAATAAGCATTTGGTCGAGTTTGAATCCCCGAAGTGAGCGAAAGAATAAGCGTCTGGTTGGGTTTGAATCCCCGAAGTACGGGGAAGAACAAACGTCTGGTCAGGTTTGAATCTCCAAAGTGCACAGAAGAACAAGTGTCTGGTCGGGTTTGAATCCCTGAAGTTCATAAAAGAATAAGCATCTAGTCGGGTTTGAATCCCCGAAGTACGAGGAAGAATAAACTTCTGGTCAGGTTTGAATCCCCAAAGTGCATAGAAGAACAAGCGTTTGGTCGGGTTTGAATCCTTGAAGTGCGTAAAAGAATAAGCGTCTAGTCGGGTTTGAATCCCCGAAGTGCGTGGAAGAGCAAGCATCTTGTTAGGTTTGAATTCCCAAAGTGCGCATCTCATGAGGTGTCTGGTTGGGTTTGAATCCCTGAAGTGCATTCTTCTTTTATTGAGTAACTCTCGAGCCTTACGCCAAATTATAATGAGTAACTGATCAAGCCAGGAAAACCTGAGTAACACGATTACGTTTTTTCCCTTTTTACTGAGTGGAGACTAAGCCATGCTTAAGATTCACGCCAAACTATAATGACTAACTGATCAAGCAAGGAAAACTTGAGGAACATGGTTATGTTTCATCCCTTTTTACTGAGTGGAGATAGGGCCATGCTCAAGATTCATACCAAACTAAAATGAGTAACTGATTAGGCCAGGAAAACCTGAGGAACACGGTTACACTTCATTTCTTCTACTGAGTGACTTCTCAAGCAAGGAAAACTAAGGAATCGCACTAAATTTATAATGAGTAGCTGATCAAGTTAGCTTAACCTGAGGATCACGGCTATGTTTCCCTTCTGTCTCTACTGAGTGAAGATTGAGCCATGCTTGAGATTCATAATAAATTTACTAATAAGTGACTGATCGGGCCAGGAAAACCTATGGAACACGATCACATTTTGAAGGAGAAGCTCGACCTCTTGGGTTTGAATTCCTAATACTAATGGGCCGAGTGAAGCTTGTAGGTCAAGTATGTCGTTCTTACTCTCTATTTGATGTGCATGTTTCTTTTTCAAAAAATTATTTTCAAAAAATTTAATTTTTTGAAAAACCAAGAGGGTAAAGTATGGACACTTTTAGTTTGATCAGCCCGCAATGAAAGCCCGATGATGAGAACGCTCGAGTTTTTAATGCAAGGGGAGCCCAAGAATTCTCTAAAATTAACTCTAAAAGCCTAAACACTAAAGCCTAACCCACAAAGTCCATATCCAAGCCCAAAATAGAAGCCAAAACCCAAGCTCGTTGCCTCTTGACCCGCGGGCCTTGACTTGACCTAGGTGAAGAGGCGATCGCCTCAACGAAGAGGCATCGCATCTTTACCCCAGGCATCGATGAGGAGACGCCTCATCACACACATTCTCTGCAACATTAAATGCCATTAATGGCAGTGGTTGGAAGCCCACATGCTGAGGATTTGGTCATTTTTGGACATAAAGGAAAGAAGAAAAGGTAGGCTAGAGCCTAGGGAATGAAAAAAAGGCAATGGGAGAAGGTAAGAATAAGAAATTAAAAAATGAGAAAATAAGTGAGGCTTTAAAAGAGAATGTGGGGGCATGAGAGAGGAGGTTGTCAAAGTTGAATAATTCAGAAGGATAAAGAAAAAAATGTCTGAAAGAGAAAAAAAGGGAAAAGAAAAAAAGAAAAAAAGGGGAAGAGATTTGGAAGTGGAAGGGACTTGATTCTTGAGAAGAGGAGGGAACTTTCCTTGAATTCAAAGCACTCCTTCATCAACCAAGCTCTGAGGGCTCAGTTAGGAGCATCAGCTCATCCAAGACAGTGAGTCTCCTCATTTTTTAGCTGTAAGTTCTTTGTCTTCATTAAAGTCTTGATTTATTGCTCTTTTGAGTGTTTTCTTAAATCATTTTACTTATTTTAAGTTCATAAAGGAGCATGATTGCATGAGACATTGAATATTAATTGTTAATATTTGTATTTTTGTGTTTGTTTCTTATTTATTTATATGATTGTCACGTTTCTTAAGATCTAAGAAATGTAAAATGTTTCTGTTTCTGTTGAAGAGGCAACATCTCTTCATATAGGCGTCGCCTCTTCACAAAAGGGCGACGAAGGCATCGCCTCTTGGTCAGGAGGCAACCTTTAAAGAGGCATCACCCCTCTGACAGAACTCTGCTTTTATATCTTAATTTTTTACTAGTATTTTGCATGTTTAACTTGATTTTCGTGTTTAATTTGTTATATTTCCTGATTTCATGCATGATTATTGTGTTATTTGGTATTATTTTAATGATATATTATTATTTTATTTTATAGACTATTTTTCGGATTTATTTCCATTCATTTTGTAAATATTATTTGTAAATAATTTATAGATATTGTTGTTATTTGTAGGATGGAACTAACTCATATTTGTTGCAGGAATTATGTTGTGATTCTTAAGTATTAGATGTTTGCTTTATTAATTAATTCTTAAGAGTTTCAATTTGTAATTAATTAGTTTATTTTTTGTTTATTTTTGGTTTATGTATGATTTATTTTAGTATTCTTATGCTTATTTACATCAAAAATTGTAATCCTTAATCCCTTCCCTTTTTATTCGAAATGTATGGTTGTAAATTATTTGTATTTGTTTATTTATTTATTTGTGATTGAATGCCGAGGATATAAGCTTGAAATGGGACTAATATGCAAACTTGAAATAAAATATGAAATTGGAAACAACCGCGTTTTACATGATAATAAGGAAATAATTTAATAATCAAAGGTAATAAAACACAAAACACACACGGAGATCAACTGCAAGGTTGGGTGGGCATTCCAAAAGTCCATAGTCAATCTCCATGCAATCCAATTGTTGTACAGTGTGTTCCAGCATTTATCCAGGTTGCGACTCCATCTCCGTTTTGGGCCCCAAGTCCACTATATATTTCCTAGTGAGCCTTGAGCTCACACAATGTCGTGGTCGCCAACATTTGGGCACGCGACTAAACCCCGCCACCTACACTAGTCAACACCACTTTTTTCGTTTATGGCTAAGCTCTTTTTTCTTTTCAGTTTTATTCTTTGTTTCTGTCATTTTTGTCTTGGATTTGGTCTAATTTTAAAAGTTTGAACCAAATTTTATGTCACGACCCAAAACAGGGGCCATGACCGACGCTAGGGAACGGGAATTCTTTTGAATCTGGAACCCGTAGCAAGCCTAAAATAAAATAAACATGTGATAGTAATAATAACAACATAATTAAATAAAATATTATGCAGCGGAATAAAATCATAAATATCAAAATAATATTTCGGTCAAATGAAATTAAATCGAATTCTCATCTCATATATAAATAAATCCTTTAATACAAGTTTCAGTTCAAATTCTTAAAATACATAACTCACACAAATATAATACATAAAACCCATAATTTATTTACAACTACTGCAGTGTATAGATTATAAAAATAAAACTCAAGTGAGCAATTTACATAGAGAAGCTGGGGCAGAAGAAATCCGGCGTACAGGCCTGCTACTGAGGTCTGAAGATGATGACTCTCCTGAAAAATAGTCAACAGAGGGGAGTCAGACCTCACTGAGTGAATTACTATAATATGTATACATGCATACTAAATGACAATTCATACAATCGATAATATATATATAAATATAAATACAAGCAAATACACACAGATGCAATAAAAATCATTTTTATATATTTTGTTTGAAAACCACTGGTTATGAAGGATCAAATAGAACCCTAGAAAATCGCAACCTCAAAACAGTGTTAGACAACACTCTAGCCACACAGGCTCACTTATTCCAAAATATTCACTTATTCCATTTAGACAATAGACTGGCCCAGAGACACTAAGTCAACCGAGCTCCAGCAATCTGTCTGTTAGTGTGATTGGCCCCGAGACACTTGGTCAACCGAGCTCCAGCAATCACACTCCCAAATCATATCACACATTAGATAAATCAAATCCAATCAATATCCTCAAACAGATTAGTAATATAGCCTAAATGCTATAAGCGTACCGGTACGTACTCGGTCCTAGTGCTGCCCACTAGGTAGTACGTTCTATTGATATCCTTCATTAAAATATAAAGCATACATTCATAAAAGTAAATGATGCATGAATTGAATAAATTAGCAACATAAACCATATATATACTAGAAATATACCAAAAATAAACCAGATATATTTCGAGTATATATACGTCAAATAAATCCAATATAATTGTAAAATTAACTCAATATATATTTAAAACATTTTAAATATAAATGTTTAAATAAGCATGCATATAATTTACAATATACTAAAAATAAACCAAAGATAAACCAAGAATAAACTAAAAATAAACTTAAATACTAATTGAGTTATTTATGCATATTTAATCAAAATAAAACATACATTTCTAAATCATGCACCCTAAAGCATATATATATAGAATAGTAACTCACACTTAGTGCGCTCCTCGAGATGGGTCCGATGGGCCTGGTCCACTAGGTCTCGGTCTCGACGCAACTAAACAAACAGAAATAACAGACATCAGAATAAACTTAACAGAAGATCTAAAGACTCGATCTAGAATATTAGACACAGAATCAGAATTAGGGTTTGACCGGACATCACATTTTACGAGAATTCTATTGAAAATCCGGCAGAATCTCCCCAGTAAAACAAACATCTCTCTACTCAAAGAGTAGAACCAGCCCTGCAAAGAAATACACTTCGAAAATAAATACAGAATTAAAATCACAACCCCTCAATCGGACTCCAAACTACAGTCTACCGACCGGGGTCCACAATTCACAAAACAATTACAAAATATCGAAAATACCCTTGTACACTAAAAATACATTTTATCAGTATAAATTACGTAATTAATCCTAAAACACAGTAAAAACCGATAAAAACTCATTTATTTAGAAAAATCGTATATTATATATATAATTTGAAAATAATTCACGAAAAATAGTTTTAATTAATTAAAAATACTAAATAATTTTTAGAAATCATTTTTATACCTTAAATAACTATTAAAACCAATTTAATTACATTTTTAGCCAATTTAGGTTAAAATTACCAAAATACCCCTATATATATAAATATACTAAAATTACTCCAAAAATTCACCAAAAATAATATAATTGCACAAAATTAATTTTCTCAACATATATTTCAATAATATTAATAAATATACTCAATTAACCAATTAATTTCAATAAAACACACAATTAACCCTATTTTTTCCAAAATTAGATAAACTAATTAAATTCAAAATAAATGCATAGAAATTCACAAAAATTACAAATAAATTTCTATAATTCACTTCAACACCTATATTTATCATAAAACATAATTTCATAATTTATTTAATTAATTTTTGAAAATTAGAAAATAATAATAAAATATTCAAAAATACCCAAAAATTCTACAAAAATTCACACATGTAGATTAAGCTAAGGGGAACAAATTTTGTGAAGGAATTTTCCATGAATAAATCAATTCAAAGTTCAAAAAAATCAAGAACCCTAAAATGGCCAAATTGCAAAAATCAAAACCTAGGCAAATCTAGACCATTTTAAGTGAAACAAAGCTTGGAATCACATTCACCGGAGCTCAAGGAGAAGAAAGAGACCGGCGGTGTCAAAAATGGTGGCCGAAAACGCCGTGAACGATGGTGGCTCAAGTTTCGGCTTCTCCGACCAAAACAAAAGGAAACGGCACCGGAGAAGACGTCTGCAGGCGGTGGAACAACTGGAGGAAGGAGGTGGCACGGTGGGAGGCACACTGACTATAAGAAAATGGGATGGCAGGCGGTGGTTGGGTGATCGGGCATGCATCGGGTTGAAGAAGGAGACAATGGCAATGATGTAAATAAATCAAACTTTATTTTTGATAAATATAATATATGTATAGGTATGTATATATATATATACTTTATATTATTTTAATATAAAATATTGTATGGACAATAATTATTCACCACACACATAATTTAATATATTAAGTAATTTATACACTAAAAATAATTAAATAATATTAAAAATAATTAATAAATAATAAAAATACTAGGGTAATTAATTAAACCCTAGTTAAATAAATAAATACACATATATACGTTATTTAGTACTTTAAAAATATATATGAGTTTATGCAAATGCGTAAATCTACTTAAAATAATTAATAACAAATAATTTACATGTCAATTTTTCCGAAAATGCAAGTCCCGGGAAAATTTTACGTAAAGCACTTAAAATAATATACAATAATTAAAATAAGCTTTAAATAAATATCAACTCGTAAAAATATCATAATTATATACAAAATTATTAACACTGCATATCCCGATGCAGTATTAAAATATTTAAAAATACGGGATATTACACTTTGTCACTTCCGTGTTTTATCTGTTTTCATCTTCTTCTTTTTTTTTCATTTTTTCTATAATTATTTTATTATTTATTATTTTTGAAATTATATTTAATTTAAGTTGATTTGTATATTTTAAATAATTTAATTTTATATTCTAAATAACAATTAAAATTTTGAAACTTACTATTATTTAGAATATAAAAATTAAGCTAATTAAACTAAAAGTTATCTATAGTCTTCGATAATTATTTCTTTCATAATTATTTAGAACTTAGAAATTAAACTAATTAAACTAAAACTTACCTATGGTATTCAATAATTATTTTTTCAATAAAAATAACAAAAAATTATGAAATATAACAAAGAAATCATTATTTTTATTATTGATATTAATAAAATTAAAAATTATATTTATGATCTTAATTTTATTATTAATGATGAAAACACTAAAAAACAACAAACGTCAACAAAAATCAACAACTGCAATTTTTTGTTGTTGTTTTTTTTTTAATTTTTCTTGATTTTTTTATTTCAGTTGTAGTTTTGAATTATTTTTGTTGTTCCTCTTTGTTTATGTTTTTTTATTATTATTTTTTAAATATGAGATATATAAAAAAAATCATTATTTTTATCATTATTACTAATAAAAGTAAAAAATTTATTTATAGCCTTAAATGTGTCATTAACAATGAAAAAATAATTTAAAGAATAATAAAAATAAATAAAAATAAACAACAATCAACAATATAAATTTTGTTGATTTTTGTTGTTTTGTTGTTTCAATTGTTATTTTTAGTTTTTTTTTTTTTTGTTGTTTTAGTTTGTTTATTTTTTTATTTTTTTCAGCTGTTTTTTTGTTGATATTACAAATACATGGTAAGAATTGTAAACTTGTTACATATTAATGATCAATAAGTATCAAATAATTTTTTTAAAAAAAGTTTAAAAAATTTAAATAAGCAAATTAAAGTAAAAAAAAATAAAATCCTTATCTTTAAGAAAATAAAAGGAGAAAATTTTGTTTAGTTATTGTTGTTACAATAATGTAATATATTTATTACTTGGTTTAACAACAATTGAGAATATTTAGTACATAATTATTCATTTGAAAAAAAAAAGTCTTAAGAGAAAAAAATATTGAGTAAAAAAAAAACGTTGAGAATAAAATGAAGACAATACCTTAAAAAAAAACATTGAGTAAGAAAAGTTGAGAAAAAAAGATGAATATATTAGAAAAAAATATTGAGAAAAAAATATATTATGATAAAAATAGAAAAAAATGTTTAGTAAAAAAATGTTGAGAAAAAAAATAATAACAGTATAAAGTAAAAGAAATTGTTGAAAAAATAAAAAAAGATAAATAAAATATTTAAAAAAAGTATGAAGCAAAATAAAAAAAAGAAAAAATAAGTAAAGAGGAAAAAATGTTGAAAAAAAAGATAACTTTAAAAATAAGGGTGATAAGGATAATGAACTATTTTTAAAATAGAAAAAATAATTTTAAAAGTTTTTAATCTCAAGATTTTTATTTTTTTATTTTTTACATATTTATGTAAAAAAAAAAAAACTAATTTGGGCTAAGCTAACTACCAGCCAAATAGTTGTGTATTATTATCTAATCATAAAAAACATCAAACTAATGATTGGTTAGCCAGCTGGATGGTGGCATCTTTGATGCTACAATGATGAGCCAAAACCAAAACTGCTGCTTTCACTTCGGAACTTCTGCGTCACTTACTCTTCATTATTATTATCAACTTCTAACAGTGGAAACATCAGCTCACTATTTCATAAAAATCACCAATTACCACTACCCATTAGTAAACTATACCTTACTTAAGGAGGTCACAAGTCACTAAACAACATTGAACAGAACCAACGTAAAGTGTTACAGTGAATCACGGACTAACATGCAATTATAAAAAGAAACAACAAATAATTTAATAGTTTGCAGCCACTGTACATAGTGCTAAGAATTTTCTTCTCAGCAATGGAATTTCACGGACCACAAAAGGATAAAAGAGATAGCAAAAAAAAAAAAAAAGTCATGTGATCTTGTTTAAATTTTGCATACAAATCTTGTCCTCTACCCAATTTGCAGAGCTGTACTCACGTATCATTTCCCAATAACGTTTTGCCACACACCACTCAGTCCCCACTACACCACTGTACCCTTTAACCATTAATCATCAACTCTCTTCAAACTCTCCATTAATAGTTAGCATTTAGCATCCCTTCGCTCTCTTTATTATCTTTCTCCTCTCTTTTTGCACATTTATTGAAGATTCCTAATTCGTGAAAAGATTTCATCTTCATTTAATGGCTTGCTTTTGGTCATTCTTGGCAACGTTTATGATTTTCATGGCATGCTTTATTTCTCCTTTAGTGGCATTAACATCTAAAGCAGTACATGTACAGTACTCTACTATATCAGCAGCACCTGCATTCTTGCCTGAAGCTCCCTCATCCCCTACTTCTCCTCCTCCAACTGCAAGTTTATCACCAGATATCGAGCCTATTTTCCCTACTACTAGAGCTGCAGTCCCTTCTCCAACTGAGTCATTACTGCCAACTATTCCTTCCAGTCCAAGCCCTCCAAATCCAGATGTTTTGGAACCAGCAGCTCCCGGTCCTGCTTTTGGAATTTCACCATCTGGGTCTTTGCCAGTTTCTTCAGCAACTTCTTTAACTTCATCAGCAACTCTCCATTTAGCTCTGCAATTTCTTGGGTTGCTGGTGTGTCGTTTAATGCAGCTTTCTGCTTTGTGAGGTACACTGTTGCTGGTGGCAGCTGCATTATTGTTGCTAGTGGTTTCACTTTTGTTTTCTTTTTTTAGTTTTATTTTTTTGCCCCATTTTTGTTGATTTCTTTTTGTATTATATATATAGTGTGCTATAATGTTGTGGATGTTAGGTGAGAATGAAAGTGTGGCATTGCTTGTGCGTTTGTGATAGGATGATGTCTTGAAAAAATATCTATGCGAGTAAAGTTGTAATCTCAATTCTTGCACTTCAATGTTCTTGAGGAGATAAATAATAAGCTGATGCTTTAGAAAATTACAGAACAAGACTCCATGTTGTAAATCTGTAAGTACCCTGTTTTGTTCTGTTCTTACACTTTTTTTTTTTTTTTTTTTTGGGTACCAATTGAGGAATTATTTGTGGATCTGCTTGCATGACTTGTGAGCTTATACAATTAGAAACCATCTAACGCAGAAGCTGTTCTCTGGTAGGCCTATGACAATAACTACTCTGTGCATTAACCGGAGAAGATGACAACCATATATATGTATGAATATAGATTAGATACCAAGAAATGTTGAAATAGCATTAGCAATAACTAGAAATGGTTAAGAACATCACATTGATTTCCTAAATAGAGTTCAAAGGCACAGGACACCGTATATTGATTGACTTACTAAATTACACTGAAGAGACTCCTGTGATTTATACACTATTTTACATATAAACCTCTGTGTCTACAACTACTTGCCTTGTTTCGCTGTATATCTAGAGAGCTACAACACTCCTGCGAGAATTCGAAGACCCGTTGAAAAGCTTTCCTGAAAATACTTCCTTCAACTTCTCGAATTCGAAAAGGCTCCTTTTCTTGGGGTATTCTATGGCTACACGCTTCCTTAGCTTCATATTCTCCAGTTTAACTATTTCCACGGCTAAACTGAGCTGTCTTATTACCTCTCTCTTCTCTTCATCTTTCTGCAAAAGTTGATCCTTCTGAATTCTGTTCTCTTCTTCAAGTCTTTTGATTTCTTCACGCAGCTTCATCACTTCATCATTGTACACTGAAGCCAAAACTTCAACTTGAACTTGTCTTGCTTCTACTTTGTGTTCAGGTTCCTCAACTTCTCCAATTTCTTCATGAGGTTGAGTTTCATCTTCTTTTTCAGTATCATCAATTTCTCCCATTTCTTCATCAGGTTGGGTTTCATCTTCTTCTTCAGGATCATCAATTTCTCCCATGTGTTCATCAGGTTGAGTTTCATCTTCTTGTTCAGGATCATCAACTTCAGACTCGGCAGAATCCTCTAGGTCATATGTCTCAGATCTATCATAGGCTTTATCCATTCCTCCACCCATTAACTTCTGGAGTTTATATTTGGTCAAAAACGGTGACCCCACTGTCGTTAGGAGGCGATTTACAGAGTCAGACCTTAGCTGATCATATGACTCTGCTAATGAGCGATGTGTTCTGTAATAATCTTCAACCATGCTGATTAGCTCTGGCCGTTTCTTATAATACATTTCCACACGTTGAGCAAATGAATCAGCATCTTCCTCTATCAATTTCAGAATTGCCTTTGTCTTCTTGTCTAGCTCTGACACACCGAAAAGGAATTGTTAAATACCACAAATTGATCATCTAATCAGAAATATAGAATTAGAAGCTAGTCAGTAAGTTAATTAAGTCTCAGAAAACATTGGAGTTGCAAGACATTCAATCCACAGAAAAGTGGAAAATTGAATAATCAAATACCAGAAGTCCACTTCTGACAGGCATATTTAATATTGTATTGTGAAACACATGAACAAACCCTTCTAGAGCATCATTATTGTAGGCTAAAATTATGAATAACCATTCAATTTCTTTGAACCATCAATGATGCCAATACATCTGTCATTTAAACTCAACTGTATTTCAAGTATCATATAAATCTGAAATTCTTATAGGATTTAATACAACGATCAACATCCCAGGTTGACCTAGGAAAAAAGAACTTAAGATTTAATCAAGGGGGTCCAATGCAGGCAAAAGAGAAAGTTCAAAAAAAGCACGGCCCTACCAACTTTCAGAGAGTTCATATATTGTATACATTATGTGCCCCAAAGCAGGTTGCTTTATGCGATTTAACATTTTAACCAAGTACTAAACTACTAATGGGTCCATTATATTATTAGGCTATAACGAGGGCCTTAAAAAAAATTAAGCTGATTGCTTCATACAAAAAAATTAAAAAATGATTAATGAACTTGCAAAGGCCATTCCTTAAAAGAAACATAAGAAAAACAAAATGATACCACAGTTTGTGGTTTCCTCTGCCCCTCTCTACATCAAGCACCACTAGATCATGAACAGTACCGTTAATGATATCACTCATGATATCAGGTTCCATTATAGAATTAGTTCCATGGAGAGATATTATCCAGGCTAGTATAATTATGTTCACAATAACATATTCTATCTTGATCTCATTCAATTAAAGACCACAATATCTGTGGACCCAGCAAATATCTGCTCTTTTTTGCCCCAACAATTTGTGGACTGGGGTTAACATCACTTATTGTCATTCTACAAGAAAGTGGAAATACTGAAAGTAAGGCTCTAGTGTATTCCCCTTTCATGAGGTTCATTTACGGCTCGAGGTCTAAAAGGTAAAGCAGTGATATTTAGATTGTATCCCAACGAAAACAGCCAAGGAAAAATACAAATACAAGAAAATAATCATCCAGCCTTATGTTGTAGCCTCAACCATCCTTGATGGAACCTTCCTCTAACCCTACTTGTATTGTGTATCTAAGAGCAGAACAGACAAGAACCTGATTCTTGGATTTTGTCCCTAAATCTTTCATTATGATAACAACTTAATAACATTTTATCAAGTTGATCTCTAAAGTAGTCCATAAATATCCAGACAAACACTAAATTTTGTCTTAAACTCATATAATTTCTTTTTATCTAGTCATTTCAATTTCAAGAAATCCATTATTTCGTAGATCAACAACACAAGAAAGGCCATAACAGTTCTTCAGTGGCTAATCACTAGTTACAAGTAAATCGAGCTCCTCACTAGACATAAAGTAAAAGTAAAAGAAAAAGAATCAAACTTCAGGAATCATACAGCCATAGGGGTCAAGATTCAGGAATCAACCATGAAGAGAAAACAATCAATCACTCCCTAGTCGAATGAAAGGCAAGAAGAGCAAAAGATGATCAAGAAACACATATATAATACAAATAAACGAAGCTAAAAAGATATGGGTTTAAAAGGGTCTGAACCTCCGAGAGTGGCTTGTAGCCATGGAGACCGAGGCGAGCTCTGGTGAGAATCAAACCACCACCAGTGTGAAGTTTCTTTCTTTGTCATCTCCACCATCTTCTTCTTCTTCTTGTGCTCTTCAATTATCTCTTCTTCTTCACTTCCTACTTTTAACATCACAAATAAACTCAAAATCAAGAAAACAGATTCCAATTTCTGTCTCTAACAGCCCAAAATCCGCAGAAAATAACTAACGTTACCGCTTGGGGTTATTGTCTTATTGATAAATACAAAAACAAACAAAAAGACATCTTTAGTCACTATTTGCAACAGAACCATTAAAACTAGTCAAGGCTACTTTAGTCATTGCTGGCATTTGAAATCAAAAGTGGGAAACTTCAAACTTTCAAAACTCCATAATCACCTGCTTGAATTCAAAATGAAAAAAAAAAAAAATCAAATCTTTTCCCAAGATCCAAGAAACCCAAAACCGCAGCAGCAATTAAGCAAAAAACAAGAACAAAAATGCAGAACTAGAAACCATGGTGCTCGAGCTTAATTCAGCGCTGTGAGATTTCGAGTTTTTTTTTAAACCATGTACACCTGGGCAGGCTTCCGTTCTTGCTGCGAGAGGCCACAATGGACTGTCGCTGTCTCTTTTATCTCTATCTGTGCTTCAATATGCTTAGTACATGTGATATGATAATTAATTATAGGCTTAGACATAAAAATATAATAAAACTACAGTGAGTTGCGTAAAGGGTTGTTTGTTAAAACTAGAATTGCTGTTGGATTTATAGATTGATTGGCTTGCTACTAGCTATTTAACCAATAAGGGAATTGACACACATCCGCAGTCAATGGTGCGTGATGCACTCGTAGCTGGATCGTGTGGAGCGTGATGTGGGGGCCTAAAAAAGGTGAATAATGTTTAGCAACGGTCGAATTGTTGGTCAATCCTATAACACATCAACCTTTCCATTTATGATTTTATGATAATATGTAATACATGGTAGGTCCATCTATTAGTCTGAACTAGTTGCTAAAATTAATATATTCATTTAGCTATTCACCCCACATATAACAATTGGTCACCCAAAATTACTTTTATTATCTTATTAGTCATACCTACATTATTATCCTCCTAGATTTTAGTTTCTCTTTTTGAGATTTACCTTATTTTCTTCAGATATTTTGAGGAAAAAATTCAATAATTCTACCACCAACCTCTAAAATTTTGATTTTATCATCAATAATGGTTAGCATCATAAAGTAGATAACTATTTTCACTTAAATTATGTTTTTGGATTCAAATTTTAATATATAATCACGTTAAAATAGTTGTTAAAAAAATTTTGTTACCTATAATCCTACCCAAATTAATCCTAATTAGTTAAAGTCCCGTAAATTTTAAATACCGATAAATTATTAAAAAAATTCATTTAGCACTAAATTAATAAATTTTCATTATTCTCTATTATTATTATTTTGGAACTATAGGGAAGGCATTTAGCTTACCATACTGGAGATAGAGTTCAAAATTAAAATTTTTAGAATGCCATATAAGAGAATCACTAGATTTTTATTTTTATTTTTAAAAAACAATATACTAATGGTTAAAACTCAAAGCATGATATGAGAGAGTTGGGGAAAATTAAAAGATCAAATTTTACTCTCTATTAAATACTTTAGTCCACAAACCTCCCACTAACTTAGTGGTAAAGAGCTTGACATTTTTTAAAAGGGGAACGGTTCAAATGCCCCCACCCTTCCCTTTTTAGTGATTAAAAAAAAAAAAAAAAGCTTTTAGTGCTATAATATAATGTTTTACCATCCGTGATAATAACATTTATTGATGATGATGTTAGTGTTGATCAAATCACAAAATTTATACTTGTTGATGTTGGCATTTATAACTAAACTATAAAGTAAATAAAATATGTTAATTTTGACCCAAAAAATATGTTATTATTTTATAAGTGTTGTAAAACTTGTTGATAAAATCAATTGATAGAAAAAGATTAGTAATTGATATATAATTGATTACTTTTATCCCTTCAATTTCGAATTCACTTTATAAATTTTTAAAATTTCAAAAAATTAGTCAGATCAACATGTAATATATCTTAGAAGACACTTGCATAGATTGTACATGTTCACCATGGGAGGTGAATTTTATAGATACTATAAAGCCTATCCATTTATGAGATTGAGGTGCAGTTCCTGAAAATCGTTTAGTTTGTGTCTTGGTCTAACCATGAACCAACTACTATTCCTACGAGTTGCAAGACCCAGAAAAAGTCAACAAACAAAATGCATACAATTATTATCATATCTTTAAGCTGATCTTTACTGTGATTCATAGTGGTATCCAAGAGCTACCATAAGTGAAATCCTACTTTCAAGCAGGGGTTGATTCCTATTTGCTCTAATTGTTACCATCAACATCAGCATCAGCATCAGCCAAGAGTGTCCCCTGTTGGGGAGCCAGGGACATAAGGCATGAACCCTCTACCACCGAACACAGGACGCATAATAGAGTCATCGAATTTTCGCCAGTAGTAATGAACAGTGTTAGTTGGAGTTGTGAAAAGCATCCGTAGACTTGTTGGTCGAGGAATATTATAACTCGCCATGTCATTTTCTTGATCATTTCCATTACCATTAGAAAGAAGAGGCGCAGAAACTGATTTCAAGTCAACCGAATCTGCTACTACATCAGAAGGTAATAAGCTGCTCAAATGTTTCTTTGGCAACAACAGCCTTATAAGATGCTTAGTCACCAACCCAAATACCTGAAAAAAAAAAGTACAAAAAGGCCAAAGAAAATAATACCATAAGCAAAGAATTAATCTAAGACACTTGTATTTTAATATTCAAGCATGAGCTCTTACCACAGTACTAAAAAGAACAACTGTAATGGTGCTGGTTATCATGATAGCATTTCCTAGACGCTGAGTGTGCCCTGACTTGGTGAACTGCAAGGACAGCAAGACACAAAATTAATTTAATTACATAAAAACATGAAATGTAAACACCTTAGCTAGACTTTCAATGCTCTGCGCAAAAATTTTTTTACCTTATTGTAAGCAAGTGCCATAGAAACAGCTCCTCGCATAAGGCCAGCCCACCATATCACAACCTGTATTGAGAGCAAGATTAACTATTTATTTTGGTATTCATCGAGATGCAACTTTGAAATTGTGAGACAACACGTACTTACCTGCTGCTTGAATCCAATTTTGTCACTTGGAGAATTCCTGGTCAAATTGGAAATGAAGGACAATGGAAATACAAAAGCAGCTCTTCCAACCAAAACTAGCCCAAGAACTATTGAACTAACACCTACTGATGTGCCAGGACTGAGAAGAAGAAGAAGGGGCAGATTCAATACAGGTCAGTCACACTGAGCATAATTGATGACACATCAGAATAAGAGACTTAAGCTGGAAGAACTATTAATATTCAGACTTCTAGGATTACCTCTTGCTCACAAATTTCCACTTCTCCATGTCCAAGGCATCCATACCAACATATAAGAAGATATAAATTTCTGCAATAAATGAGAGTGTTGCAAAAGCATGTCTGTAGAAAGAAAAACAAAGATCAAAGGAGTTTTAGTAGCACAGTACCAATTATCATTATGAGGAATTAAAGAAAGAATCAACTTCATGTCTTGAGATTATTTTGAAGATGTGAATTACTTGGTAGTGATTCTTGAACTTTCGGTCACATTATGCCAGGTGTAGTGCGACATCGCAATCCCACAGAAGAACACAGTGAGAATGGCACTCAAATTAAAGAGCTGGATAACAATAAGCATCAGAACACTGCCATTAGAGCAGAAAGGAACATGATGATAAAAAAAAATTGATGAAAGGACACACTAATGATTTGCAAATTGATAGAAACCTTACTTCAGCCATGATATAGGAAAGATAAGCCATGAGAATCATCAGGGAAACTTCACGGTCAGTAGAGTGCCTGAGATTGTGCATAATTTAGCTCATTCAGTTCCCAAGTAAAAAAGGGAAAACTTCTTGCAGAAGCTCCATAGATAATTTTACGAAACATGGCAACCATTTATCCATTGAATTCAAGTGCATACGCAACAACAAACAAGGAAAAAAAATACTGTTACTAAAAGTACCTGCCAAAATACAACTTCTTTATGATGAAAGCACAAACTAATCCAACCTGAGAATACAAGTGTTAGAAAATATCACATTTCTTAAATGCATCTGGTGTGTGATAGAGGTCCTAGAAATAGAACGTGGAATGGCAAAGGCAAAGCCTGAAGTGAGTAACTCACCGCCACCCCAAGCAATGTGCTGGTAAAGAACAAATACAAGAAACCTCCAAAAAGCTGCATAGCAATGCTTGAGGTGATGTGAGAGAGGTCGAATCGCTGGATTGCGTTGAAAAGTACAACAGATGTGGCATCATTTACCACGCCTTCCCCAAAAACTAAACTGTATAGCAAAGGTGTATCTTCCTGGTTGAGCACCTACCATATCAAATACAAAATAACAAAGCATATTATGTTTGTTTATATCAACTTTTCATCTTTAAACAGCAAGCCCTGAAAGTATTCATACCTGCAAGGTGCAAACCGAGTCTGTGGCTGAAAATATTGCTCCCAGTGCTATGTAAAAAAGAAAGGCAAGTAAAATTACATGACTAATTGGCATCCAGGTCGGATTCTTAGTTTTTTTTCCAATGAATATATATAAATTTATATATAAATAAATGCCAAGTTTGAGGAGAGAGTGAAATAGTACCAAGATAATCCACTGCATCCAAAAAATCAATACCTAATTTCTTGAACATCTGCAGTGAACCTAAAGCAATTGTTGAGAAATTAGAGTAAATCCACTCATGTAATCATAAAAGCAAACAGAAATTATGAAGTAAATGGAGAGATTCTGAAATCTAGCATGCCAAGAGATTTGTACATACCATATGATATGATAACGAAGGATATTAGAGTCCCAACAACACCAAATAATATGATTGTGATAAAGTTTCTAAAAAACTGCTTCTTTTTCACCTGAAAACTGTTGCATTCAAGCATAAAAAATCTAACCCATCATATACAGAAATGAAGATGGTCAGGAATGTAATAATACTAATAATTTCAAATTACTTACCCAGCATTAAAAATGATAGGTGGAATAACATATATGAAGAAAAGCTCTTCATTAAACAGAAAAACATGTGAGCTTTTTCCTTTAGTAGCTAGAAGGATTATAACCCCAGTACAAAGACCCTGCAACAGAACACCACATAAGATAATCATATCTAATGTTGTAACTAATAACTTCCAAATTGATACAGCAAAAAAGTTGAAATGAAAAAATTTGAGTAGACAAAGCAGCTTACAATAACAAGGGCTGTAATTGATTCATTTATCCATCGGTTCTTCTCAAAAAGATGCCCAATAAAAATGCAAGCACAGAGGAGAGCCACAAACAGAGTAATAGAATCAATACGACCCTCATCAGCTCCTGAATTCAGCCCCCATCTCATAACCGATACCAAACTTGAACCCGTCATCTCATTACCACATTAACCCAATAAGGTCGCTGTTTTCAACACAAAACAAAAACAAAAATAAAGCCACAACAAATCACTTAATAAAGCAATAAATTTTGATATTTATATATCATTTCCAAGTTTCAATCGGCCATAATTACCCAAAAACATCAACTAGGTGATCAAGATTTCAAGCAAAAGACAGCCTAAACTGACTCTGAACAAATAATATTAAATAATCATTCAGTTTCAGCAAAAAAAGAAACAAAACTACAATTCGGTTTCTTTGCTTATTTACCTCGAATTTATTTACCTTTCTTTGAAGGGAAGTTCTCATTTCTATTTTTATTTTCATTTTCTTGGAACAGTGAAAAGAATAAAAAGGAAATGAGGAAGCTTAATAGCTAAGCAATACAAAAGAAACAGAACAGAAACAGATTGATTTTTCACCTTTGAATTGTCCAATAAAGCGCCTACCTTGAACTCAATTTAATTCAGAAGAGAGCATTTGATTTTTATTTTTTTTCTTTTTTCTGATTTGGGTGAGAAATGTATATCGGGAAGAAGAAACTGATAAGCTCGAAAGAAAGAATCTTCACGGTAGACGATGAGTGGGAGACTCCAGTTGAAGGCAGATGACCGCGAAACTGATGTAATGAACCTTTTGCTCTGTTCTACTCTGCGACACGTGGACCTAATCTAGTGCGTATATATGTTACAACGATGTTGTCGAGATCATGCGAGTCAAATCAAATTTATGCCGTTCGATTTCTCAGGCTGATGTCACTCTTTACACCCTGCTTCTGCTTTTCCTTTCAGAATCAGAAAACAACAAATATTTTATGTTTTTTTAAAATTTTTTCTTTAAGTTTTTTTAACTATTGCTCCAAGTCAACAAACTGTTAAATTTTGTTATTTATTGTTAATTGAAAAATTATTATGACTTGGATAAAAAAAATTATATGACTTTTAAATTTTTACATGTAGGTGGGATTCGAGTCATCCTTTCTTCTCCTCCATAATTACACTTAGCCAAAAAAATATTTATATGCAATATAACACAATTTTTTTTGACAGAGCAATATAACACAATTTGTTAAAAATTTATCCATTTTTTAAAAAATTACATTTAAAATAAAAAATTAATGTTTGATGACATTTTTTTAAATATTTAAAATAGATTTTTCAATTTATATCTAATTGTAATAATTTTATTTAATAATAAATTTTTCAAAAATAATGAGCGCCGATAATTGTTTTTTTGAGAGAGATATTTGCTTATTTAACCGCACATTAAATGACAATGACAATAATATCAACATTTTCTTTTAAGAATAATCAATATTTTGCCCACTTCATTTTTATTATTTTCTCAATTTACTTCTTTTATTTTTATTGATTGAGTCCTCATTTTTTTTATTTTTTTCACATTAAACACTTATACTTTTATTAACCCCTTTAACAAATATAATTTCAAAAATTTTTATCAACTATATTATAATTTAATTATTTATATTTTATTTTTAATATAAAGATTATAAAAATACTATTAAATGCCAAATAGTCTTATGAAAATTAAATGTAATTTATATAATTGTAACTTATTGGTTAATAAAAATTGTATCTAATATTATAAAAATAAAAAACTTAAGCTAAATTCTACTAAATTTTATTTTAGTAGAATAAACTGAGCATTTTAAATTATTTATTTAGAATAAAATAAATAAAATTTAGTAGAATTTTGCTTAAGTTTTTATTTTTATAATATTAAATAAAATTTTTGTTAGCCGAAAAATTACAATTATACAATTTAAATTTAATTTTCATAAGAATATTTGGTATTTAATAGTATTTTTATTATCTTTATATTTAAAATAAAATATAAGTAATTAAATTATAACATAGTTGATACAAATTTTTAAAATTATATTTATGGAAGGGGTTAATCTTGCTAAAATAAAAGTAAAAAGATTTAATGTTCATAAAAATAAAAGTATAAAGTATTAATGTAAACAAAAATAAAAGTAGAGGGAGTAAATTAAGAAAAAATAAAAGTGTAAATACTCAATCTATATAAATAAAAATGAAGGAGGTAAATTAAGAAAACAATAAAAGTGGGGGAGACAAAATATAGGTTATTCCTTTCTTTTATTTGGAAATGAGAAAGCTATACATATGTTGAATCTCATAATATATATATATATATATGGAAAAAATAAATCTTTCATTAATTGAAAATCAATTATACATCTTGATGAACACATAATATGAATCAAATATAATAAAAAGGTATAAAAAAAACTCTTACTAAAAATATAAAATTATTTGTCGTTATTCTTCAATTGCGTTGATAAATTTATTTTGATTTGCGACTCGATGATTTGTTCAACAATTTTTATACTCTACTCTATGGCATTCATTAGCTATATCTAATGTCACGTCTCATACACTTACTGTTATTACACATCATGATATCTCATATTATTATTACTAATTATCATTTGTTCATATGTAGTTACTATACACGTATATGTATATATACATACATATCACGACCCAAACCGGGGCTCATGACCAATGTTAGGGAACGAGAATTCTTTCGAATTCGAAACCCGTAACAAACCTTAAAATAATAAAAACATACAATAAATAAAATAAAATAAATACACCATAATTAAAATTTCAATTTAATATGATAAAATAAACTTATTCATATCATGAAATGTATTAATACAATATTCAAAATAAATATCTGAATTAAAATTTCATACAGCAACATAAAATAAAACTCACTACTGATACAAATACAACTACTGCAGCTTTCTAGAATACAGTATAAAATAATTAAGTAGATGGCTTACATAATAAAGTCGGGGCGGATAGGCCTACTACTGAGGTTTAAAGAAAAAGACTTTCCTGTAAAAATATCAACAGAGGGGGTCAGACCTCACTGAGTGAATTGTTATAATATATATACACGCATTATTAAATGTCAATTACAAACAATCATATATATATAATAAATATATATATATATACATGCATGTACACACAGATGCTGAAAATCGCTTTATTTCATAATACTGAAAAATATATGTTGTGAATAATCAAATAGAACCCTAATGATCGCAACCTCAATTAATAGTAGAAAACACTCTAACCATACTGGTCACTTAATTCCAAGTAAATTCACTTAATCTATTTGGACAATAGATTGGCCCCGAGACACTAAGTCAACCGAGCTCCAGTAACTACACCATAAATCATATCGCACATTAATCAAATCAATCAAGTGATGATCCTACAAATAAGTTAGTAATTTAACCTATAATCTATCGCACCGGTACGTACTCGGTCTCAGTGTTGCCCACTAGGAAGCACGTTCTATCGATATCCTTCATTTAAAATAAGACATACATTCGAAAATAAATAATGTAAAATGACATTCAAAATGATCAAATAAACCATGTATATACCGGAAATATACCTAAAATAAACTAAGTATATTTCAAGTATATATATGTAAAAATAAATTCAAACAAATCATGAAATATACTAAATTAAATCTATAACATACTTAAAAATAATTTAGGTATAATTCAAAAGTAAAACACGCATTTATCTCAAAATATACCAAGAATATACTAAAGATATACCTAAAATATACTTATATTCACATAATCACACAATTGTACATTAGAATCCAATTAATGTATATACTTACCTCCTTAGATAACAAATACTTTAAACACAATTTGTATTGCCTTCTCATACTTTAGCAATATTTTGACAGCCTATAATATAACATTTATTTTTAATTAAAATAAAAGAATTGCGCCTCATATGAATTTCCATACTTTTTATGCAAAGATTAGCATGTTTCATACAAATAATATTATGATGTTGCTCTACTAGAAAACTAATAAATTTTTACATATAATTCCAAATGATCTAATTCTTTTTTATACTAAAACTAGACACTTAAGAGTATAACATATAAAAAATTTAGACTAAATTGACCACTACATGATTTATGGTGAATTTTTAAAATTTACCCTAAAATCGGTACATACATAGCTTGACCTTGTTAGACCTAAGAGTGAATAACTTTCACCAAACAACTTAAAATTACTTAATTCATTTTTCCTGAAAAACTATACACACATAGATATAACATATCAAAAGATCAACACAATATAAGCTTTGTACAATTAATGGTGAAATTTTGAATTTAGAAATGTGTTATGCACTGAAATAGTTTGAGCAGGTCTCATTCAGCTCATAATTTCTTAAGTTATACAAGTTCTACTGTAAAACCCTTTTTTAGGAAACTTTTTAACACACAAAGTAACAATTTCATGTTGTATACTTCATCTAATTCAATCTCTAATATCTTTATATTAATTGGGCAAAACTGGACTGTCTGCAGATGTAGTAAGCAAAACTAACCTCACTCAAAGGACGATTTCTCATTATACACATTATTTCACCAAACTATTTTAAATGCTTTTAGATAACATATAAAGGAACAAAACTCATGCTTATCACTTTGTCTAAATCAGTCTCTAACATCCTCAAAATAATCAATCAACATCAAGTAGCCTGTTGGAACTACTACCTGAACCTGTCCCAAATAAACTTTCATAGAATTTTACATACTTTTTAAAGGCATCAAGATGAGACATAATCCCCAAAATTTTATGTTTTGCACCTTCCCTAATTTTTCTTTTATGGCCATGAAAATAAGGGTGTAAAATTAAACTCTAGCACAGAATTCTCAGCATTAAAATCATTATCAAAATCAATTAACCTATTTCCCTTTTAATTCTTTCTAAGTACCATGATTAAGATGTCATTAGGGAAGAATTCCATAAGAAAATAGGATGAAATCACTTACCTTAGCCAAAATTAGGAAACCCTATAATTTTCCCTTTTCTCCTTCCTTTTTCTTCACTTTCCCTTTCCTTCTTTCTTCACATTCCTTTTTTTATTTTCTTAACTTTTATCATGCAAGTCATGCTTATGTTATATTCTATATTTTCATATATATGCTTATGACATGTAATACATGTGAAATGCATATGTTCAAATGTGAGACTTTTGTAATTCATATGCTCATATAATATTATAATTAGTGAAGATAGAGACGTCACACCATAAATTGACTATATAATATTTAATTGAGTCCAATTGTAAAAATACTAACAAAAATTTTATAATGAAAAAAACTAATAATAGAGAAAACTATAAACTTTATAGAGGAGAACCACCAAAACCTCATAAAAGGGTTATAACTTCACGAGCGAAAAAATAAATAAAACAAATAGATTAAAAATTTATATTTATTAAATAAAAAAGAAAATAGAATAAAAAAAAGGATTATCACTGATCTAAAAGATGATCAACGGTGATTAAAAATAAAAATAATTGTTGAAAAAATATAAAGAGAAAAGAAATAACAAGCTGCTAGGGTTAGAGAATAATTTAATTTTTCAATATATATTAGTGGATTAAACGCAAAATATTAACTGTTTCATTTTCACAATAAAAAAATATCAGAAATACTTGTTTTTAGCCATTGATAGATACTTATATATCGTTGGTCGAGATTCCATTTGGTCATTAACGTGGAAGAAAAATACATAGATTAAAAATATGCATTTTTTTATCTAATCTACAAATATTAAAACTTATTAATTTCAATTAATTAAATTTAATTATAATATAATTATAATAACAATATAATTCTTCTAATATCTAATTTAATATTTTTATATGTATTGCAATTTGAATGGCCTAAAAAAAAATAGGCAAATAAGACAATTATTTCTTCAATTTAAAATTAGCTTTACTTTCTTAAAAATATATTTGGTTAAAATTTTAAAATGGTCCAAGTTTTGTACCTATCCGAAATAAAAAACAGTACGTGTAAAAAAAAAAATCATGCATCGACCGCTATAAATATTTGGTGAAACTTGTTGGAGAATGAAATTTATTTTTAGAGTAAATTGTTTTTACCTTATAATATATATTATAATTCACACTTTTTTTCATTTTTATTTAAAAATTGACTATTTATCAATCTCAATTTTATTTTACCTATTTTGACTAAATTTCTGACAATTTCTTATGTCAAAAAATATTTAACCTCCTCTATTTTATAAAAATGAAATCTTAAAATCTTATATTTTAATAAAATTAAACATTTTAATTTTTTCTATTTTTAAATTTATTTTAATTTTAATTTTATGATATTTCTTTTATTTTCTCTTAAAATATAAATTGATTTCAAAACGAATATTTTATTCTTATAAATTAATTTTAATAATATTTTATAATAAACTCAACAGTTATAATTTTTTAAATTTTAAAGAGGTTACAATTAACAACACATTTGTAAATTAATTATAATAATATATAGTAATAAACTCAGTAGTTAATCATTTATAAGTACAACAACTTGACAATATTAATAAATAATAAAATTAGTTTATATTTAAGTAATGTGAGATATTTTTAAAAAAATTATAATAATATTCACTATTTAATGTGTTTTATTAAAATTTTTAATTTTAATAAATAAAATATTAATTAAAGAGTAGATTAAAATTATGTTTTTAGTTGAGTCGAATTGAGTACCGATTTTTCATGCCTTGAAAAGAAGGTAAGATATGCGATTAGTAGAGTAATAAAAGAAGCATGATTGTTGATTGGTGCGGAAAGGTGTGGTTTAGGCATTTAAGAACAGCATCACATTCACACACAAAATGGTCAGCCATTCTAATTATAAATGCTTTTGTCGCAAGTTGTGTGCTCTTTTCAAGAATCAGTCACTGTCTTCTTTTTTAACTTTTGTTAAGGTTCTTTCATTTTGCGTCATCTTCATGCTTCTTTTATTCCTTTAGATTTTTCTCTTAGTCCATAATTTTAGTGCTCTTCTTTTTTTTAAATCAAATAAAAATATATTTTATAAATTAATAAAATTTAAACATAGGTAGAAAATAATTACCGGATGCCACATACCATCCATAAAAATATTAAATTATTCAAGAACACAATTTGTATCAATTTCTTTCTTCTCTTAGTGGAAAAATTAAATTTCTTTCACTCAAAAAAAAAAAAAAAAAATATCAGCTTAAAGAGTCTCAATGATTATTTTTCATTTTGATTAGTTAACATTTATATTATTCAGGGTGAAATAATAAAATCCATTTATTTATAGATGTATTAAAATGATAAATATCCTTCCCATAAATATATATATTTTAAAATCTTAGAAGTTGTTTTAGATTAAAATTTTATTAAAACATAAATTTAAAAGGAGCTAAGATAAAATTTTTGAATGTAAAATTCTCTTTGAAGTAAAACTCTTGAAATTTGATATTTTAGATTTGAATAATTAACAAAAGTTTAGGGTTAAATAGCTAACAAAACTGTGCTAAAGATTTTGCAGCATTGTGGGTTGGTTTTCCATTGAATGAGATGAACAAAAGTGTTGAGCGGCTTCCATTGTTATCTATAATTGAGAGCTCTTCAAAAACATTTAATTCGGTCAATCTGAAGTATGAAGGTGGCTATACTTTAAAATTTTCAAATATTTCCATTATTTTTTGAAAATTTAATCATTGATTGAGGTTTTGTTAATGATAATTTCTCTTATTGATTTTCTTGAGATAGTAATTTGTAAGGCATTTTAACGTCCTTAACAATTATTTATTTATTTATCTTGATGGATGAAAGAGAAATTTAGAATTTGATCATGAATTTTTTGAAATGTTCGATCAAAGTTAGGGTGGTAATCGAATCAAACTGAACTTGTTAAATCACTTGATGTTTATAAGTTATTTACGAGTGTAAATGAGTTTAAAAAAAAAATTTAAAAATGCAAGATATAAATTAAAATTATAAAAATTAATTATTTTACTAAATAAGTTATAATATATTTAATAAAAATTATAATTTTATTCTAATAATAAATTTTTTAAAATATTTTTTATAATAAGAATTTATATTATATATTTAAAATCAAATTATTAAACATTAAAATTATGAATTGACTCGTAAACTTTTATTTGAACTTTTTCATAAATTTCATAAGTCTATCTTTGTACAATTTAAGTTCAGCTCATTCATTAAATGAGATTTAATATATGAATTTGAATAAATTTTTATAAAATTACAATTCGACTCGTTGATATCTACAGTCAAAATTAGATGGGCCTTAACAATTGTTTAAGTAAAAACATTATATTGGTAATGATACATTTTTACTCACAAAATAAAAGGTAACAATCCTTGGTTTATGGATAGGCCGTTATTCTATTTTTTACATGTAATTTTTTTCTAAAAATATTATAAAATATAAAATTTAATTAATGTTATTATCAATTTAAAAAAAAAATTATTTTTTATTATACAATTTATTTCTATTAAAATCATATGATTTTTTAATTTTTTTTTTTAAAAAAGGCAGACAAAAGTAAAGGTTAATTTCTGGGGAAGAATGGCATAAAAGCCAGTTTTATTGTTCTAAAAAAAAATGTACCCATCAGATTCAGATGAGTCAGCTTTTAGTAAAAGTTAACGTTACAGGTAACTGCAGAATCTGAATATTTTTAGAGGAGGAGATGCTTTTGAACAAAGCAAAGGGACCATTTCTAGCTAATTGTCTACAAATTTTAGTTAATTTCCATTTTCCATTTATTCAATTGATTGGTAACTTATACTCAGTTGGTCCTCTTTGTTCCCTTGTTTGTTGTAAAAATTGATTGCCATTTTTTTATTTTTTTACTTCAATTATAGGTATGAGCTTAATTAGTTAAAATTATACATTTTTTTAAAAAATAATTATCAATCATTTTTCTCAAAAAAATCAATTATTGCTCATTAATGAATCATTACCATTGGGAGATGGAAAATTGAATAGAGAATTAAAAACTTCCTCCACTACACTACACCAACTTGTTGCTAATTTTGTTTTAGGAGTTTGAGAATTTAATGTGATATTAATTGCCAATTGCCTTTATTATTTCCTATTTCTATTTTTTTAAAAGAAATTACTTTTATATATATATATATATATATATATATATATAATTTGATTCAGAAAAATAAATTTTAATAAATAAATTTCTCTCAATATCTATTTTCTAATTACATAAAATTCGATATGTAAAGAATTCAAAGCTACTTGATTTTTTAATAGTAAAAATAATTTTTTTTAAAAAAATACTACAAGTTTTATAGTTGCGACATGTTTATAGCACGGCAGTCATTAACAAGTGGGCATGTGGAAACCCGGACCCGGCCGTCCAGACAGATTGAAACAATTGGATAAGGAGAAATGGGACCCATTCAAAGGTGAAAATTTCTAGTCTCCTTTAGCCTCAGACTTCTGGCCCTACTACACACACACCTCTCCATTACCAAACCCTAATCTTTCTATTTATGCATTGCTTCTTCTTTCAATTTGAGTCCTCTTAGCTTTAACACACAATGGCTTTCATTTCTCTCTGTTTAAAGATTCAATCTTTCTTGATGCTGTAGATCTGTTTTTACTGTGTTTTTGAGGTTTGCTTTGTCACAATATCTTATGTACAGTTCAGTAACTTAATTGAGAGTTCTGGTTAAATTTCACTTCGTAGATATAGACTATTTTTTTTGGGGCTTTCAATGTGTAATTGTTTGTTGAACTGTAGATCTGATTATGGGTTTTTTTTGTTTGATTTCGTTTTCTCAAGGATGAAGTGTGGATTGATCTTCACATTTTTAGATGAATTGATAGTCATTTCCATCAAAAGTATTGACTTTTAGCTATTTGAGCTTCTGGGTTTTGTTGATCAGTGCTCATAAGCTTCTGTTTTATGATAAAGTTATGATCTTTGTGTTGGTATAAATGTGGGTGTGACAAAATTATTGGGGTGAATCGAATGTTTCAAGAGAGATTGTCCTTTTCTTTTTTTTGCGAAGATCCTGAGAGTTGAAAATTTTAAAGGGTTCAAGCAACATGTCTTTTAAAAGCATATTTCAGGACATGAGGGGTGAGTTTGGGAGCATGTCTAGAAAAGGGTTTGATGTGAAATTTGGGTATGGAATGCGATCGAGGTCTCAAAGGGTTGTTCAAGATAGTTCTTTTGTGCCTATTGATGCATTTAAACAGAGCTGTTGGGCTAATATGCCACCTGAGCTTTTGAGGGATGTTCTAATGAGAATTGAGGCATCTGAGAGTACTTGGCCTTCCCGGAAGAATGTGGTTGCGTGTGCTGGTGTTTGCAGAAATTGGAGAGAAATTATGAAGGAGATTGTGAAGACTCTTGAACTTTCGAAAAAACTGACATTCCCAATCTCCTTGAAGCAGGTTTTGGTTTTAGTTTTGATTTAAAAGTCTTATATTCTGTTGTGTATTGGTTTAGCTTAGTGGAAGTTAGATTTGTGTTTTCTTAGCAACAATTTAGAAACTGCTGTTTGTTCATGGGTTCCCATCTGTTACTTTTATGTTTATTATCTAACAATAGGTATTTTATGATCAAACTTCTAAATTATGAATGCTTGTCACTGTGATGGAAAAGTAATTTGACTGTTCCCCTTATGTAAATATATGTCATCGTATATGATGATAATCTCTGGATTTTAAATGTTTGAATTCCTTCACTCGTTGTCAGTAGCGGAACTGATTGGCTGTACGTTATAATTAGGTTTCTGTCATAATGTTGCCTAACTTTGTGTAGTGTAAAGAATATGGTCGACAATCTCTATAGTCTAGTCACCGAACTTGCACTCTGCCTATTTAAGTTCTAAAGTATTTTCCCTTCAACCTTACAGCTTAATGTTAAAGTTGGGAAATTTTGTTTTGCAGCCTGGACCAAGGGAGACCCTTCTTCAGTGCTACATCAAGCGGAATCGTGGCAATCAGACATATTATCTTTACCTGAGCTTGAATCAAGGTAAAGCACCCAATCATTGTTTATTTTTTAGGTCATATGTTTATATCTTTTTAGCTGATGTCTATTCCTGGACACTAATGCTGCTATAATTGATTCAATAAGTGCTTTTAGAGAATTGATTCTTTCTCTTAAAAAATTAGAGATGGGTGAATTTCTGTTTTTTGGTTTTGGTCTTCCTGTTGAGCTGCTAATGTTTAAGTGTTTTTGCCTGTGTTTTATGCTGGCAGCTTCAAATGATGATGGGAAGTTCCTGCTTGCTGCCCGGAGGTGCAGACGGCCTACTTGCACAGATTACATTATCTCTCTAAACTGTGATGATGTGTCTAGAGGGAGCAGCACTTACATTGGAAAGTTGAGGTATTTCAACCTAACAACACATCTTTTATTTTCTCATTGTTTTCTAAGTTTAAATTTATAATTTCATTTTCTTCACTACAGATCAAATTTTCTGGGAACCAAGTTTACTATATATGATGCACAACCTCCAAATACTGGTGCTAAAGTTGTCAAATGCCGCTCCACCAGGATAGTTAATATGAAACAGGTCTCCCCCAGGGTTCCTGCAGGGAACTATCCAGTAGCACATATCACATATGAGTTGAATGTCTTGGGTTCGAGGTAAGAGAGATGTTTCTGAGTTGACTGCTTCCTTTTTTTTTTTTTTTTTTTCCTAGGGAAAATTATACTTATATGCTACAAAGAAAAAGGTAATATCAGTGGAAAATAATTTTTTTACTCCCTCTTCTTTGAGGACAAACATTGATCTTATTAGCTGTCATGTAAGATGTTTTGGTCACCAATTTTGTTTGGTATTTTGAAATTCAGAGGTCCAAGGAGAATGCAGTGTGTTATGGATGGCATCCCTGCTTCTGCTGTTGAGCCTGGAGGAGTGGCACCCACACAGACTGAATTTTTGCATAGCAATTTGGATTCCTTGCCACTGCTTCCCTTTTTTAGATCAAAATCTACCCGCTCAGATAACTTCCATTCTGGTCCTTTGTCTGGTAATAAAGATGGAATGCTAGTGTTAAGGAACAAGGCACCCAGGTGGCATGAGCAACTTCAGTGCTGGTGTTTGAACTTCAATGGCCGTGTCACAGTTGCTTCAGTTAAGAATTTTCAGCTGGTTGCTTCCATGGAGAATGGAGGTGGCAGGCAAGAACATGAGAATGTTATACTCCAATTTGGCAAAGTGGGAAAGGATGTATTCACCATGGACTATCAGTACCCAATTTCAGCTTTCCAGGCATTTGCTATATGCCTTAGCAGCTTTGACACCAAGATTGCTTGTGAATAACACACTAGCAGGTGTGAAATCCAGTGGCTTATTTTGTTCCCTTTTTGATATTTTGTAGAAACAGAGCTTCCTAATCATATCACTTTTTTTTTTTTTTTTTCACTGCTTGTGCTTTTCTGAACCTGCTTAGATCTGTTTTTTCATTTTGTATACGTAACATCTTTCTGCACAACTGTGGTTTTAGACGTTCTTGTTTGATGAACTAATTTTGTGGTCACTCTCTGTGAATCTACCACCTTTATGGCCAACTGCTGTAATTTTTTCGTAGCAGTGAAATAAATTGCTTGGGTGTCTCTATGCTTGAAAATTGGAATTGAGCATTATATTGACATATTTTATTTATTTCTCTTAAGCAATTTCCCAACCACATTAAATTTCTTTCCTGCTATGTATGCATAAATAAGAATGCTCTCTCCAAGTGTTCTCACATAGTTTGGTACATGGGTTTTAGTTACCAAGTAGTCCGATATTAGGTGTTTCTTGCTTCCAACTTTACTTGTTTGAACTTTCCTTTTCTGTCGGTTCTTGAACATGCACATTTTAAGAGGGTACTCCTATTTTCACCTCAACCCTGTTACTAATGAAAGTTCCTGAATTGTTCTTGACAGGGTATCACATGGTGCAGGAATCACTGATTGCAGAGGCCATTGTAGCTGTACGGCACATGGATGCACTGCAAAAGAAGAGCAAAGAAAAATTTCTGGATAGCTCAATTACTTCCATTCTAATTGCCATGTGAAGAGTTAGGATCTTTATTTTTTTCAAAAAATTTTTCCTTGTACATATTAACTGTTTGTATTTTGAGCCAACCACAGCTTAGGTTGTGCAATTGCCAATGGCCGAACTATGGATCTGTTGAGTGCTAGATGCTTGGCAGCCTTAATTGGGAGTTGTTTCTTGAGTTTCCTTGTAGTTTTACTAGTTGAAGGCTATTGTTATTTCGGATGTTGTTTTCCTACCTATTAATGTGTAATTTTTGAAATGCTTGCCTTTCTTGAACGGTTAATTTGCTAATCACTCATTTCTGCTGACTGCTGAGAGTATATAAAACATGTTTATTTGCTCGTGGTACCGATCATATCCAAGCTCGAGAAATTATAATCCTTTTTCTTTGCTCTCTTAGTCGTTTCTGAAATAGTCGCCAGATAATAAGTTTTCGGTGCGAGTGTCATTGTTTTCAAATTACATCTGAAATAGTCGCCAGATAATAAGTTTTCGGTGCGAGTGTCATTGTTTTCAAATTACAATGGTGTATTTGTTACCCTGAACGTGTTTTAAAGGAAATATAGAAGATCTGAAGCTTTGATTATATTCTACCAGCTTGATAACATCATTAATTTGTCATTCATAAAAGTGTCAACAACAATCTAATGTGTAACAATTTGAGGGAAGAAAACAGATGACAATTTAAGGTGCATATATATTCAAACAAACAAAAACAAAGAAATGAAAGAGGTTCTCCTACTCCACACCGAGTATATATATTTAAAGAATCAAAACAGTAGAGGTTAGAACCCAAAACCGGAAGCAAAGCAGTGAATCAGAATGGTGGCGGACGTCCACCAGGACCTGGAGGACCATACGGACCACGAGGCCCGCCAAAGCAATCTTGTACCAACCAACAACAGCACAAGCAATAGAACCTGCAAAATTTTACAACCATGGGTTTACTTCAAATCTAACATCCATCAGCACGGACAAACTTACTTTGCATATCTTCATGTTTAATTGAAAGACTACCATGCTAACATTAACTAAACCGCAAGAATACTTACAAAGACGAAATCATGCTGCATATACCATCAGCACACCCTCCGAAAAATCCTCCAGGTCCTCCAAAACCCCCCCATGCTCCTCCTGGACCTGGTCCCCAAGGTCCTCCAGGACCCCAGTCAGGTCCGCCAGGTCCTGGTCCCCATGGTCCTCCAGGACCCCAGCCAGGTCCTCCAGGTCCCCCAGGACCTCCAGGACCCCATCCAGGTCCTCCGGGTCCCCAGCCAGGTCCTCCAGGACCTCCAGGTCCTCCAGGACCTCCAGGTCCCCCACCATGTCTGCCGGGATCCATTTCAAAGCTCTTTACTCTAGATTGCTAAAATGGAATGTTTCCAGAAGCTCCACCGTCTCCCTAAACGAGAGGGTTCCTGACCTTGCAATTGGATGAAGATTGTTTGGTTGGAAAATGAGATTCAAAGAACAGAAGCAGACGGTCGCCTCTATAAAGAAAATATTTTATTATAAGATGAACTTAAACAATATTGTTTTTGCTTTTTCTTACTGTTGAAGGCGCAAGCTATATCTGAATCTGGAGTTGCGGATGGCATATCTAATAAGAAAAAAAATCCCGGCAAACACTCGCGTAGCTGCAACTACCATTCTTCTTTCTTTCACCTACCATTACGACCCTGCGCATGCGCTCCTATACGAATGTCAGCTGCACAGTAACGTTTACGACTCTGCATGCATAGGGCCGTGGATACAGCCTTCTATTTGTTCTCTTTTCGTAATGAAACGAATTGCTTTGAGCTAGGATCATAAATTGACGATTGGGCCGTCCCTGATAAAACCAAGCTTATACAATTCTTCTTTCTTTTCATCCTTGGCCCAAAAAAATATGCCCAACCGAACCCAAGGTCCCTCTCTCTCTATCTTTTATATCATTTTCTGAACAATTTATACAACGCATTTTCTACATTAAACTATTGCATTAGGAATAAATCCTTGAAGCCCTGGAGTGATACCTTTGTAGCCTAGAATTACATGCTTCAAATTCTAACTCCGATAAAATTATAAAATTATTTATATAAGTACACCAATCCATTTGACCTCCTTTTAAAAAAAAAAAAAAAACTAATCCAATGACATTATGTAGATAAAATCAAATAAATCTGAATTATATATTGATTTATTTTCGCATTTTCAAATCCCAAATGCATCAAATTAAGATGTCCTTTTTTCATATTTGTTGATGTTTCTTCTAGACTTTTCCCTGTCTTTCTTTGCCTGTTCAGAATTTGCTTATGATTCAATCATGAGCTATTTGTCATAAGACTTGACATCATATAATCAATTCATTCATCTCTTTAAATCATTAATATTAACAACAATTGGGATATCTATTGGTGACTATTTTTTCTTAAATAATATTTGAAATTGAAATTATGATATATATATATATAATTGTGTTAAATTAGTTATTAAGAGATTTATTCATTTTTTATAATAGTGTATGAACTGTATCAAATTAGTTATAATCAAATGAACTGACACTGATGGAGAAAAGAAATTTCCTCATAGTTTAAGTTATATATTTACTAGCAGTGTAAAACGAGGTAGAGCAGCTTAAAATCCAGCATATTATTCTATTGATTCTAACTTATAGTAGCATGATAAAGGTCTTTCAACGTATATATAATACAATAGCATGACAAAGATCTCCCAATATGTTTGGAATAAGTTTCAATATCAATCAACAAGGAATGAAATCACTAATTGCTAGATTCACATGCAAATTATTGGATCATGGAAAAATAACTTCCAATAAAGAGAAATATGAAAACGAGTGAAACCCATCAGCATCTAAATTATAAAAAAAAAAAAAGAAATATTCGGTGTTTAAAATTTTATTAATTGAAATAAAATTATAAAAGCGAAATAGAGAAAATGTAAGATTAATAAAAATAAAAAAAACAAGGGTGCTGTGATTCCTGACACCAATGTACTCAAAAGAAGTCAATTAAATGACAGACCAATTTCATACATAAATTGAAAAAAATTATCAAAAAATACAGCAGGGAGATGGAGCTTTCATCTGGGACATGAATTAATGCTAGCCTCTCGTGAATGGATAGCACAACCAAAAAAAAAAAGGCAAAATTGGTCCCCAATTTTAGTTCTAATTTTTGCTTAAACAAAAATTTGGACACACTTGCTTGTTGTTGGCTGGTGGTCCATTCAGATTTTGCCTTCATTCATGGCCAAAAGTAGGTTAAATCAATCAATTTTAGCCATTCGATTATCAAAATCAAATATTTTCCCTTTTTTTTATTTATTTTGGCAATCTGGACCATTAGGACCATTTAATGAAGCAAACGACGGAAGAGGCCCATGATAGAAACTGCTCAGAGATCCTACGTGTAATTGATTACTCAAGGAAGGATTTAAAAAAAAAAAAAAAAAAATTGTGTGTGAGAGAACACCAAGCTAAAAATTATAAGTGGCCCCAACTCTGGAGTTATTTAATACTCATCATTATAGCAAATGATGCTACCCATTAACCACAAAATAATCTGCAGTTGCAACCCTCTTATCTTCTGTATGTTGTTTACAACAATGGAAAAAGTTATAGGCATATTACTGAAATTAAAAAAAAATAAAAAAGGTAAAAGTATATATTAAAAAAAATTATGTATCAACCGCGGTGAAATGTATCATTATCTTAAATTTACGTGTTTAAATTAAGAATCAAAATATTTTATTGCTTATATAATCGATATATTATTTATTTATTTAATAGAAATATAATGAATAAATAAATATGTAACTATAAAATTAGAGTATGTTGAGTGTGAGCATATGCAAAACTTAGTAGCAAAAGTTGACTCTCTAATCAAATCAAAATATGTTAGATCGAGGCATGCTGAAGCTAGACTTGTCACGTAGTGGACGAAAGTTTTTGAAAAAAAAAAAAAAAAAAAAAAGGGGAAAAAGAAAAGCTAATTTATAGAAATATAGACCAAAAGAAGATGATTATGCCCCTTTCTGTGGAAGAAATCAACATCCTAAGATTAAGATAAGATATTTCCCATTTCCTCTCATGCCTGACTAATGGGTGTGTGATATAGATAGGTGTCAGTCGCGGTTCTGTCAATGAATCATGACCCAGTTCAGTTCAGGTTTTTTAGATAGATTTTTCTTTGATTAAGGCCTAACTAATTTTGATTACCACCCTAATTCACTGACCTAATGGCCGCTGCCATATAGTAAAACGTGGGCTTAATTAGCTTTGTAGGTGCATGAAATGTTTTGCTGAATGTGACAGATCCGACAAATACTTCGATCTTATTATTACATGTGACCATGAAAGCGATGGATGGTGAACAAGATGCCATGAGAAAGTCTTGGATCCATCAAAACTCAAACAGTAAGTCGGAAAGATTAAAGTCCAAAGAAGCCAACCATCAACAACTGTATCTATATTAAAGAGTCTTCATCTTCTTACCAACTCAGATCTCACAAATAAAGTCTCCTATTGAGATCGATCGTACATAATTACTCATTGTCACATCTTAATTTCAGGAAAATAAAAAGTTAATTTAAAACTATAGTCTAAATATTATATTTGCTGTATTAATTGACTATGCTACAGTAGATATCTTATAAATTGGTCCATTCATGATGGATGAATGGTGCGGCATCCTGTCGTATCGTATGAAAAATTTTAAATTTATTTTATAAAAAATAAATAACCATAAATTACATCTAAACTGCAAATCTATTCCATGGTTTTAAAAAGATATTGGCACGAAATTAAAATGTGCTTATGCATGTAAGTGGACACCCAATCCAGCATGCATGGATTAGGCCGGCCGAAATAAAGTAGGAAAAGAGAAAAAGATTAGGTAAAAATGCAACTTTTAGTTACTTGAGGGTGAATATTTCACACGTTTACAATTATGAGAATTGAGTATATGTAGTAAAATCGAATTTTGGCAATCATTTTATCAAATGCAAAAATTTATACAAATTTACAAAAAAGGTTAGATAAAAAAGGGCAATGGTCAAGAGCAAAAGAGAAGAGATGCGTATGAGCCAATGAAGTTTGGACACGCAACCAGTGTCATCAATGGTGGAGGGCTTGGGGAGGCCACGTCCGCCAACCTCTAGCTTCCAGGAAAAAAAAAAAAATCAATTTTTGTATTTTTTAGGTTTTTCAATTAGCATCTAAACTTTATTTTTAACATTACTTGAAGTTAATTTTTGACTTCCGTCCCTCCTAACCTAACGATCAAGGTACATAAGATATCAAAGTTGAAGGTGCATGTTTAAATTTCCATTCTCTCTATTTTCTATTCCTAAAATAGTATGGAAACAGTCGTCGAGTTTTAAAATTTTAAGAAAATTGTGAGATAATTATACTTTTAATAAAAGTTTTTATATTTGATGAATTAAAATTATATATACATATATATTTACGTTTTAATTATCAATTTTAATAAATTTAAAATAAATAAGGTTAATAGATAGAGATATTTTATAATTATTTTGAGTATTTTTTGTCATTCAATAATAATTATAAATAAAATAATATTTATTTTGTAAAAAATAAAATAATCATAAAATGCACCGTTGATGCTGAGTGTTTGATAAATGTTGTGTAAAGAGCTCGCTTTTCCATTGTTTTCTTGCGTCAAAGGCCGCATTTTTTGTTGTACGAAAGACATAAAATAGAGAGAAAAGATGCACATAGGAGAAGTTTGTTAACAGGGAAAAAAGGAAGTGTCAAATTGAGATGATTGGACAGTGCAGGCCGGCAGTAGGGGGCAGACTTTGTTGCCACCCTCTACTCTTCGAAGCAAGCCGGTTGCTTTCTTTCTTTTGCTCTTTTCCCTTTTTCCCTTGTTTCATGGCGGTCCCCTCCGGAAACTCACTCACACCATTAAGAAACTGGCCTCTGGGTTCTTCTTATCAGGCATAATGAATGGCCTGTTTGTGGCTTTCTGTGGGTTGGGTTTTCTTCGACTTACAAATGCGGCATCATTTGTATCTTGTAAACATTTTCGTCCAGTGTGCGTCCAGTAGCGTAGAAAAATAATTACGTTATGGGTATTATTTATTGAAATATAAAATTACAAATTGGGATTCAATTTTATGATGTTAAAAGTTTAAACTCCAATTTTTCTTTTGTGTTTAATTTTAGAAGAATTAAATTCTTCAAAAATAAAATAAAATAATTTCAGTGATTACAATGTTTTTTTGGTACTCTTTTTCTTCTTTGCATAACTGGAGAGATAGAGACTGGTTATAAGTGTCAACTTCTTAATCTGCCTATCTTCGTTTTCTTGAAGTGTGAATATTCGTGCTTATCTAGGCTTTTTATATTTAGCTGGCATGGACATTGGCCAAACACGAAGGTCCAAATGGTAATTTATCTCCGAAAAAATTATTCCTATTATATAATTTATCAAAATATTTAGATTATATATATTACTTACTAGTTGGTAGAAGGTATTTTCGATTAAAAAACATCTTAAATTTTAAATATTAAATAAATGATATCTAATAATATGATATATTTTATTACTAATTTAATGTTTAGATTTTCAATAATTATGATATTTATCATGAAATGGTTGAATACAATCAAAATATATAAATTATTAAAAAAATCAATTATGAAACGTGGAAGGAAAAAATGAAGAAAAAAGGCTCAACAACTATGAGTTGTATCAAATTACCAATTAAAGAAATATATAAAATTGTATATTAATTCATTGAATATATAAGGGGATTGAAAAAGATATTCTTAGATTGATCCTGACAACAAATGAAAATTTTATTCAGAAAAAGAAACAATGACACTTTACTAAGCGAATATCCAAGTTTAATTTATGTGACATAATAAGCTAAGGTTACAATAATCAATTGGCACTATTTATATGATGTTCCATTATATTCTTCCTATGTACATAATAAGATCAATATTCTAAATCAAATAATTAAATGTTTATGATTAATATTACAAATTTATTTTAAATTTAGCATAAACGTCTTTATTCAGTTAATTTATAATATATACAATTTAAGCTCTGCATAGTATTCTAAATAATATATGGATATTGATATAAAAAGATAAAATATTTTGTAATATATAATAAAAATATTCACAATTTTAATTTTAACATAATATATAATTATATATTTATGCTGTTTGATTAATCGGTTGTCGTATGTTGATACAATACTTGGTACATGAATTTCAAAACATTTTGTTCTAAAATGATATGCTAGCTAGCATGCCAAAGCAGGATCTTCTAATGATTGGCCAAATACTTTCTTCCTAACAACTCTTACCTAACTTTAGGCTAAAGTCTAAAATAGGCCTCCCTTAATTATATTACCTTCTAAAATACCTAGACTTTACCATGTCATTAAGGTTAGGATTATAGTCCAATTATATACCCTAGCTAGGTGATTAATCTTCAAAATCCTACACTTGAAAAGGAAAAAGGGTAATTGATAGATTAATTGTTTAATTAATTATAATAGTCAACTAATGATGCTTTTGTATATTGTAAAGAATCTCTACTATAGGAACCATAATCAATTCAGTATTTAAGTGTCCCTCTCAATCTCTATCTTCCTTATTCCCTTTCAAGTTATAGTCAAAAAAAGTTGGCCATAAGTCCCTTTTCTTTTCCCCCCTTCTCTTCGCAAGCATCTAATTGGCTTGCAATTTGCAAGTAATTATTAGCAACAAAATAGAAATATTTTCCGTTGATGTATATTGTATTCGATATTTTACTTCTTTTTTTTTCCATGTACAATGTGGATCAACTATCGAATTCAAATATGAAATTTTTAGTGTTTTTTTTAGTACTTATGACCACTAGATCATGACTCACCGATAAATTTTATTTAATTATAAAGTTAAAGTGTGTTATCTTTTAATTTCATAGTTGAAATAAAAAACATTAATTTCATTCAAAATTAAATTAATGCAAACTGATATCATCCAGTATGTTCTCGCCTAATTAGAGGTTTCTTACCCCCTAAATAAGGACACTTAGATTAGTAAGAAGGCAGCTCCGTCCGGAATGGGGACTACCCCAAAGTGGAGTCCTGAGCACAAAAGGAACACTCTCCTACCGAGATTATGATTCACTATCTTATACGGAATCTGACTCCTCCCAGGTTTGAGTATTACTATATATAGAGCCCTACATCCCTCACAAAGGGACATCTCATTCTCACATACTCTAGCTATCTTGTATTCTCCTTACTTGTATTCTCTAACTTAGGCATCGAAGTGTTCGTGGGGACTCTCCCCACCTCTCACCTTACCTTCTGTTTGTGGATTGCAGGACACCAAGCCCAAGGGTTCCGGAAATCAATTATCAAGTGGCACCGTCTATGGGAAATCCTTGGGAAAAGCCATTCATTTACTTGTTAAGCTAAAGACATCTTCACTATGACTTCTAGTCCACCACCAGCCCTGACTCCTAAAGCTGGCACCAACCCTTCTGCACCTATCCTTTCGACCGACCTCTCAGACCCTCTCCTAGTAATAGTGCTTCCACCCACCTTACAACATGTTGGAGCCTCATCCAAGCATATACCTTCACTCCCTGATAACACTCCGAGATACCTGTCCTTGGGCACAGACCTCCCGTATTACGCTCCGCTACAACACCATCAATCAATACCTTCTATACCTTTTCCAAGTCTACTAGAAACACTAACAATAACCACTCCAAATTTAAACACTGTAAACCAAACACTCAGCCTCAATCAAACTAGCAGGGAAGCCATAGTAAAAAATATTCAGGCGCAGATAACTTTGATGCAACAACAGCTAAATGCTATAATACAAAGTGAGTGCTCTGAGTCGGCTCAAAATGATGATAACACAACACCCCGACAAGCCCCGGGGATGAGCATGGGGAAGGGTAAAGCATCAGAAGGGGAGTGCAATTCAACCATTCCAACTCTTGATGATTCAAAATTAGCTCAGAAGGTTGAAGAAGTAATATGCAAAGCCCAGACCAAACCTAGAAAGGAAGAAGAATGTGTTATGGATAGTAGAACTCCATTTTTCGGCATAATAATTTAGATGGAGATCCTTAGTAAGTTCAGAATCCCGCAGTTTGATCAGTACGATGGGACAGGAGACCTCATCAATCATATATCAGCGTTTCGAATAAAAATGCTGCTCCAAAATGTAAATGATGGAATCATGTGCAGAGTCTTTCCAAGCACGCTTATAAAGAATGCTCAAAAGTGGTTTCATCGACTCTCGGAGAATTTCGTCACTTCTTTCGAGGATCTAGCAGAACAGTTTCGTATCAGATTCATCACTAATATTCCCCCAGCTAAAAATATCAACGATCTTCAGATGTGCCGACAAGAAGTTATTGAATCTTTGCGGAGTTACCTTGACCATTTCAATAAAATAGCCATGCAGATTGAGCATCTTGTTGATGAAGTCGCCATAGAAGCTTTGAAAAATGGCACTAGACTCGGCAAACTTAAAGATAATATAATGACTAAAGAATCGAGTACCTTTGTAGAAGTAATGGCGATGGTGGTCCGGATGATAAAAATAGACGAAGATAGAAGGATGCGACGAGAGGAAGATAGGCCATCGATCAAGGATAAACGACCGAAACATAGACGAGCAAGCTTCCCAAAAATAAATTTTAGAAATCTAGCAGAGAGATTTGATAGGGACGTGAAAAAATATACACCTTTGAACACCTCTCGATCCAAAATCCTCACATGGGTCAGGCAAAATGGAGTTGGGATCACCCCAGCCAATAGAATCAGCCCAAGCTGGAGATTTACCCGGGATAGAGGACAGTACTGCGAGTACCATCGGGAATACGAGCATGACACAGAAGGCTGTAGAGAGCTGAAGAACACCATAAAAAGACTAGTGCAGAGGGGAAAGCTCAATAATTTCATAAACACACCGAGGAGAAGCGGAACCTCCGAAAGTCAGGAGCAGGACAAGCCCGAAGCAAAGAAAAATAGAGGGAGCCGATTGGAATGATCAACATGATCATAAGGGGAGAAAACATCGAGAAGAGATTAAAGCATAGTAGAGGAGAAAAATCAGTACCTGGGAGAAGCGATATTATGTTCAATTCAGAAGATAATTCGCATTTACACCACCCCCATTATGATGCTCTGGCAATAACTACGTGCATAAATAAATATTGGGTAAAAATACTACTGGTCGATAATGGAAGTGCTATCAATGTATTATCTAGAAATGCATACAAAGCAATGGGTGGCTCCATCACCAACTTGAAAGCCATCCAGAACCCCATCATAAATTTTTATAGTGGAACCGTACAACCGATGGGGATTGTCAAACTGAACCTAGAATTTGGAATGAGGAGACAAAAGTCATCCGGGTTGTATTTAATGTAGTGGATATACCGCTGGCTTATAATAGGATTATAGGACAGCCGACACTCTATGAGGCAGATGCAGTCACTGGCATCCGGTGCTTAACTATGAAAGTTACAGTCAAGAATGGAACCCTTACCATTCGGGGAGATCAGCATATGGCCAGACAGTATTACCAAATGGCCATGAAGCCTCATGCGGAGGCTTTTCCCTTAGAGGCATGGGAAGTTGAGAAGCAAGGCACTGATCCACAACCAGTAGAAAACACGGAGACCTTACAAATCACAAAAGGAAAGATCGTGAAAATTGGTAATGCACTCAATCGGAATATCAGAGAAGAAATAAGGGAAGTCCTTACCAGACACTCGGAGGATTTTGCCTCACAGGCATCTCAGATTGTCGCTGTAATATCCCGTATTTTTAAATATTTTAATATTGCATCAGGATATGCAGTGTTAATAATTTTTGTATATATTTATGATATTTTATGAGTTGCTATTTAATTAAAATTTATTTTTAATTTTTTATTATTATTTTAAGTGTTTTACGTAAAATTTTTCCGGGGCTTGCATTTTCGGAGAAATTTTCACGTAAATAATTTACTATTAATTATTTTAAATAGATTTACGGACTTGCATGAACTCATACATATTTTTAAAATACTAAATAAAGCCTATGTGTGTATATATTTATTTAATTAGGGTTTAATTTATTATCCTAATATTTTATTATTTATTTATTTGATTTATTGTTAGTTAATTATTTTTATGTAGCATATAAATTATTAAAATATTAAATGTGTGTTGTGTGATTTTTCCAAGTATTTTATTAATACACTATATTAAAATATATATATATATATATATATATATATTTTATTATTTTTCTTTTTCTTTCTTTCTTTTTTCTTTTCTTTTCCCTTCGGTTTCTTCTTCTTCCTCCCCGACAACTCACTTCCTCTCACCCTCGCCGTCCGATCACCAACCGTCAGTGTGCCTTCCCCTGCGTGTCGCCGTTCTCCTCCGCTGCCTTGCCGTCCCAGCCGTCTTCTCTGGTAACGACTTGCTCGTTTTCTGCCATTGTTGGCTGAAATCCAAGCTTCAACGTTTCTTCCTCCTCTAGCCACCAAACTTCACGTTTTCGGTGTCTTTGGACTCCTCTAGCAATGGTAATCTTGATTTTAGCTTTGGTTTGAGCTCAAATTCCCTTGAATTCCTTGTTTTTTAATTTTTCTCATTTTGGCCGAATTAGGTTTTTGATTTTTTTTTTGAATTTTTCTTGTTGATTCATGAAAAGTCCATTAAAAAATGTTGATCCTAGTAGCTTAATCTACATTTTTGAATTTTTGTAGAATTTTCGGAGATTATTTTGATTTTTGGGTATTTTTGAATATTTTATTATTATTTTCTAATTTTCGGAAATTAATTAAATAAATTATGAAATTGTGTTTTATGGTAAATATAGGTGTTGAAATGAATTATATGAATTTATTTTGAATTTTTATGAATCTCTATGTATTTATTTTGAATTTAATTAGTTTATGGAATTTTTGAAAAATAGGGTTAATTGTGTTTGTAATTGAATTTAATTGGTTAATTGAGTTTAATTATTAATATTATTGATAAATATGTTGAGAAAATTAATTTTTTGCAATTATATTATTTTTGGTGAATTTTTGGATTAATTTTAGTATATTTATATATATAGGGGCATTTTGGTAATTTTACCCTAAATTGACTAAAAATGTAATTAAATTGGTTTTAATAGTTATTTAAGGTATAAAAATGATTTCTAAAAATTATTTAGTATTTTTAATTAATTAAAACTAATTTTTGTGAATTATTTTCAATTATATATATAATATACGATTTTACTAATAAAATGAGTTTTTATCGGGTTTTAATGTGTTTTAAGGCCAATTATGTAATTTCTATTTATAAAATGAATTTCTATGTTATAAGGGTATTTTTGGTAATTCTGAAATTGTTATGTGATTGTGGACCCCGGTCGGTAGACTGTAGTTTGGATTCCGACTGAGGGATTGTGGATGAGTTATTATGCCTGTTTTTCGAAGTGTATTTCTTTACAGGACCGGCTCTACTCTTTGAGTAGAGAGATGTCCATTTTACAGGGGAGGTTCTGCCGAATTTTCGGTAGAATCCTCGTAAAATGTGATGTCCGGTCAAACCCTAATTCTGTTTCTATGTCTAATATTCTAGATCGAGTTTTTAGGATTTTCTGTTAGGATTATTCTGATGTCTGTTATTTATTATTTTTTTAGTTACCCTGAGACTGAGGGCTAGTGGACCAGGCTCGTCGGACCTATCTTGAGGAGCGCACTAAGTGTGAGTTGCTATTTTATATATATGTGCTCTAGGGTGCATGATTTTAGAAATATATGTTTTATCTTGATTAAATATGCATAAATGATTTAATGATTACTTAAGTTTATTTTTAGTTTATTTTGGTTTATCTTTAGTATATCTTCGGTATATTTTAAATTATGTGCATGTTTTGCTAATAAATTAGGTTTAAAATGTTTTTAAATACATTTCTAGCTTATTTTGTAATTTGATTGGATTTATTTGACGTATATATACTCAAAATATACCTGATTTACTTTTGGTATATTTTCAGTATATATATGGTTTATGTTGTAATTTATTTCAAATTCATGCATCATTTACTTTTATGAATGTATGCTTTATATTTTAATGAAGGATATCAATAGAACGTGCTACCTAGTGGGCAGCACTATGACCGAGTACGTACCGGTACGCTTATAGCATTTAGGCTATATTACTAACCTATTTGTGGATATTGATTGGATATAATTATTTGATGTGTGAGATATGGTTTGGAGGTGTGATTGTTGGAGCTCGGTTGACCAAGTGTCTCGGGGCCAATCACACTGACAGTCAGACTACTGGAGCTCGGTTGACTTAGTGTCTCGGGGCCAGTCTACTGTCCCAATGGAATAAGTGAATATATTTGGAATAAGTGAGCCTGTATGGCTAGAGTGTTGTCTAACATTGCTTTGAGGTTACGATATTCTAGCGTTCTATTTGATCCTTCATGAACTATGATTTTCAATAAAAATATATAAAATGATTTTATTGCATCTGTGTGTATTTGCCTGTATATGTATATATTAGATATATACTGTTGATTGTGTGTATTGGCATTTAGTATGCATGTATATATATTATAGTAATTCACTCAGTGAGGTCTGACTCCCCTCTGTTGATTATTTTTTCAGGAGAGTCTTCTTCTTCAGACCTCAGTAGCAGGCCTGTAAGCCGGATTTCTTCCGCCCCGGCTTCTTTATGTAAACTGCTTATGTGAGTCTTGAGTTTTATTTTATCTAGACACTGCAGTAGTTATTAAATTGTTAAAGAGATGTTGTATTATATTTGAACTGGATTTGTATTAAAAAGTTTATATATATGAGATGAGGATTTGATTTAAATTCCCTGGTGGTGGATTATTATTTTTATATTTATGATTTTATTTCCGCTGCATTAAAAGTTGTTGCTATTACTATTGCACGTTTTATTTTATTTTTAGGCTTGCTACGGGTTCCGAATTCGAAAGAATTCCCGTTCCCTAGCGCCGGTCATGGCCCCTGCTTTGGGTCGTGACAGTCACCTGTCACTGCCTAAACATCAAATCGGGAGCCAAGCTAATAGCACAGAAAAAAAGAACCTTTGCCTACGAAAGGCAGAGAATAATTACTGAAGAAATAATGAAGCTGTTAGCAGCTAGGTTTATTAAAGAGGTTACTCACCCGGAATGGGTAGCTAATGTGGTACTAGTCAGAAAAGCAAACGGGAAGTACAGAATGTGTGTAGACTACACTGACCTTAATCAAGCATACCCTAAGGACAACTACCCATTGCCCACGATTGACCAGCTCGTCGAATCCATCGCTGGTCACGGATTATACAGCTTCATCGATGCGGCACAAGGTTATCACCAGATTTTGATGAAAGAAGAGGATCAAGAGAAAACGTCCTTCATCACCCATGAAGGATTGTACTGTTACAAGGTAATGCCCTTCGGATTAAAAAACACCAGGGCCACATATTAAAGAATGATGAACCAAGTCCTCTAAAACTAGATTGGAACAAGCATAGAGGTATACATAGATGACATCATCATCAAAAGCAAACATCCGGAACAGCACCCAGTAGACGTAGATCGGGTTCTCCAACTACTGAGCAAATCCATAATCAAGTTGAATCTTGAAAAATGTATCTTCGGAGTTCAAGCAGGCAAATTTCTAGGATTCATGATATCTCACTGGGGCATTGAGGCAATCCATAAAAGATGGAAGCCATACTCATCATGGAAGCACCGAAGAACATCCATGAGGTACAAAAGTTAAACGGTAAAATCACCACATTAGGGCATTTCATTTCTTGCTCGGCTAGGCGGTGTCTACCATTGTTCCGAGCTCTAAAAAATTTTAGGAAGTTTCAGTGGTCCACTGACTGCCAGGCAGCATTCAAAGACATTAAAAGATTTTTAACCTCACCACCCCTACTCAGTCGGCCCGTCCTAGATGAGACCTTGTATTTGTACCTTTCTATTGGATAAGAACACATCGCTTCAGTACTGGTAAGAGAAGAAGGAAGCCAGCAAAACCCTATTTATTATGTCAGTAAGATGCTCTGAGGACCTGAAATTCGGGATCCCATGTTGGACAAGCTAGACATGGCTGTGGTCCGTGCCTCTCAAAAGCTTCGGCATTACTTCTAGGCCCACCATATCGTTGTCCGATCTCGTTATCCACTACGAAAAATCTTATAAAGACCAAAGACCTCAAGCAGGCTAGTACAGTGGTCGGTATTACTTAGTGAATTTGATATCGACTATGAGCCCCGGGCAGCAGATGAAAGCCTAGGTATTAGCAGATTTCATGCAAGAAATGGCTCCAGAAGACATAGCCTTAACCAAATCACTGAAATGGAAGCTCTATGTTGATGGAGCATCCTCAGCTCAAGGTTCTGGTGCAAGAATAATCTTAAGAGGACCATACAAGGTTCACATTTGATACGCGATTTGAATTGAGTACAATGCCACCAACAATGCAGCCGAGTATGAAGCACTCATTATGAGTTTGAAGTTGGCCATTGAAGTCAGGGCTGAACACCTCATCATATACTCGGACTCCTAATTGGTAGTCAACTAAGTCAGTGGAACATTCCAAGTCAAAGACACTTACATTGCCAATTATGAAGACAAAGACATGCGGCTCTTGCAACACATTGAACGGGACGGAGGCCGATGAGAGATCATCCAAATTCCCAGGGAAGAAAATAGTGAGGTCGACTTCTTGGCCAAATTCGCAGCTGAAAACAGTCAAACATTCCGAGATATGAATTTCACCGAGTTGCTAACCAATCCCAATATAGAAGACCCCAAAGTTTTGGAGACACAGGTAGTCTCGGAATGGATGCGACCTATAATCCAATATCTGGAGCACGAAACACTCCCAAAAGACAAGCTGCAGGCTCGAAAGCTCAAGACCAAGGTAGCTTACTATTCCATCCATCAAGGGGAGCTCTGCCGAAAATCCCTTTCACACCTATGGTCCAAGTGCATGTCACCAGAGGAGGGAATTACATACTTTGAGAAATCCACGAAGGAATTTATGAAGCGCATGAATCCCAGTATTCACTCATTTGAAAGGCACTGCTCTAAAGGTATTACTAGCCCACTATGTCCAAAGATGCCCAATAGCTAACGCAAGCATATCCCCAGTGCCAGCACTATGCCTGACTCAATCACAAATCTTCTTGGCCCTTATATCCCATTGGCAGCCCTTAACCATTCGCTATATGGGGGATGGACATCCTTGGTCCTTTCCCTCCTTCTACCTCGCAGAAAAAGTTTTTAATTGTGGCTATTGACCATTTCATTAAGTGGGTATAAGTAGAAGCAGTCCCAACTATCACAGAAGCCCGAATATAACACTTCTTCTGGAAGGAGATCATTTGCAGGTTCGGCATCCCCCACACTTTAATTACTGACAACGGTAAACAGTTCGACAATAATAAATTCAGAGGTTTTTGCTTAGACCTTGGTATAAAGCTGTGCTTCACCTTAGTAGCCCACCTGCAGATAAACGGACAAACGGAAGTCACCAATAGAACTCTCATGCAAGGATTAAAGAAGAGACTTGACGAGAAAAAGGGAAATTGGGTTGAAGAACTTAACAACATCATCTAGGCCTACAGAACCACACATCAATCATCCACTGGTGAGATACCATTCAAGTTGACTTATGGCATGGACGTCGTAATACCAGTGGAAATTAGTTCACCAAGTTACTTGGTAAGCCAGAATCTCAATCACACTATCAACAACGTTGACGCCCGGATATGCCTAGATCTACTAGAGGAACAGAGAGAATAAGCTACAGCCACAACTGAAGCACATTGAAAAAAGGTGACACGGTACCATTGTCAATGGCATCACCCAAAATAATTCAAGTTAGGAGACTGGGTACTTAAGAGAGCAGATGTTGGAAAAGACAGCTCAAGAACTGGCAAGTTAGGTCCATACCAAATCTTGGCAAGCACAACCAAGGGAGCATATAAACTAAGAAAAAGAGGAGGTAAAGAACTACCATGATTTTGGAACTCTGACTCTCTCAGAAATACTGTTAATAAGATTGTATTCAACACCTGATTCAATAAAGTCTCTCTTCATTAATAAAATGCCCTTATATGTAATTGGTTATAAATATATATATATATATATATATATATATATATATATATATATATATACATATTTACTCTACTATATGTACACCCGAAACCCCAGGCCCAAAAACAGAGGGGGAAACCTCATCAACAGTCTCTGAATGCACTACAAACCCAGTACCAATAGCAGCCTCTACAGTCTCCCTTGCAGGGTTAGAACTAGCCTTTCATTGGGCGTCTTCCTCTGCAATAAGTCTGGCAAGGTCTGCTGGCGTTATTCGATCCAATGCCCCTAGATCCAGTCCCGAGTCTTGAGAGAGCAAGATCCTCTTACACTCAACCCGATAAGCTTTGAGAAACCCTCATACCATGCCTTGGTACGCCTTCTTGTCATTTGCTCAGGATTTCTCAAGCTTCGCCAACCTCCCTTAGAGCTCAGCGATTTGAAGATCCTGCTCTTTGATCCTCCTCGTCAGCTGGGCTTGACTATGTTCCAGCTCAGAAACTTTCTTCTGATTCACCTCAGCATCAGACTTGGCCTCAATATATTTTATCTGACAGTGCTTTAGGGTTGCCTTCGTACCATCCAGCTTCTTCTCAATATTGATGGCTATGGTTCCCACCTTCGTTTCCTTTAGGTTGTACTAGCTCTTCAGGTAGAAGTACTGATCCTTTACCAATAGCAACGCCTGAGTCATCTGCCATAAAAAAAAGTTAGCTTCAACAAGAAACACATACGATAACAACATCAGTGGCAGAAGCTAACTTACCTCTAGTGACTGGCCAATCATGGAGTCAAGCAACCCCTTCGGGCCCTTATCGGACAAACGTTGCATATCACCGAGTAGCCTTAGTGATTCGACGTACTGATCCCATACTTAGCTGTTGGAGATGCTCAGGGGCTTCATCCGCTTCAATATCCAGCCCCTCATATTTGGACACCTAGATAACTGTGGGCGCTAAACGTAAATCTCCTCATCTAGCCCCTTTGCATTCGACTCCAGATCAATCAGCCGCCTCTTTCTTTGGCCAACCTGCTTCGGCTATATAATTTCCATCGCCGCTTTGCCCTTGGGGTTGGCAGGAACCGCTTCAGGTGCACAGGAACTTTAGGTTTAGGGGAAGGAGAGGCCCGAACTTCCTCCGGAGCAGCCGGCTCATCAACTAAGGAAATCCTACCTGCAAAATCAAAAAAGTTAGCCATCTATAGTCACAAAAATATAGCAAGTCAAAAATATAGCTCAAAGTAAAATAAACGTACCAGGGGAGTGAACGCGACTCAGACAGACTCTCCATAGGTACCTCCAGGATGCATCCTTTGCCGATTGAGCTTCGGCAAGCCCATTGAGATGTAGCCGCAAAACCATCTCTATATCATGGTTAAAAATTTTTTCAGGATGGGTCACCTTAGGACACTCGTCAGACCATATCCTCCAGACATCCAAAAAGTCTGACTTATGCTCTATAATAAAAAAATGGTGTCTCTACTTCTTGTGGAGATCCAGAAGCTTTACAAAAATGGTATGGTTAGGTACAGCTGACAGGGAGAACATCAACTCTCCCTTCTTTCTAGTCAGCCTGTATAAATATCAGAAAATATCTAAATCGAGTTCTCTCCCCTTTTCATACATCAGTTGGATGAACCCGGTCAGTATCCTATAGCTATTCAGGTGAAGATGACCGGGTGCTATATTATTTCTATTCAAAAATTCCTTTACAAAGGGATCTAGAGGAAATTTCAAACCCCCCTCTGGCTGGGCAAAATACATTACTAATTTACTTAGCCCTAACAAGGGAATATGGGCCCTAAACTTCCTATTTACGACGTGAAGGGTATAATCGGCGGGGATACAGAAACGCTTTTAATACCACCCCAATAACTTACTATCTACATTTGAGATAAAAAGGTCAGAACTAACTTCTTCCCTTAGGGCCATAGTGAAGAAGGGAAATACACAATAGTAGAAATGAGGAAAAAGAAGAAGAAAAATAAAAAGATCACCTGGTTGTCACAAGCAAGAATTACGGCAGGCAAAAATGAAAACAGCAGAGGCAATATCATTGTAGCGAAGGCAAGAACAATAAAAAAATAAAGAAGCAAAATACGCCAGTTGACAAGCGCATCAGTATTTATAAAGACACAGAAGGATTTGGAAGCACGCCATTAACTGCCCTTATTATTGCTATGTTCCTCCCTAGGCCATTAGGGGCCTTTTAGGGATAAAAAAGCCCATTAGATGAGGAGTCGTGACAACGGCGGCAAAAACACTTTGTTTATTGACATACGAAATAATGCATCACTCATGCATCCCTAAAAGTTGAAGCGACGCCACCACGTGTCGGCCCGCCCATATTTCAACTGGGCCACTTCATCAAGCTACTCAGAATGCATCCAAGCAACGTTTTCAGCCCATTCTGAGTATCCGAGCATCTAAGTCTCGCTTATCTAAGTCCAGTGACTGAAGCTGGCACCCTTATGTCACTTTTGTAGTACTGAGGTTCCGAGCATATAAGCCTCACGTCCATGAATCGAGCATCTAAGTCTCACTCATCTAAGTCTAGTGACTGAAGTTGGCACCCTCAAGTCGCTTTTGTAGTACTGAGGTTCTGAGCATATAAGCCTCGTGTCCATGAATCGAGCATCTAAGTCTTGCGCATCTAAGTCCAATGACTGAAGCTGGCACCCTCAGGTCGCTTATGTAGTATTAAGGTTCTGAGCTCATAAAGCCTCGCGTCAATGCACCGAGCATTAAAAATCCAGTGACGACTGGTTCTGTCATATCATTTCTAAAGGGATGGGTTAATCTATTGTTGTGCTCATACACACTTGGCGGATATCCAAGCTCTACAGATTATGATTCAGCAACAACCATCTCGATACTCGGCATCGAGGTCTACTCTTATTGTGACTGAGGATGGCCACCTCAGCTTACTCGCCTCTATTACCGTATTATACCCTTTATGAGAAAGCATCAGTATCCTACCTGGACATGACAGACATAAATATTCGAATACCTCGGGGGGGACTCTTGATACCATCCAGTATGTTCCCGCCTAGTTAAGGGCTCCTTACCCCCTAAATAGGGACACTTGGATTAGTAAGAAGGTAGATCCGTCCAGAATAGGGACTACCCCAAAGTGGAGTCCTAAGCATATAAGGAACACTCTTCTACCAAGATTATGATTCACTATCCTACACAGAATCTGACTCCTCCCAAGTTTAAGTATTACTATATATAAAGCCTTTCATCCCTTACAAATGGACATCTCATTCTCACATACTCTAGCTATCTTGTATTCTTCCTACTTCTATTCTCTAACTTAGACATCAAAGTGTTCGTGGGGACTCTCCCTACCTCTCACCTTGCTTTCTGTTTGTGGATTACAGGACACCAAGCACAAGGGTTCTGGAAACCAATTATCACATACATTATTTCAATTTAGAAAACCCTATATCTATCTCAAAACAGCAATATGAAAACTGATAAAAAAAAAACAACAACAACAATATGAAAAGAATTAGATTTTTTTTCTTTAACAAAAGAAAAAACAAAGGAACAAATAAACTTTGAATTAAAGCTGCGATCCAAGGGAATGCTATAACATGGTAAGAGGGAATATCAAAATTTTGGGCACTTTGATTCCTTCATTGGTATTTTGTGTATATCCAGTTTCATGAAAATATACTGTTCCAAAATTAACATTTTGTTATAGTGCTCTTATCTCCTTTCTAAATAGATGAATATTTATATTTGTTGTCGCTCAATGGTTACCGATGTATTTGAAGATCTCTCCATGATATTTTTTATCTACGTAATTTGATTGTCCAAGAATATTCTTACTATATTAGAGTCTTTGTTACCTGTCTTTAATTTTGAATCTGACTATCTTCATATTTAGATGTTCAGTGAATGTTCATAAAGTCGGTGTCTGAGTACTCGATAATTGGCAAGAATAAAATCAAAAGAATTTAGACTCATGTGTCTAGAACTTAAATAATTGAGAATCGGGCCTTGATGTCTGACTATCTTTGGGTTTTAGATGCTCAAATCTTTTTATGTTTAATGCTCGATGCTGCCTGGATATCTAAGATTGTGATAACAGAGACTCGGATGTTCGAGAGTTGATAAGCTTCAGTGCTATAATTCAAATTCTTATTGCTCATACTTTTTGAAGTTCAGACTCGGATGCTCAAATTTTTTAATACTTAGACTCAAATGCTTGATGGTCTCATGCTTTAAAACTTCGTCCCTCAAAACTTGATAGATGCTCACAAAACAGACGTTTGCTTGTTTGAAGTTTTAACGTATGGAATTTCAAGGCTCAATAATTAAGAAAATAATTTCAGTCTTGCATTTATGATTATTCCCCAACTTTGATGGTGATTTGGTGTTCAGTAAGCTCAATAATCCAAGCTTGGAAGCTCGATGCTCTTAATTAATTCAGTATTTAAGTGTCCCTCTCAATCTCTATCTTCCTTATTCCCTTTTAAATTATAGTCAAAAAAAGTTGGCCATAAGTCCCTTTTGTTTTTCCCCTTTCTCTTCGCAAGCATCTAATTGGCTTGCAATTTGCAAGTAATTATTAGCAACAAAATAGAAATATTTCCCGTTGATGTATATTGTATTTGATATTTTACTTTTTTTTTTTTACCCATGTACAATGGGAATCAATTATCGAACTTAAATACGGATTTTTTAGTGTTTTTGGAGCACTTTGGCGACTAGATCATGACTCCCTGGTAAATTTTATTTAATTATAAAGTTAAAGCTTGTTGTCTTTTAATTTCATAGTTAAAAATAGAAAAAAAATTAATTTCATTCAAAATTAAATTAATGCATACATTATTTCAATTTAGAAAACCCTATATCTATCTCAAAAGAGCAATATGAAAACTGACAAAAAAAAAAAAAAACAATAACAATATGAAAAGAATTAGATTTTTTTTTCTTTAACAAAAGAAAAAAGAAAGGAACAAAGAAACTTTGAATTAAAGCTGCGGTCCAAGGGAATGCTACAACGTGGTAAGAGGGAATATCAAAATTTTGGGCACTTTGATTCCTTAATTAGGAATGAAATTAATGTTGTTCTGTGGTCCAAATAAAGGTTGATGTTCATTTTCTTGTTCAAAACTCTATGTGGGAATCCTTAGAAATGAGCATTAGCTCTCTTAATTATAGTTTTTTAAAATTTAATGATTTGCTTATGTTTTTCACTTTTAATTTGTTTCTTAAGAGAAAAATGTCCCACTATTCTCAAAAATAATATTTGCATATTTAATATAAAGAAAAAAATGTGCAAAAATTATGTTTATTGGTATCAATAATTATTGGGATTAGTTGAAAAGATAGTTATTTTTACTTAAATAACATTTTGAATTCGAGTAATAATATATATAATTGTGTTAAATTAATTGTTAAATGATTGAATCATATTAATTAGACTTTAATTAACTTTCAATACTAATAATTGAGACAAAAACAAATTATATTTATTGGTAGTGGTTGCTATTATTTATTATATGAAAGATAATTGGCAAAAATTATTGATATTTAAGATAAATTTCCTAAAAAAAATCAAAATCTAATAGGTAGATTGGACATAAAGGACTAATAAATACATTCCAATGATTTTTTCTACTTCTGCAAAAAAGAAGAAGAATAATAAGAGAAGGATTATTGTCAAGATCAAAATTGTGAAAAAATAAAAGTGAAAAGGAAAAAAAAGTGTAAAGGTGTACAAATAATGAAATTTAATAAATGTTTTGGCATGATGAGTGATATAATGTGGGATGTATAAATGGCAATTTTCTTTTGACATCACATGGTTGGCTCTAACTGCATTATTGTATTATTATTATTATTATTATTATTATTATTATGATGATGTTGCTGTTGGGAGATGTCATCAATGGCTTTAATGGCTCTAAGTTAAGTCCATAAAAAGATTCAGGTGATTAAGTGTCTCCATTGTCATCACTGCTATTCTTTTTTGCAATTATTGAACTTATTCATACCTACGTGGATTGCAAATAAAATACCTATCCATGAAATTATTCATTAAATTATTGAATTTTAGGGCCGGACAATTACTTTGTAAACTCAGTATTAGGAAATTAAATAATCTGGAAATTAATATTCGATTAATTAATAAGTTATATATTAATTTAAATCATTGTTGTAAGTACTACTTAGGGTTTGATTTCAATCATCTTGGTTGATTAATATTATTGATGGGTTTATTATTTATGTAGTGGATAATTTATAAAGAAGGAATTTATGTACAATTTGTGATTGATTTTAACATAATAAACTTCTATTTGATAAGTAAATAACTGAATTATAAATTTCTACTCAAATTTTATTGATATTTTGAATTCTTTAATAAATTTTTAATATATTAATATTAAATGTTTATAGGATTATAAGAGTTACGATTGATATTTTACGAGAATTAATTTTCTTATAGCATGGAAGATGAAATATATCCCATAATTATGTTGAAAAATTGAAAAAAATAAATAAAGGATGAGATTTGAGTCCTACCTAAATGCAAAACATCCAATGCTTTCCTATGTCTAAATATTTAAAGTCTATTACTTATAATCTTTTAGGCATCTTTAAAATTGTATCATATTTATATTAATTTTCATTTAATCTGGACTGAAGAGCTATAAAAATTTATTTTAAAAATTTTAAAATAAATACATATTCATAAAGTTGAAAAAATCTCTCACAAATTCATTCCTATTCTCTTGAATTAACATAGTAACGATTTTAATTATGACTGAAAATTCAGTAATGGAATGATTATGAAAATGAGTAAAGTTTGGGGTTGCACATGTCTACCACCATCGAATTTAGCTCATCTGTCTCAACTCAACCAATACATTATTGCATAATATAGTATAAATAAATAAATAATTATAACCTTAATTGCAAGTTTTTTTTTTTTTTTTAATATTTAGCTCCAAATGATCCTTGGAAGCACCACTTCACGTGTTTGCTGTTTGATAATATATATATATATTATACAATAAGATTAACTGTTATAAAATGGCAATTCGGCATCAATCAAGGCAAATACCATAATCTTCAATTTTCTTTTTTAATCTATCATAATCTTCATTTATAGCCCTGAAATTGGATGATATATAATATAATATTTTTAAAATAAATAAGATTTTATTTGAAATTTAATTTGAATAACAACTGAACTTATAGTATATATATATATATGTATATATTTTTTTTGCACTATTTAAGAAAAATGATAAAAAAAATAAAAGAGACGGTCAGGTGGGTGGCATCAAAATCAAACACAACAACACTACACATGATATTTGCTCTATATATATATATATAGAGCAAAGTCCAATTCCACTCGAGGGCAAGAGAGATTCCCGGAGAACCGAGCGTGGGCTTATAATCAATTCCTCTTTAATTAATACATTAATTATACTCTTAATCACCATTTCCTCATTAATTAATTATCGTCTTTACGTGCTAGACAACTCACCCTTTCTTTATTTATTAATTATTATCATTAAGCTTCTATAGTGAACTCACTAACACCTAAATTTCTGAGCTCCACAAATAGGAGTACAAGTACTAGTAAATTGGTGGATATTTATAATGTTATGTTTTATTTATTTAATAATTTTTGAAATAAATTATAGATGCGTATAAAAAAAAAGTAAGGGATATAATATAAAGTATATATTTTTAACTCATATAATAATTAAATTAAATTTATAATCTTTTAATTGGCTGATTTATCATATATATATATTAAATATAGTCAATAATATAAAGATATATATTAAAATTTGGAAAAATAATGATTCTCTATAACAACTAACAAGTAGAGACAAAAGCTTTTTTGCGAAAGGCAACGGCTCAGATCTTTCCTTTTACTGAATAAGCATCTGGACCGTTCGATTTCGATCACATCAGCTTTTTCGACATAAAAAGGGACAGGTCTATGGACTCCATGCTTGAGACAGTGCCATCCCATAATACCATGTCCTTTTCATGCACTGACAACAGTACCCCTTCATTTTTATTGAAAGAGGAGGAAACTGTGCCTAAAATATAAGGGTTAATTACGTCATTTTATGAACGAGATGGGGAATCGCTACAATAATTTTATCTCGACGCGACGTACGGTGCACCTGGGGGTTAAATCATAGACTCTCTTCTCTATTTCCATGTTCTAATTTTTTTTTTTACCATTCACTGTATAATTTTTTTTTGTAATTTTTTTCTTGGGTGAATGTGCAGAAAAGAAAAGACCTGTTTTGCTGTAACGAGCAGTCCGTATACTGTGTCAAAAAGTGGTATCATCTGACGGTCTTTGATTAGGATGCAACGTGCACTCGTTCTGTGCTTTGATCAATACTACCACTGTTTACTGCCTTACTGGTTACAAATAGATCATGGCCGTTGGATGGAACTGAATAAAAATGTTGGGTTTATATAGTGTATACAAAGGTCATGAAAGAAAAAATCATGAGAGTGAAAGAGTCAAACGATATGATTGGACGGTCGTGATGTCATCATAAAAACCGATATGATAATACATCAGATCATTCCTGTGTTTATTTTTATTTTTGAAACATAATATGGTGGTCCCGTTGATATCAGATCCCTCAGATCCAGCCGTGCAACGCGAATCATGAGATTCCCCTCTCCATTATCCCTCATCTGCACATCATCACACTTTAACATACCTCTATCTGTGTGTGGGCGTCTCGTTTACGAGAAATTGAAGAGAGAAACACGATAAAATGGAACATTGCTCTCCACGTATCGTGAAGTGGCTCCACGCTCTTACATACTACACCCGTTTTCTGCGGCTCTTCTTCATCGCCAACGGATAAGATGCCTTTACGTCCACCGCAGATCCAACGGCCAAACAAGCATTAACATCCACGTGTCAAAATCCAAACATAAAAAAAAACCTCAACTGTTCAACCATAGTTAAAATCTAACCGCACTGACCGGTTACATCAACACAACAAAAACATCTGTTCTTTTAGTCTCGCACACTCTCTCTCTGTCTCTGCTATAAGCTTTGTTTCTTTCTTTTTTAGTTGACGACCTGTGAGAGTCAGATCTAGCCAAGGAAGCTTTGGCGCTGTGATTTTTTAGTTCTTCCATTAACGACATCGTTTTTGAGGTCGGCGACTGGAAATCTCACCATTAAATGTTGAGAATGGCTAGCTCGTTCCCTGAAGAAGTGCTGGAGCATGTGTTCTCCTTTATCCACAGCGACAAGGACCGGAACTCGATATCGTTGGTGTGCAAGTCGTGGTACGAGATAGAGCGGTGGTGCAGGAGGAGGATTTTTGTCGGCAACTGTTACTCGGTGAGCCCGACAATGGTGGTGAGGAGGTTTCCAGAACTGAGATCGGTTGAGCTGAAAGGGAAGCCGCATTTTGCGGATTTTAATTTGGTGCCTGAGGGTTGGGGTGGTTATGTGTATCCGTGGATCGTGGCTATGAGTAGTGCTTATCCTTGGCTTGAAGAGATCAGGTTGAAGAGAATGGTGGTGAGCGATGAAGCTTTGGAGTTGATTTCCAAGTCTTTTAAGAACTTCAAGGTTTTGGTTCTTTCTTCTTGTGAAGGTTTCTCTACTGATGGTCTTGCTGCCATTGCTGCTAATTGCAGGTTTTTTCTTCCTTCTTCTTTTCTTTATTTAATTATTGAACAATAATTGCATTTGGTTGGTGAAGAAATGTGGTTGTGAAAGGTTAAATCTTGTTGCGTTTTTGTGGAGCTGAATATGGAAATTGATGCGCTTATCTTTATTAGATGATGAAAAATTGACTCTAGTAGATTTTAATTACTTGTAAAGATAGCATTCTTGTCCAAATTTGTTTTGCATTGTGAGCATAGATTTGCTATTTATGGCTTTGTGGGTGTGTGATGATGATGTATATGTGTAACGATCTGATTTTTATTTTCTTTCTTTACATATTTATTTGTTCCTGGTCAGTTTCTTGGTTTTCAAATTGGAAGACTTTGCCATTTTTTTCCTCTCTTCATTTAAGACCCCTCTCTCTTTGGAGTCTGAACACCATGCCAGTTTCTATTAATGTTATGCTTTTCTTGGATTTAGTTCTAGCTTTGGTTCCTGCATTTCCAATCTTGCAATGGGATTATTTTTTTCTTCTTGAGGTTGCTTTCCCTTCTGGGTTTATTTCTGTTAGATCTGGGACTTTCCATTCGAATCAGAAACTAATTTGGAAAATCTAGTCAAGATTGCTTAAGTTGCTTTTTTCATATGCTGATTTGCTCTTGTTGTTGAGTTTTGTGTGAGATTGAATGTTTCTGGATTTTGGGTACTTTCCTCTTGGACAATGTGGATTTCTTTTGGATTCCTCTTTTAATTATTTTAGGCTATTGTTATAATAAGGATAGATCCTTTTCTTCTTGCTTTTTCTCGTGTATTTACCAAGTTCATTAAAGATTATGTAATATAAATTACACGACTGAAAGCTGTGATGTGCTTTTCGTCTGTGAATTTTTTATCGTTAGATTTAGAGAAATTGTTTTTCTGAATGTGATAATTTTGGCTGGTTAATAAGCCATACCCATATGAGTAAAGGTTGAATGACTTTTGCTTGGAAGCATATGTATAAAGTAAGGCAGTGTAGTCATTTTCAATGATTGAAACAATGATGGACCACATAGTTGTCACAGATTTTTGGTAGTATTCTGTCATTTTTGAATTTTTTTTTTCAGCCCTAAACTTACTAGATCAAGAGTTACTGCAGCTTCTTTGTTTGAAAAATTGTATATTTTAGTTTCTCAAAACTTTGTTCTTATTGCTTAAGTGACTTGTCTGTAGGAATCTGAAGGAGCTGGATTTGCGGGAGAGTGAGGTCGATGATCCTAGCGGCCATTGGTTGAGCCACTTTCCTGACTCATTCACATCACTGGTCTCTCTTAACATTTCCTGCTTAGGGTCTGAGGTGAGTTTCTTGGCGCTGGAGCGCCTGGTGTGCCGGTGCCCCAATCTGAGCACTCTTAGGCTCAACCGAGCTGTGCCCCTTGACAGGCTTGCCAACATACTTCGCCGGGCACCCCAGCTGGTCGAGTTGGGCACAGGTGCCTACTCATCTGAGCTGCGGCCTGATGTCTTCTCTGCTCTATCTGGAGCCTTTTCTGGTTGCAAGGAATTGAAAAGTTTATCAGGGTTTTGGGATGTGGTCCCGGCTTATCTTCCAGCAATATATCCTGTCTGCTCTGGCCTAACGTCATTGAACTTGAGCTATGCCACTGTCCAAAGCCCTGATCTTGTTAAGCTTGTTAGTCTGTGTCAGAGTTTGCAGCGGTTGTGGGTAAGTGTGTTTTTAACTTTTAATGTAAGGTTTTCATTTGGATTTTGTTTGTGTTTTGTTCTCTGTGGATATTCCATATGGTTCATTTGCTCCAATTACATTAGTAATGACTGAAACAACATTTTCAGTACCAATTCTGTATATAGGATTTCATGAGTCAAATTTGCTTGTGTTGTTCCTAAGCTGATAAAGGGTACAATGCAGGTACTTGATTACATTGAAGATGTTGGCCTCGAAGCTCTGGCAACATGTTGCAAGGACCTGCAAGAGTTGAGGGTGTTTCCGTCTGATCCTTTTGGTCCAGAACCTAATGTATCCTTGACCGAACAGGGCCTTGTTGTTGTTTCAGAGGGCTGCCCTAAGCTCCAGTCTGTTCTGTATTTTTGCCGTCAGATGACCAATGATGCCCTCATAACAATCGCCAGGAACCGTCCAAACATGACACGCTTTCGACTTTGTATTATTGAACCACGAAGTCCTGATTATGTAACCTTTCAGCCACTGGATGATGGTTTTGGAGCCATTGTTCAACACTGCAGGGATCTCCAACGCCTTTCCTTGTCAGGTCTCCTAACTGATCGTGTTTTTCAGTACATTGGAAATCATGCCAAAAAGCTAGAGATGCTATCTATAGCTTTTGCTGGAGATAGTGATCTTGGACTCCATCATGTGCTGTCTGGTTGTGAAAGCCTTCGCAAATTAGAGATTAGAGATTGCCCCTTTGGGGACAAGGCTCTTTTGGCCAATGCTGCAAAGCTGGAGACAATGCGATCCCTTTGGATGTCTTCTTGCTCGGTGAGTTTTGGAGCATGTAAGCTGCTAGGTCAGAAGATGCCTAGGCTGAATGTTGAAGTTATTGATGAGAGGGGACCTCCAGATTCAAGGCCACAAAATTGTCCTGTTGAGAAGCTTTATATTTATAGAACAGTTGCTGGGCCTCGTTTTGACATGCCTGGTTTTGTTTGGACAATGGATGAGGAATCTGCATTGAGGTTTTCATAAAAGATCTTCGGGCTCTCCTCTCCCTCTTCTGCACTGAAGAAGGTCTTTTGCTTTGGTGAATAGATGTGGCAGGTACATGCTCCATATGCTACTCATTGTTGCACATTTAATTTCATGTAGCTTGATATAATTGCAGCCTGATTGGTCTGTGGGAACAAGGTGTGGAGGGTATACTGAGGCTTGGGAGCTCAATTGCCATCCATTTTACAATTGGCTGAGCTGTTGGTTACCGGTTAGTCATTAATAAGGAGTTGAAAACTGCTGTTGTTGTAGTAATCTATTAATCAGAGTTGTTATTTAATTTGAGAAAGTTACCGCGTATACTATTTGCAGACTTTGGAATATTTATGCATTTTTTCTTGAGTTGCGGGGTAAAAATTATTTTGTGGGACTCTATTCTGCCATTGTTGGGCTCCTTGAAGAATAAAGTATCAAAATTCAAATGCGTAGTCATATTTTCTTGGAATGGTTATTTTATGCATTTGAATGACTATTATAATTATTGTCATCATTGCAATATTTTCTACCGTTCTTCTCTCCAAGCATAATTAAAGATTTTCTGGCTCAACTGTGAATTGACAAAGTGAGTTCGCACTTTATATTACAATCATGCAGTTTTTTCACTTTATTATCTTTGCAGAAGTCACAGTCATAATTATTTCCCTGGTGAGCCCATGTATCAGATTCCCGGTTTCTAAGCATGAATTCAAAGTGAAAGGGGTCTTTTTTAAAGTCTTAAAGGATGATGATATATGCTTTGTTGCTATAATCAATATTTCTGTGCCGTCAGTGAAATTTTTAGGATTATAGGTTAGTTTTAATAGTACTGACTCCTTTGCAATTAATCAATCCTGCATCCAAAGTTTCCAATTCATATTATACTAAAGGTGGGGGCTTGTGTAATAATAACCAAACATCCCACCCAGTTCTTCAGCTTTCTGCTGTTTCTTTCTTGCTACTCTTGTCAGGTTTTCATGACATCCATTTGGTTAATGACCTCAATCCTCATGTTTTTCATGTGGATTTATTGCACCAAGTGGCTGCTGCTGCTGCTGCTGTTTTTGAGTCTTTATTTCCCTCTTTTCAGTGTCAGCTGAAATATTGGGAAGTGTATTTTTTTTGTTAACTCTTCCATTAATTCTGAAGACAGTTTCTCATCAGTCTTTCACTTCTCTTGTTTTGCAATCTGTAAAACCTGGCTTAACACAACATTTTATGACATGGACATTGACATTGACATTGACATTGACATGTAGCCTGAAACAAAAGATTAAGTAACCTTATTTAGTTTTCTCTATATTAATGTATTTTTACTGTGACTAAGCTTGAGAATGACTATGACAATAGAATAATAAAGAAAATAAAAAGAATGGTTGCAGTTGCATGCTTTGGTTGGTGGCCCGGTCTCTCTCTTCTGCCCTTCAGGTATGGTTCCTTTCAAATTTGTATTCTTCTCTCATGTCTTCAATTTGATGAGCTTCGACTCTTGTGCCATGTGATAGATTCGGTTACATCGGTTAACGTCCACGACTTTTGCTTCTTCACGCTCTTTCCTTTTCCTTGGAAAATTCTTCCCTCCTACTTCCACCACGACGACCACCACCACATCTCTAGTCTATCAGCTCCACCTGATCTCTGATGACCACTAACCCTTACAGGCTAACAGTGCTTTTGTTTTGTTTTGTTTTCTTTTATTTAAATTTTTGTTAATTGGTCTTGTTGTTTGATGCATTAGCTTATTATAGCTACAAGTGGTAGTGTCATTAAAGGCATTATCGGAAATAAGAAGGGAAACTACTATCGAGAAATGAGTTACATGATAATTTTTATTTGAAAGTCTGAATAGGTGGACGGTTCGAACTATAGCATTGTAAATTTAAAAGGAATCGTATGACATTTCTGTTAAAAAAATAAAAATGTAATTTATCATAAATTATTTCACAATTTTTTTATTTCCCTAGTTATATCTAAAATTTATTGAAAATTTTAAATTAATTTAATTTGATTTGGACGTAAGGTAAATATCATAGTCTCCTTTTAGCTGATCTTACATTTTTTTTTATTGTAAAGCAAGTTATATGTGTAACATTAAACCACTTCCTTGAAAATAATATTATGTATTGAAGATCTAGATTTATCTGAAGTTTCTTTTGCTTTGAAACTCATGCTATATGCTATAATAAATTATCTATTTTTTATATAAATTTTTTTGTTATTTTAAAATCAGTAATATTATTCTTTATATATAAGAATAATTTTTTTTTTTTGAATTAGGAGTGTATCATGTAAAATAAGTGTGTTTTAATCACTCTTAGCATTTTATTTAACAGTAATACATCAGAGTTTGGATGGAAGGATATTTTAGTAGACAGAAATGAAATATTACAAATAAAAAGAATGAAATAATAATTACAACCTAATAAAAAAATGGGGGGAAACAAACAGTGATTTACCCTCCTAGTGAATAAATTATTTGCATACATGTCTTTGCTACCCAACATTTTTATTGGTTGATGATGGTCACACGTTTGATGTATTTATGATCTATCATCATGTATATTCTCTGTTACCATGATTGTTGATGAATGCTGATTTCATCTCTCGGATTTCCCTTTTCTTTATTTTTATTTTTTTTACTGTTTTACTTCCATCAGGAGTAGACAGTAACTGAATGATACTGTTGCATTGCATGAATCGTTACAGAGGAATGCTTCCATAAAAAAATTTAAGAAAGGCCCACATGTATTGGTGCAGTAGTCATGAAAATTCTTAAAAAACAGAGCCAACAGCAGGTGACTCTTTTTAATTCATGTTGAGGGAATCCAATCAATGATTGTTGCATCGTGGCCTTCTGGGCTACATGAATAATGCTGTCAATGATTTTGTTACCATACCCTTCTTCCACTTTTTCTCCATACTTCCTATTTCCAATTATTTGAATGCTTAATTATAGTAATAAAAATTGTGTTATTATCATTATTTTTCTGTAGCAAAGTTAAACCATCAGTTTTGGTTCATCACTTCTGAAGGGTCAAGTTGGCTCCATGAATTGATTCCTAAAATGGTTCGTTCATGTATCATCATCTTGGGCCTTTGAAACCCCTTTCCTCCTCAAGTTAGGCTTGAGCCGGATCCACCAAAATAAGCTAGCATAAGCCCTTTTTCCTTTTTTATTTTGCATATCTTATTTGTCTTTATGTACCTACCTAACTAAAACAAATCTACCTACCAATTATCAAAGTTTAATCGCGATTAATGTTAATAATTATGCCAGTGAATAAGTGGTGTAATGGTCACTACTCTCTAAAAATATTATAAAATTTAAAATTTAAATTCTGTTGTCGTCCTGACAATTTATGGATATTCAAATTATTTGATCTAATAAACAAAAAGATTGCCTAATCTCATAAAGACAAATCCAATACTAATTTTTTCCACCTTCTCCATGTTTAATGAGGCTGTTGCACCTCAGGCCATTGGTTAGTATAATGATGCTAATTTATGTTATGTCATTAACGCTCTCAACAGCCGCCCCAGCTGACTAAGATTGCAAAAGCTTAAACTCTACGCTGGGGAGACAAAATGCTAATGACAACGTCAAATACAAATAATAATGGTCATTTTCAATTTGTCACAGCCTACGTAAAGTCATTGTGTTGATAATACTTCGTTTTGATTTTTCCTTTCCATCACTTTGAAAACCGAGGCTTCTCTTATCTTTCCAAGCAATGACCGACTCTTAGATAGCTAGCTTTAGCATCCACAGTACCGCATTTTAAAGAAAACCATCTTCTTCTATTTGTTTCCTGATCATCCCAATACCATCAGACTTAACAGTTACAGGAACAAGAAGAGAAGGGAGAGGGAGAGTGATACATGGGGAAATTGGTTTGCTCAGAGATAAGCGAAGGCAGTGATGGAGTTGATCTTATGGGACTATTAATGGCTCTTGTCATTGCTTTAGTCCTCATGGTCATCTGCAGTCCTCCCCCTCGGAGACAGATTGTGTTGCGTCGTGTTGGTTAACATGATCAAGATTATCGCATCTTCCTGTCTTCTTCTGTTTTCAGTCATTGATTTCCTTCTTAATGTGTAGTAACGAAGAACATTTACAAAGTCCTTTAACAGGACTACACTGAAAAAAAAAGACATCAGTTTATTGTAATTTTGCAGTTAAGAGCATACTTTTACAATTCAAATCCTGTTCTAATCTTTTCTTCGTTATCATTTTTTTTATGGGATTATTATCAATTTACTAACAGTAGCTGGAACAACTTGCACAGTATTATAGGTCTGGAACAAACCGCATCCCCCATCAATCAGAAAGGAAGGCATATGTATCTTGTTGAAGCATTGATCCTTTCGTTTCCTTATTCAATTAGCTACAGAGTTATTGAATTTTTAACTGATGGTTTAACTGTTTGATTCATACCTGTAGCAGAAAATTTCAGCATCACCTACCAAAAGACTACGTTAATTTAATAAGCAGAAAAGACTCAAGAAGCAAAAATAGACCTTACAAATACCTTGAGGTTGAGGGGTGGTCAAAATTTTTTTTTTTTATTTCATATTCATTCTCTATATATGAAATTCAAACCTGAAACTTTACTTAAAAAAAAATTCAAATTTATTACCATTAGAATCAGATGGATCATAATCTTTTAACGGAAAAGTTATCTACTAAAAGCATTTTTTCTTTGTTAGGTGAAAAATTATTTTATAATGAAAGTAGAAATTACATAAAAGACAGCTATTGATCGACTTGGTCAATGACGTTGGGTAATTGTTAATTCTTGACCACACAATTTGCATAAACATCTGTATTTATCCTCAAAAGTCGTAAAATTATTTCTGGTCCATAGCCAATGTCTGATTTCTCTCTAATTAATTATCCAAGAAAACCAACAAATTTGTTAAAGAAAAGGGAATTATCGAACCAATTTATTCTATCTCATGGAGCTAAATAGGTCTAATTGAAATGGTAAATTAATAAAAGTTTAGTCGTTTGGGGGTGGTTGACCAGGGATCATAGCAGACCCATTTACCTTTTACCGGGTCTAAGTGGTGGGTGACGTTTTGTTTTCAGTTCACACTGTATTCCATTTTCATACTCGTTAAAACTTGGACTAGAATTTTCTACGAGTCTTTTCGATCAACCAATGGAAGCCAGATTATATTAAATTAAATTTTCCACGCTGACTTGACTTGGAACTAAGAGTTAACTGATACAAATACTTTTTGCTTCTCCATTGCGGAAGAGTAGAGAGAAGAGGCCTGTTTCAAGCTTGCTGAAGATGGGGAAAATTGTTTGTACTGAATCCTGTGAAGACAATAGTCTCGATTTGAAGGGACTGCTTCTGGCAGTTGTTATTGCTATCGCCATCATGGCCTCTTGCATCCCACAACCTAAACGGCGTTATTACATGGTCCGTTACTGCTAAGGTCAGCAGTCTGAACGTTGCACCTCTGAATCTTGTTTGCGTGTGTAGTAGCAAAGAATGTCATGTTTTTTTTTTTTTTTTAAATTTTTCCTGTGGTGTTTGATGATATGATATTCCATTATAGTGTTCATATGATGGACTTTGAGAGTATGTTATAAGCGTGACAATTATAGCTTCATAAATCAAATAATTTCATATCGACTTCTACACAGTTTACTATTGCATGCGCTGCCTCCGTTCTGTAATGTGACGTTTTTCTATTTTTCTTTTTTGCAACTACCCTCTGAATGTATTTGCCAATGTGTTCTGGGAATTCTATCTACTTATTTGAGAAACTAACTCTCAAAAATGAAGGAATTTGTGATTACTAAATATGTAACCGTACATAACTAACCAGACAGAAATGAGATTGCAACTTGATAAAGTAGCCAGATTTGAGAAATAATCTGTCCAATCCAACGATCGATATATCTCATTCAGTAAAATGAAGTTAACAACACATCTCTAGTGTGGCATCAAAACTGTTTATTCTCTACATCAAACTCTTGCAACAGCAATTCAAAATGTCCATCAAATTTGGAAGACCACAATACCCTGAAACTCTGACAGTTAATGGTATTCTTTACCTATACAACCATCCTAATAGAAGGCCAAGACACAAACTAAGAAACATGCTTGATTCCAAACAGTTACAGATTTAATTCGAACCTTGAATGCTCTGTAAGAGATGCTCAATTCTGTACTTCATAACAGGCTGACCATGTCGGGTCTTCTTGAACATCTTCTCTCTTTCAGCTTTTCTACGAGCTTCAGCCTTTTCTCTTTCTTCCTTCCGTGCTCTAACAACTGCCTCCCTCTCCATTCTCGCTTTCTCTTTCTCCTCGTGCTGTTTCTCATATAATTCTCTCAAACTGCCAGAACCAATTTTTTTGTTCTTACCCTTTTTTATCATTTTACTATGATCTTCAGTTTCATTCTTGTCCTGTAACAGCAATAAAAGCTGTAAATGTCTAGCTCAAAATGCAAATAAACTTCAAGTTCATTTAGACACCTCAAACTTAATTTAAGATTAAGGACACTGAAACTCTATAAAAAAGAATCTAACAAGCTTAAAGACGCAACTGTTTGATCAATAAAGCTGAAAAGCTAACACTATCTTGGTTTGTTTTCGGGTTAATTGAAAGCCGAAGAGATGACCCCATTACTGCTCAGTCAAATCTCATGTTACAGAATCATAGTTTATGAACTAAAAGTCTAAAAGTAATATTAATAGAGCCATACCCATACCTCCAGTGGCCTAACAGTGGAGGACAGATCATTCTGTTGTTGGCCTTGCTGCTGCTGCTGCTGCTGCTTTATCTGTTTCTTGAACTTCTTCACATACTTCGCATTCTTATAAAACTCTCTTTGCTTCTCTAACAGAAACAAAATTAAGCCCAACCAAAAAAAAAAAAAAAAAAAAAATCAACAAATAGCCATGGCAAAGAATCAATGCTTAAAAGTAAAAAAGAAAAGAAAAGAAAGATCTTTTTACTTATAATAGCGGGATTGTATAGATTGCTTGTGGACTTGACATTCGCGAACGCTTCAAGAGAAAGCCCTCTTCCTCCTAATCGCATCATGTTCTTCTTCATGTTCATCGATCTCGAGCCGTTGAACTTCTCGTTCGTTTCCCTGTCTTCAATTGAGGACCGATTCTTCATTTTTCGGTCCAATTATGTTTGGGCAGCTGATCGAGCAAATCAGTGGAAAAAGGTTCAATTTGGGAACCCTAATTTCGACCTGTAAAGGACGAGAGAGCTGCAAGGGCAAGATGCAGCAGTTATCGTCTCATCATTGTACACCGTGTGTCTGTGAAATTTTAACGTCGTTAGGTAACGATACGGTGAATTTTCAAGAAGTTAATATGAGCCCGGCCCAAGCCCAACGATGCGGTGTCGTTTTATTTCCTTTGGAGAGAGTATGGTTTCGATGGTTGATCGCGAATTTTTCTTACGCATCATCTAAAAACTCCACCACTCAGAAATTATTTTATTTTAATTTAAAGTACAAATCTCTATCCTTATCAATGTCTAAATCTCGTACATATATATGCACATTTATTGCAGAACAATAAAAATTACAACAATAACAAAAGGGTTTTTCTAGCTAATAATATATACCTCCATTAACTAACAATCTAAACTAATAATGAATTTTCAAAGTAAGAAAAGAAAAAAAATATACCAATTGAGAAACAACAAATCAAAATAAAAAATCACATATTACTTTGCAATTGACAAATATTGGCGATCAATGGCCAAACAATGAGAAAATTTATAGAGCACCTTGGGATAAATTTTTCTTCATTTTCCATTAAACTATATAAGCATGGTGTGACCCATTGAAAAAATCATCATTAAAGATAGTAAAAATCAGATAAACTCCTGAATATTGAGTAGATCAGCTCATTTTCCACAACAAATTATATGTTAATTATTGTCATTGTACGCATATATAGTTATTATTCCATCATCTATAAGTCAAATTAGGATTAAAAGTGTGAAGAGGTGATGATTGAATTATAATATAATAAAAAGAATTTTAATAAAAATAAAAATATATTTAAATTTTGTAGAAATGTAAAAGTTAATTTTAAAGTAATTTTTTGAAAAAAGTGAGGTGCTAAGCATTAGGACTAGGACTCTATTACATGTGTGATTTTTTTTTTTTAACGTTTCTTTCTCTTGTTTTTTTGTTTAATGCTTTCTTTCCTTTTTTTTTTAATGCATTCTTCTTTTTTTTTGTTTTTTGCATTCTCTTCTCCTTTTTTCTTTTCTCCGATCACTATCCCTCTCTTTCTTTTTTGCATTTTGTTTTTTTAAATCAGTGGTTTCTTTCTTTTTTTTTCTTCTTCTTCATAAGTGATAATTGATTTCCGGAACTCCTGGGCTGAACGTCCTGCAAAACACTGAACAGAGGATAAGGTGAGAGGTGGGGGGAATCCCCACAAACACTCCGATACCTAAGTTAGAGAATAGGAACCGGGAGGAGGAAGGATAGCTTGAATATGTGTGAATGAGATGTCCCCTTATGAGGGGTATATGGTGTTATATATAGTAATACTCAAACCTGAGAGGAATAGGAATCCTTATGGGAGAGTGTTCCTACTTCAGTTAGGATTCCTCTTTGAGGTAGTTCTTTGGACGAATCTGTCTTCTCCTTTGTCCATGTGTTCCTATTTAGGGGGGTGGAGGACCTCTAATTAGGTGGGAACATTCTAGATGGTATCAAGAGTCCCCCCCTGGAGTATGCGGATATTTATGTCCGTTGCGTCCGAGTAAGATGTAGTGGTGCCTCTATACGGGTGACAAGATGCAAGTAAGCTGAGGTGGCCAGCCTTCGTCGCAATAAGCAGAGCTTGGTGCCAAGTATCTTTGGTTGATTTGTCATCGAATCGTATTTTATGGAACTGGGGTACCTACTGAGTGAGTATGATCAACGCAATAGATTAACCCATTCATTTTAAGACAAGACGAAACCAGTTATTACTGGATTTGTAGATGCTCGACACAAGGGCGCGAGATTTACATACTTGGAACCTCAGTACTACGGAAGCGACCTGAGGGTGCCAGCTTCAGTCACTGGACTTTATGTGAGCGAGACTTAGATGCTTGGCACAGGGGCGCGAGGCTTACATGCTCGGATCCTCAGTACTACGAAAGCGACCTAAGGGTGCCAGCTTCAGTCACTGGACTTTATGCGAGCGAGACTTAAATGCTCGATACAAGGGCACGAGGCTTACATGCTCAGATCCTCAGTACTACGAAAGTGACCTGAGGGTGCTAGCTTCAGTCATTGGACTGTGTATGGAATGGTCTGGGAGTGATGCTCAAAACGTTTCCTGATTCGCTTGATGGAACGGCCCATTCGAAAATGTGAGTGGGCTACCACAGGGTGATTCCATTTCAACTCTTGAGATCATGTGATTGATGCGTCATTTCATGTGTCAGTGAGCAAAATGCTCGTACAGTCGTCATCGCGACTCTTCGCCTAATGGGTTTTTTTTATTCCCAATAGGCCCTTGGTGGTCTAGGGAGGAGCGCAGTAATAATAGGGGCAGTTAATGGCGTGCTTCCAGGTCCTTCCATGTTTCTATAAATACTATTGTGTTTGCTAATTGGCACATTTTGCTTTCTTCACTCTTTCATTATGTTTTTGCTGCGTTTTTACTGCATCCACCATTTTTATTCCTTCCTGCCATAACTCTCGCTTGAGGTTGCCAGGTGATTCTTTCATCATTTTTTCCTTCTCTTTTTTGCCCCCTTTTTTTGTCATTGGATTTTCGTTCCCTTCTTTACTATGGCTCCTCGGGAAGAGATTAGCTTTGACCACTTTGTGTCCAACGTAGACAGTGAATTGCTAGGGTGGTACCGGTGGCAGTTCTGCATCCCCACCGATTATGCCCTCCACACTATAGATAAAAGGTTTAGGGCCCATACCCCTATATCGAGGCTAAGTAGATTAGTGGTGTACTTCGACTAGTTAGAGGGGGGGTCTGAAATTTCCCTTGGATCCCTTTATCAAGGATTTTCTTAATATAAATAACATTGCGTCCGGTCAGCTTCATTCGAATAGTTATCGGATACTGACCGGGTTCATCCAGCTGATGTATGAGGAGGGTAGGGTTCCCGATCTAGACGTCCTCCAGTATTTGTATAGGCTGACTAGGAAGAAGGGAGAGCTGATGTTCTCCCTTTCGGTCGTACCCAACCATTCCTTTTTTGTTAAACTTTCGGATCTTCACAAGAAGTGGAGATACCATTTTTTTTATTGTGGAGCATCAATCGGACTTCCTGGATGTTCGGAGGATGTGGTCGGATAAGTGTCACAAAGTGACCCATCCAGCCAAACTTTTCAATCCGGATATAGAATTAGTTTTACGGCTACATCTAGACGGACTCGCTGAAGCTCGATCCACAGAGTATGCATCCCGGAGGTATCTATGGAGAGTCTGTCCAAGTCACGACCATTTCCCTGGTATGATTTTTTTCTTGAGTTTTATTTTGTCTAACTAGTCTTATCTTTTTGTCTGTAGATGACTGGCTTTTTTGATTTTACGGGCGGGATTTCCCTAGTAGATGAGCCAACTGTAATGGAGGAGTGCCGGGATTATCCTTCCCCTGAAGTTGAGGCTCTGGCTGCTCCGGAGGCCGTTCTTGTCGATCCTAAGGGCAAAGCAACAATGAAAGGTGAGTGGCCAGAGCGGGTCGGACAATGAAAAAGGCGGCTGATTAAAGCAGAGTCAGATGCAGAGGGGTTGGACGAAGAGATTTATGTCCAACGTCCCCGATTATCTGGTTGTCCGGATATGCGGGGTTGGATATTGAAAAAGATGAAGCCCCCGAGCATCTCCAACAGTCAAGTACGGGACCAGTACGCCGAGTCACTGTGGTTACCCGAAGACATGCAGCGTTGGTCGGATGAGGGATCGGACGAATTGCTCGATTCTATGATCGGCCAGTCACTGAAGGTAATGGAGTTTTTGGTACTTGATACAACTATTTGTAGTGGGATTTTGGCTACGTTGTTTGGTTATGTTTAGTAGATGACTCAGGCCTTGCTGCTGGCGAAGGATCAGTACTTCTACTTGAAGAGCCAGTACAACTTAAAGGAAATGGAGGTGGGGACGATCGCTATAGATTTTGAGAAAAAATTAGATAGCGCCAAAGCAGCTCTGGAGCACTACCAGACAAGATATGTAGAGGCTAAATCTGACACAGAGGTGAATCAGAAGAAGGTTTCCGAACTAGAACATAGCCAGGATCAGCTGACAAGGAGGATCGAGGAACAGGATCTTCAGATTGCTGGACTTCAGGAGAGGCTGGCTGAGCTTGAGAAATCTCATGCCAATGATAAGAAGACATATCAAAGCATGGTAGGGGGGTTTCTCAAGGCTTACCGGGCTGAATGTAAAAGGATCTTGCTCTCTCAAGACCCAAGATTGGATCTGGGGGCTTTAGATCAGATAACCCCAATCGATCTGCCAAGGCTTGCTGTAGAGGATGACGCTCGTTGAAAGGCCAGTTCCTTTTTTATGAGAGAGTCTAAAGAGGCCGTTGCTACAACTGGGTCTGATGAGCATCCAGAGGCTGCCAATGATGCTTCCTCCTCAATTTTCGGGATGGGAGGTCCGGGTGTAGAGATACTATAGTAGATAGGTTTTATGTATTTACTTCTTTTTTTTTTTTAACAATCAGCTGTAAAGATATTCTTTATCAATAAAGATATTTTTCATTGAATCGAATTATGTGCTTGAATACAAGATTACTGATAATATTTTTTGAGAGAGTCTGAGTTCCAGAACCTCAGTAGTTCTTTACCTCCTCTCTCTCTTAGTTTATATGCCCCCTTTATTGTGCATTCTGAGATCTGATACGGACCTTCCCAATTAGGGCCTAACTTGCCGGTACCCAAGGTGCCTTTGCCTATATCTGCTCTTCTGAGTACCCAGTCACCCGTCCTAAAATTCTTTATTAGTTTATGCAGATGGTGGTACCGAGTTATCCTTTACCGATGTGCCTCTACCATTGCTGCCGCTTGTTCTCTTCATTCCTCTAGTATGCCAAGGCATATTCGTGCGTTGACGTTATTGACGACATGGTCGAGGTCTTGGCTTACCCAGTAACTTAGGGACCCAACCTCTACTGGAATTACTGCATCCATGCCGTAAGTTAGTCTGAACGACGTTTTGCCAGTGGATGATTAGGGTGTGATTCTGTAGGCCCAGATTATATTGTTTAGCTCTTCGACCCAATTCCCTTTCTTATCATCGAGTCTTTTCTTCAACCCTTGCATGAGGATTCTATTTGTGACCTCAGTTTATCCGTTCGTCTGCGGGTGAGCTATTGAGGTGAAGCGCAGTTTTATGCCAAGGTCTGAGCAGAAACTTTTGAATTTATGGTTGTCAAACTGTTTGCCATTGTCTGTAATTAAAGTGTGGGGGATACCGAATCTGTAAATGATTTCCTTTCAGAAAAAGTGTTGTATCCGGGCTTCTGTGATGGTTGGGACTGCTTCTGCTTCTACCCATTTCGTGAAATGGTCAATGGCCACGATTAAGAACTTTTTCTATGAGGTAGATAGAGGAAAAGGACCCAAGATGTCCATCTCCCATATGGCGAAAGGCCATGGGCTGCCAATGGGATGTAGAGGCCGAGAAGATTTGTGGCTAAGTCGGGCATGGTGCTGGCATTGGTGACATGATTATGTTAGCTGCTGAGCATCCTTGGACATGGTGGGCCAGTAATACCCTGGAGCAGGGCCTTTCCAATGAGCGAATAGTGGGACTCGTGTGCACCACAGATTCCTTCATGGATTTCTCTTAGTATGTAATTTCCCTCCTCTGGGGAAATGCATTTTGACCAAGGGTGTGAGAGGGATTTTCGGTAGAGCTCCCCTTGGTGGATGGAATAGTGTGCTGCTTTGGCTTTGAGCTTCCGAGCTTGCAGCTTGTCTTCCGAAAGTGTGCCATGTTCAAGATATTGGATGATGGGCTGTATCCATTCCGAGACTGCTTGTGTTCTGAAAATTTCACTATCCTCTGTGCTGGGATTGGTGAGTGATTCGATGAAATCCACATCCCTAAATGCTTGACTGTTCTCGACTGTGGATTTAGCAAGGTAATCAACCTCATTGTTGTCTGCTCTGGGAATTTAGATGATATTCTATTGGCCTCCGTCTTGCTCGATGTGTTGTAAAAGTTACCTGGCTTTGTCTACGTACTTGGCGATACAGGCATCTTTGACTTGAAATGCTCCGCTGACTTGGTTGACTACTAGTTGGGAATCCGAGTGTATAATGAGGTGTTCGACCCTGGCTTCAACTCTGTAATGAGTGATTCGTATTCAACCACATTGTTGGTGGCATTATACTCTATGCGGACTATGTACTGGATATGAACTTTATGTGGTCCCCAGAGGATTATTCCCGCACTGGAACCGTGAGCTGAGGATGCTCCGTCGACATAGAGCTTCCATTCTGGCATCTTGGTCAAGGTTATATCTTTCGGAGCCATTTCTTGTACAAAATCTACTAAGGCCTGGGCTTTCATCTGCTGTCGAGGTTCGTAATCAATATCGAACTCGCCAAGTAAGACCGACCATTGCACTAGCCTGCCTAAAGTCTTTAGTCTCTGTAATATTTTACGCAGTGGAAAATGGGACCGTACCATGATATAGTGAGCTTGGAAGTAGTGATGAAGCTTTCGAGAAGTATCAACCACAGCTAAGGCTAATTTATCCAGCATGGGGTATCGGACTTCAGGTCCTCGGAGCATCATGCTGACATAGTAGATAGGGCTTTGTTGGCTTCCATCTTCCCTTATTAGTACTAAGGCAATGCATTCTCGGCCAACAGAGAGGTATAAGTATAAGGTCTCATTCGGTATTGGATGGCTGATTAATGGTGGGGAAGATAAGAATCTTTTAATTTCTTCAAATGCTGCTTGGCAATCAGTGGACCACTGGAACTTGTTGAAACTTTTGAGAGCTCGGAACAATGGTAGACATCACCTAGCTGAGCAAGAAATAAAGCGCCCCTGTGCGGTTATTCTTCTGTTTAGCTTTTGTATATCACGGATGCTCTTTGGCGTTGCCATGTTGAGTATGGCTTCCATTTTTTCTGGATTGTCTTCAATGCCTCGGTGGGAAATCATGAACCCCAGGAATTTGCCGGCTTGGACTCCGAAGACGCATTTATCAGGATTCAACTTGATCTTGGATTGGCTTAGTAACTGGAGGACTTGATCCACATCCGTTGGGTGGTGCTCAGAGTGCTTGCTTTTGATGATGATGTCATCCACATATACTTCCACGCTGGTCCCAATCTGGCTCTGAAGGACTTGGTTTATCATTCTTTGGTATGTGGCTCCGGCATTTTTCAGTCCAAAGGGCATCACCTTATAGCAGTACATCCCTTCGTGTGTGATGAAGGACGTTTTCTCCTGGTCTTCTTTCTTCATGGGGATCTGGTGATAACCTTGGGCCGCATCTACGAAGCTGTATAGGCCATGGCCAGCGGTGGAATCAACGAGCTGATCAATCATTGGTAACGGGTAGCTGTCTTTGGGGCATGCCTGATTGAGGTCGGTGTAGTCTACACACATTTTGTACTTTTCGTTTGCTTTCTTAACGAGTACCACGTTGGCTACCCAGTCCGGGTGAGTAACCTCTTTAATGAATCCAGCTGCTAGAAGCTTCATTGTTTCCTCGGCAATGATCTTTTATCTTTCGTAGGTGAAAGTTCTTTTCTTTTGTGCTACTGGCTTGGCCCTTGGTTTGATGTTTAGGTAGTGACAGGAAACCCATGGGTCCACGCCGATGATCTCGGAGGCTTGAGAAGTAAAATCTTCTAAATGTCTAATAAGGACGTCCCTTAATGTGTCTTTGATTTCTTGATTAAGGGCATTACCAATTTTCACAGATTTTCCTCCCCTGATTTTCAATGTCTCCGTGTCTTCCACCGGTTGTGGATCAACGCCTTGCTTCTCAATTTCCCATGCTTCTAAATGAAAAGCTTCCGCCAGAGATTTCATGATCATTTGATAGCATTGTCTGGCCATTTGCTGATCTCCCCTGATAGTAAGGGTCCCCATTTTGATCGGGATTTTCATGGTTCATCGCTGAATGCTGGTGACTGCATCTGCTTTGTAAAGTACCGATCGCCCTATTATCCCATTATAGGCTAGTGGTATGTCTACCACGTTGAATGGGGTCCAGACGATTTTTGTTTCCCCACCCTCTTGGTTTTTGAATTCTAGCTCCAGATTGACAGTCCCCATTGGTTGCCTCGTTCCTCCATAAAAACTAGTGGTGGGGTTCTGGATGGCCGTTAGGTTGGTGATGGAGTCGCCCATAGATTTGTATGCATTCCAAGATAAAACATTGATAGCACTCCCATTATCGACCAATAGCCTTTTGACCCGATACTTATTTATGCATGCGGTTATCACCAGGGCATCACTGTGAGGGTGATGTATATGCAAATTGTCTTCCGAGTTAAGAATGCTGTCGCTTTTATTGGGTATCATTTTTCCTCTACTATGTTTTAATCGTTTCCCGGTGTTTTCTCCTCCCATAATCATGTTGATCGTTTCGATCGGTTCTTTCCTAGCTTTCTTTGCCTCAGCTTTGTCACGGTCATGGTTTTTCGTGTTTTCGCGTCTCCTCGGTGCGTCAGTGAAATTATCAAGCTTTCCCCGCTGCACTAATTTTTCTATAGCACTCTTCAGTTCTCTACAGCCTTCTGTGTTATGGCCGTATTCTCTGTGGTACTCGTAGTACTGGCTTCTATCGCGAGTAAATCTTCATCTTGGGCTAATTCTTTTGGCCGGTGTAATTTCCACTCCATTTTGCCTGACCCACATGAGGATCCTTGATTAAGAAGTGTTCAAGGGTGTATATCTATCTACTTCCCTATCAAATCTATCTGTCGGAGCTCTAAAATTCATTTTTGGGAAGCTTACTCGTCTCTGTTTTGGTCATTCATCTCTAGTCGATGGCCTATCTTCTTCCCGATGCATCCTCCTATCCTCGTCCATCGTTATCATCCGAACCGCTATCGCCATTGCCTCGGCAAAGGTACTCGGTTCTTTAGTCATTAGTTTGTCTTTTAGTTTGCTGAGTCTAGTGCCATTTTTCAAAGCTTCTATGGCGACTTCATCAATGAGGTGCTCAATTTGCATAGCTGTTTTATTAAAACGATCAAGGTAACTTCGTAGAGATTCGTCAGCTTCCTGCCGGCACACTCGGAGGTCGTTGATGTTTTTTGCAGGAGGGATATTTGTGATGAATCTGATACAAAACTGCTTGGCTAGGTCTTCAAAAGAAGTGACAGTATTCTCCGGGAGGCGATGAAACCATTTTTGGGCGCTCTTTGTGAGTGTACTTGGGAAGACTCTGCACATGATTCCATCTTTCACATTCTAGAGCAGTATCTTTGTTTGGAAGGCAGATATATGACTAATAGGGTCTCCTGTCCCATCGTACTGATTGAGCTGCGGGATTTTGAACTTACTAGGAATCTCTGTTTGAATTATTCTACTGACAAACGGAGTTCTACTATCCATCACCCATTCTTCTTCCTTTCTAGGTTTAGTCCGAGCCTTGTTCATTGCTTCCTCAACCTTTTGTGCTAATTTTGAATCATCGAGAGGTGGGATGGACGAACTACACTCCCCTTCTGGTGCTTTACCCTTCCCTGTGCTTGTCCTTGGAGCCTGTCGAGGTGCTGCATTATCATTATTTAGAGCTAGTTCAGTATGCTCGCTCTGTATTATAGCGCTTAGCTGTTGTTGCATCAAGATTATTTGTGCCTGAATATTTTTTATCATGGCCTCTTTGCTTGCTTGGTCAAGGCCGAGTGTTTGGGTTACTGTGTTTAGGTTTGGAGTGGTTATTGCTGGCATTTCTAGTAGGCTTGGAAAAGGTATTGAGGGTATTGATCGATGGTGCTGCAACGGAGCATAATATGGGAGATCTGTTCCCAAGGACGGGTATCTCAGTGTGTTTTTTGAAGGTAAAGGTGCATGACCGGATGTGGCCCCAACAAGCTGCAAGGTGGGCGGTGGTATTATTGCTGGGAAAGGGCTTGAAAGGTCAGTCGAAAGGATGGGTGCAGAAGGATTGGTGCCGCCCTCAGGGATTTGGGCCGGAGGTGGGCTGGAAGTCATGGTGAAGGTGTCTTTAGCTTAGCAAGTGAATGAATGGCTTTTCCCAAGGAGTTCCCACAGACGGCGCCACTTGATAATTGATTTTCGAAACTCCTGGGTTGAATGTCCTGCAAAGCACTGAACAGAGGGCAAGGTGAGAGGTGGGGGGAATCCCCACAAACACTCCGATGCCTAAGTTAGAGAATAGGAACCGGGAGGAGGAAGGATAGCTTGAATATATGTGAATGAGATGTCCCCTTATGAGGGGTATATGGTGTTATATATAGTGATACTTAAACCTGGGAGGAATAGGAATCGTTGTGGGAGAGTGTTCCTACTTCAGTTAGGATTCCTCTTTGAGGTAGTTCCTTGGACGAATCTGTCTTCTCCTTTGTCCATATGTTCCTATTTAGGGGGTGGAGGACCCCTAATTAGGTGGGAACATTCTAGATGGTATCAATAAGAAAATGGTTTCTCTCAAATGTTTCAAAATCTGAAATTATAATTTGAGACAGAGAGGAGGATTTATGAAAGTTACATATATGTTCTTCTGAAATTCAATAAATGCTCCTTTTTTCTTCTTCTTTTTGTATTTTTTAGATTGAATTTTGACTACAAATTATTTTGTTGTATTTTTTGAGTTTATTGATATAAATTCATTAGTTATAATATAGAGATTCATGTATTATTGATTGAAGGTTCATGTGCTATTAAATAAAAATTAATTTAAATGTATTGCAAGTGAAGTTCAATGAACATATAAGTGAAGGTAAATGAAAATGTAGGTAAAGTTCAATAAACCTGCTGTAAATTCATTAATCTTTACCTACATATTTATTTGAATTTATAGGTAAATGTCAATAAACCTGTAACAGACTTGTTGATTTTGATTTATAGATTCATTGATTATCAATGAATATATAAGTAAAGATTAATAAATCTTATAATTTTGATTAATTAACCTATTAATTTTAACAAATATAAAGAGAAATTAACTAATTAAAATAAAGTTTAACACAGAAAAAACATTTGACATGAAAAAAAAAACATTTATTTATTTTATTCACACATGTAATGTAATGTAACGTGATTCATATTATAATATGTATAGCGGTGCATGGTATAACAATTCAAGATAGTTACACCCCTGCCATCGTCCCTTGACTTAGTTTTATCTGGGGTAGCTGTGAAGAGTTAACTGCTCTCGTGAACATGTATATATAACAAGAGTTATCATAAATGTTATATGTGATAATTATGGTGTGTCATTAAATATTAAAAGATAAAAAAAATTTAATGATTTTTTATTTATTTTCGCCTCTACATTTTTATTGCCCATTAAAAAGGAGGAACAAAAATAATTTCATAGGTATAGCAATATACTATAGATGTCGCATAACATTACTGATGTACCAAAATATAATTCTATCTTTAATACGTATTTTAATGAAATACATTTATATATAAAAAAAATTTCAAAATAGTGATATGTGGAGCAGGACGTGATACTACATGATAATTTTTCTTTAAATTATTTAGTTGCCTTCAAGATACATGAGACTATAACAATGGAAAGGAGGATAATTTAGAAAAAATGCAACCCACAATAATACTATTTACTATCACAGGTTGCTAGATACATTATTATATGGATAAAATATATGTGCATTATATATATCACACCATTTTTTAGACTGTTCTTTTTTCCACATTCAATTTTTTTTTAAAACTTATCGAACTAGTTAATTCTCTACTATAAGAGAGGAAAATAAAGGAAGATAAATGTTCCAACCCTCCTCTTTTCATTTTGAATATGCACACTCACATAAACTTTCCACGTGCAATTTAAATTTAATTTTGCTTTCTCCTTACATTAATGCTAAACGAAATAATTGTAATAATCGAGTAAAACCCTTAAAAGCCAAAACTTGCACGTACATTCCTCTTTACAACTACAAAATTAAATTGCAAAAAATTTAAGGAGAGCTGGCCATGCAATTAACTTTTGCGTTGGCAAGATGGAGAAAAGGCTGTTGCATGTTGCATCATTTGGCTGAAATAACCAAAAAAAAAAAAAAAAGTGTTTCTCAAGTTTTATCGTCTTGTTCACACCTTAACTGATTGTATATATTTCTTTTTGACAGAACTAATTGGTTGATAAGAAAGTTTGCATCATTTAGAATCGTAATATAATATAAGGATGCGCCTAATGTGAATTTAATTTATTATAAAATTGCTCAAAAAATTGAGTATTTATTGACAAAAGCCCCCACCAAATGTACCCTATATATAATCTTTTGATGTTGTGGGAATGAAAACTTAATAATGCACTTGAAATAATCCACTTGAAGCAGTGTTTCTGAACCATCACCGCCATTGCCCCTATCAGGTTAATAAGATCATCATAAGCTGCAAGTCACACATTGAGCTCACCTGCTTCTTGTGGTACCACTTCTTCGTTCTTTATCTTTATTGCTTCTTCTTGTTGGTTTAAGTTCTTGGCATTGGAATTCTGGTCATGGTCTTTGCTCATTTTAGCGTCGACTACAGCTAGTTCTTGTGACGAGTTGGTGGTAGGCAAGACCTCCTTCTTCTCGTTCCTGTACATCATGTACAATACCATCTGAGCTATGCCAAACAAGAATCCCAGTATGTTTGGTGACTGAAATAAGCAAGAAGACAAACAAAAATAGAGGGTATAAGTAAGTACAGAATAGAGAATCAAGCAACAAAACCAGGCAAACTATTTTAGGGTTAATTAGAACTTACAGCAATATAGTAATCATTGATAGCAAGGCCATAACCCAACCAGCAAGTAGCACAGAGAGTCAAGAAGAATGACAGCGAGAAGGGCATGTACTCTACACTCTTTGTTCTTATAACAAGCCTCTGAAACCAAGAATGCATTTGCATGTATAGCAAATTATCAGAAATTTTTAAGTATAGTAACATTCCAAAAGCTTCGTCAATATCATTAATAGATTAGCTTATAAATATAATTTGATACCATGATACTAAGAGGAGCAGCAAAGACACAGACAGAGAAGACGGCGCAGATCCATCCAACAGCATGCAATCTAACAATACCATGTGCCAATTCTGATGCCAACAATACGATTAACAAAAATGTTCCCAAGTTGAAAAACACAAGTAGTTTCAAGGTTAAAATCTGCCAAATGCATGGAACAGAAATCTGTCAGTTTTGAGATGATGGAATGTGAAATATATGTAGGAAAGCGAAATATAAGTGGATGCATGGAAGTGATTTATATATAGTACCTTAGATGTCTGAGTTGCATAGATCATATATATGATTAGGTATATGCTTTGGATGAAGCAGCCAATGGAGTTTATGGAAATGAGAAGAATCGCATTGTCCTTGAGAGTGGCATAATAAAGAGTTAACATAGCGCTAAACAAGGAAACCGAATATGGTAAGGATTGGAATCCTTCTGTTGATTTTCTCTTAAAAATTCTATAAAATGTCGGCCTACACAAACAATGCATTATGTATATTAAAGAAGAATCATACTACATGAAATCATGATATGAAAGAAATGTTAATGCAACTTACAATGGGGCCAAATATACGAGAAAAGACAGCACATTGCCTGAAAATGCAACACATAAATTAATGAAAATTTGAAACGAGCACTTGATGAATCAAGAACCACTGAAAAAAGATAGAGATATATACCAAGGATACCAAAGGCAAGGACAAAGTGAGGATCATTTAATGCCATTCTTGAAGTGAAGAAGCTCTTTTTAAGGTGATCTTGAAGTGAAGAAGCTCTTCTTTAAGTATATATGTATGCTATTGAGATCACCAAGCAAGAAGAGCTACCTGAATATTGATTTCAAGAAATTGCATATCCTTATATACGGCCATAAAGGGGAAGGCTATGACTCGGAAACCAGTCATTTTAGACACTTTTTGGTTTTTTTCATTGAACTAAAGAACAAACCGTTCCCGGGTATTTTGTAAGCTACAAAAAACTAGCAATCCAGATGTGCGTTTTTGAGTTTTGTCATCTTTTTCTTTACCTTTCTGGTCGTCATCTACTGGTAGCTTTATATAATTTAGGTTTGCTTTTAGAGTTTAAAGGCTTTTTATGATATATAGAGCCGATCGAGCATGGTAAATGAGCTTCTTTGTTTTTTTTCCATTCCCCCATTCCTTTTTTGTTTTGGTAGTTTGCTGTTGCACATTTGATTCTTGCCAGGTTGCATTGGATTGACGTTGTGAGGCCGTGTAAAAACTAAAGAGATTTAGCGTCTGTTTTCTGAAAAATTGAAATAAATGAATATGTACTCTGATTATATTATACCTACATAAATGTTTATAATCACAGAACATTTATCATCATTTATTAGTTACTTATAAATATAAAATACTAAAAACACTAATCTATTTTAATTGCATTATACTTAAACCGTTTAAATTTATAATACATAGAGCAAACAAATGTACTGATTTCTTGGCTAACGTGGGTTTCAAAGTGCTTTAGGTTGTCACACTCTTAGCTCCCAAGGTGGTATTAAAGATTTGTGATTATATGATGCTTCATGGACTGATTATTCAATCTATAATATGTAATGTTATAATATATATATATATATATATATATGAACAATTTTCGTCCAAATTAATAAAAAATATTTAAAATATATATTACTTATTTAATCATTGAATTAATATAAGCCTAGTTCATTGGCAAAAAAAAAAATAATAATAAACTTAGTTCGAATATGACGGATAATAAAATATTTTATGACGAAATTAAGATATTTAATTAAGAGTGAGGTTTATCCTTCAATACTTAATTCTTTTATTTTATACGAAAAAGAAACTTAGTTATTTAAACTAGTTGTTAAAAAAAAATGTAATATTAGATTATGAATAGATATTTTTAGAATTTAAAAAATAAAAAGGTCTTATTTACTGTTAAGTTTATAATACAAATATACAGTTTATTTTTACTAGTTAAATATAAAACAAATGAATCAGATATTATAAATTTAACTCTAATTGTAGTATATGATACATTTGTGTAGGTAAAAATCTCTGTCTAGAAAAATACTCATTATTAGTAATGTAAAGCAGCTCATTAAGCCATTCTCTGACGTGAAGCAAATGATTGAAACAGAAAAAGACAAAAAGCAAGGGCGTGGTTGAGTGTAATTACTCCATTAACCGTCTGCTTAAGGTTGGAATTTGCACGTGAGACCCCACAGGCCGTTACATTTCAACGGCTTTCCCTTCAATGGGGGCTCTTACGTCCCGCCATTCATCAGGGGCATTTTCGCCAATTTTCATTGTAGTGACACTGTTACTGTTACTTCATAAAATCACAGCTCCTAAGAATTATATCATAATGTTGTTTTAAAAAAGGGAATTATATCATAAAAAAAATAAAAGTGATAATACATATCGTGAGTTGCGATTATATCATAAAAATAAAAATAATGATACATGTTACTATATTATTAAAAATAAAAATGATGATACATATTGGCCATATCTCTGGCCATATCTTTGGTCATATCTTCTTTGGAATAATATCATTTTTCTCGAACATGTATCTTTGAAATTCTTTCCATGGTGAAGGATCTGTGGTATCTATGGTAATATAGTGCATAATTGAGTGTCTATAAGTCCCATAGATATTGAAACATGGTACATCAGTGAAAACACCTTTAGCTTTGAAGAAAGTTCTTTTGAAGGTGATGATAGTATGACATTCGAGAGGAGGTGCCATATGTTGAGCATAAGCTTCATTTGTCAAATAGGATTTCCATCTTGACAAATTCTGAAACCATTTGAGAAATGTTGACAAATGTGGATTCAGACCTTCATTCTTCTCAAGCAGGCTGATATACCTTGCAAGCTTTAATGGTTGAAGATCAAATGAGATCCAATATAGATGACAAAGATACCAAAACAGGATTAACAATTCAGGAGGCCAATAAAATTGGTATCAGAGCTTTGTTTTTGCATAAGGTGGAATTGTTATGATTCATATGAAGATTGAAAGAGAAGAAATTCTTAAACATGACAGAACCAGAAAGCTCTTCTGTTCCCTCTTCTACTCCCTCTTTAATATGTGATTATAAGTATGTGCCAACTAAGTCTGTTGCCGTTACCCTATCACCCCCCATCAACCAAACCACCCAGAAAAAGATCGACTACTTGTATGAATTTACTTACCTTCCTGAAGATCAAAAGATTGAAGAATCAAAATTCCCCCTGTTGAACCCTTATGATGCCTTTTCAAAATCCAAAATAAATTGGAAACAATCTTTTAAAGCTCTTGTAAACCGACCCACTTCCTCTATAAAAGAGTATGTTCAAGCCTCCAGCTTTGATCAACACCATATACCAGCCTCTCAGACAGAACAATTTGTGACCTTAGAAATTCCTCCAGAATTTCTAAGAACTTGGCTAAACCAGGGATACACTCATATCCACTTTGGAGCTATAAGGTTAGGACTCTCTTACCATGGCAGAGCAGGGCAACCTGTTTTCTCTAGGATCGCTCTTTTGGATTCTAGATATAAACAGTATCAACATGCTGTAATTGGGACCGTAGAGACATCTTTAAATGCTGGCTCAGTATTCTTTACATTTTTCCCAAATTATAATCCGGCCCTTTCTGATCCCCATGCCTTGACAGCTTTAAAAGTCCAACTCCAAATCCTTGGTGCTGAACAAATTTCCACAGCCAAAGTAGCCACCCTTCACTATCAAATTGTCTACCGTCTCCAAAACCATGCTATCAACTTGTCACTACCATGTGTCCAAAATGATGCTTTGTTCATAAAAGCAGACTCTTATAATACTCCCACGTGCATTCACACACCCAAACAACTTTCTAGGAATGATTTGTTAAAATTATTCCCAGAAAAGTGGATCACCAATTATGAGAAGTTGCATGAGACAGTGGAGCCAATTCAAGGTACAGACCCTGTGCATATCAAAAGATCTGATGGATCAGTTGATACGATCTTTAGGAGAAAACAAGAGACTCCTACAGTTTTTAATACACAGTTCATGATCAATCCTTGGGATCCAGAAGATAACATCCCTGTAGCCTCTTTTGATAATTCTGGAAGACCAGTCTATGCTTTTAAGCATAATGGTCACTGTTATTTTGATTATTGTGATTGTGATGATTGTTATGCTGCATCCTACTTTGATGATGATGAGAAGAAAAAGAAAAAGAAGAAGTCTCCAGGAAAATATAGTGAAAAGGAATTCAGAAGAAGATATGAAGATGGAGATTCAAGCATCTGCACTTTGGGACAACCTTCAGGAAAATATGATTATCTTGTATCATATTCTCCTCCTGCTTGGTACAAACCACCGGCTACTCAAAATATTCCTCCTGAACCTTGCAAACCTCAAATACCTCCTTCCCAGCCAAAACCTAAGGCAACTCCTCTCCCATGTTACAAAAAAGCTTTGAAATGGGTAAGAAAAGAAAACTCAGCTGAGATCCAAAAGCCAAAGTCTTTACCCCAAATCTGTATGTTCCAACCCACAGATTTTCCTCTTTTAACCAAAGAAACAAAAAACCAAATTACCATGCAACCTTTTATCCAGGAATCAAACATTGTTGATGCAGATGGCAGACCTAGACAAACAACTCCGGCTGAAGCAGTAGTCAACTGGCAGACACAAAATGCTTGTGCTCAAAATCAAAAATTGAAGCTTATTGAAGAAAAGATTGATGGAGTTGCTGAACATATGAATTTGGCAGAAAAAAAGTTCCAGGCCTTTGAAAAATGAATGACAGCCGTTCATACAGAATTACAAAGGCAGATAGAGATGAAGCACCAGGAACTTATGCGAATCATCAGCAACAAAGGCACATTGAATAGCATTCAAATGAAAGAAACAGAAATTTTAAACTTGAAAGCCCAGGTTGACCAACTTGAAAAGGATCTTAAAAGAAAGAAACAAGAGTTGTCCTCACAAACCTCTTCAAAATCCTTCTCTCCAGATCCTTTGGGTCTTTTGTACAGCCCTTATTCAATTCCCAGTTCACCATACACAGCCTCTTCCACCCAATCTTTATTTCCTGCACCAACAGCCCCCTTGAATATTCCTCCAAATTTTCAAGGATTCAAATCCTCATCAAAAACCTCCTCTCAAACACAGTCCTCTAATGAAACAACATCAAAGAAAGGAAAAACAGTCCATTTCTCTCAAATTGAGAAACCTAAAACAACACCTTCTGAATCATTACCCAAAAATACCTCACCAACCTCATCACCAAAAGAGCCAGAACACCCTCTAATGATGGTGAATCCTATCTCTTCCTTTTTGGAAAAATGTGTTGAAAATGTCATGCCCAACTTTTCAATTGAATCTGATTCAAAAGAAAGTCCATCTTCTGAATCTTCAGAAAGTGACTCTGATTCGGATTATGAAATACCCTACCAATTGATGGCTGATGATGCTACATCTTCTAGAGGACCTCAAGTTGAAGAAGTTGATGATCCAGAAGAAGAATTTGAACAGCCCAGAACACCGCAGCCAAATACGCAGACAAATTTCCAAAAAAATACTGGAAATTACTTCACCCTGGATGATGTTCCTCCTTCACAATACATGAATAGATTTCTAGAATTTAGAGCATGGATAGCTGGACAAATGCTTATTTCTGGAGTAGAAATCAGGGTTGTTATTGAAACATTTCTTGCAAAAATGGTGGGAAAGCTAGCAAACTGGTATGCTTCTCTCAATGCTTATGCTAGAACCCAGTTGATGGATGCCACATCACCAGAAGATTTCCTAGGACTCTTGCATTATGAGTTCTTAGGAAAATAGGATGATGATCTTGAAGTTGCACGAAAGGAGTATTACCAGATGAAATGTTGTTCACTACAAAGAAAAGATCTAGAAAGACATTTCCAAAATATGTCTACTAGATTTTACCTGTTAGGAGGCACTGCTAATCCTGATTTAAAACAAGCCTTTTTGGCTTCTATTCCTGAGATTCTTACCTCTCGAATGTTTTTAATCCTTCAACAATCAAATTACAAAGTTGGAGATGTGCCAATGGGCATTTGTATCAGATCATGATTCAGGCTCATACACAGTTATGTGATCAAAGGAAGATGATTAAACTGTATCTGGGCAGTAGGAAGAATCCTTTGGGAAAACTTTCATGTGACAGGCCTGATTTGCAGATCAAATGCAAAGATACTGATGTTTGCGTTTGTCCATCAAAGAAGAAGAAACATTTCTTCAAACTGAAGAAGAAAGGGAAAAGATCCAAGTTTAAGAAGTGGAAGTATTACAAGAAGAAAAAGTTTCGTGGCAAGAAAAAAACTGACAGATGCTACATCTGTGGGAAAAAGGGTCATTTTGTAAAAAGCTGCCCTTCAAAAACAAAGAAGACTGAGCAAATGATTCAACAAATTCAGCAGATCACTAAAGTAGATTTGAATGATGCTGATCTTGAGTCTCTCTTTTCAGAAGAAGAAGAAGCTTCACCAGAATCTGTTTTTGCTATAGGCCAAGAGGCAGACTCAGAAATTTCCAGCTCTGAAACAGAGTCCTGGAATGACCATTTTTTAATTGGTGGTGATAATAGAGACATGATAGCCCTAACTCATGAAAAACATCCAATACCTTTGTTCCTTATCCAAATTTACCCAACCAGTTATTCCAAACCCATAAAACTTGTAGCCTTGATCGACACTGGAGCCAAAACTACCATTCTCAACCCAAAAGCCTTGCCTAAAGAATGTTGGAAACATCATTCTGAGTATTTCTCTACAGCTAATGGAGAATTACTTGAAACTAGCCTTAAAACCAGACACCCAATAAAGATCCAATTCTTTCCAAATTGTTACACCTGGACACATGTTCTTGGATCTTCCTTACCTGAAAAAGATATTGTCATTGGCTTTGATGTCTATTGAAAGATGAAAGACTTGAGAATTCTTCCAAATGGACTCAAGTTCAAGAAATACTTTCAACCATTCACCAATATTTCATCTGTCCTTTTTGTTGACCAAACCATTTCTCAACCAAACCTTCAAACTATTAATGAGTTCTTATTAAAAGAATGCAGTGCTCAGTCTCATACAGAGTTTCTTCAGAAATGCTCATCACCATTGTGGAAAAATGAGGAGTTCTTCATCTCCTTACCTTTCAAACAAAATGAAGATGTCAACCCAACAAAGGCAACTCATCCAGGAATGACTCCCTCTGATCTTAAATTGGCAATTGAAGAATGCAACCAATTGGAAGACCAAGGCCTAGTTGCTCCCACAAAATCAGAATGGGCATGCCAAGCTTTTTATGTAAACAAAAGATCAGAACAAGTTCGTGGGAAGAAAAGATTGGTGATCGACTATCAGCCTTTGAATTTCTTCCTCAGGGATGACAAATTCCCTTTGCCAAAAATTTCCTCATTATTTGCATTTTTGGCGGGAGCTAAAATCTTTTCAAAATTTGATTTGAAGGCTGGATTTTGGCAACTTGGAATCAAAGAGGAAGACAGATACAAAACGGGCTTTTGTATTCCAAACAGACATTATCAATGGAATGTGCTGCCTTTTGGACTCAAAGTAGCCCCATCACTATTCCAACGGGCTATGATCAAAATCTTTGAGCCCATCCTCTCTAGCGCTCTTGTTTATATTGATGATATTCTTTTATTTTCTGCAGATATAAAAGCCCAAGAGAAACTGCTCCAACAGTTTGCTAATCTTGTACGACATTATGGTGTTATGCTTTCACCCACCAAAATGTTCATTGGTCAAACAGAGATAGATTTTCTTGGAATGAAATTCAAAGAAGGGAAGTATCTTCCAGGTCCTCATGTTGCAACAGAATTGGATAAATTTCCAAAAGAAAATCTTTCTGTCAAACAAATCAGACAAGTTCTTGGCATTATCAATTATCTTAGGGATTTTATTCCTCACTTGACAAAGAAGACAACCCCTCTCAGAGCTCTTCTAAGAAAGAATCCTCCACCATGGTCCTCAGAACAAACAGAAGCTTTTGAACAACTCAGAATTTGCACAAAGAATCTTCCTGATCTCCAGATTCCCTCCACAGGAAAAAGAATTCTTCAAACAGATGCAAGCGATCAATTTTGGGGAGCTATTCTTTTAGAAGAGGATGACAATAAGAAAAAACGGATTTGTGCTCATGCTAGTGGAAAGTATTTTTTCACTTCTATTTTTGCCCTCTGTATCTATTTGTCTGTATCTATTTGTGTGTGATTTTAAAATGACTCCCTATAATTTTTCTATTGCATATTACAAGTTGCGATATGCAACATTTTTCAAAAAATAATGATTTACTATTTTAAAATGATTTCCTGTAATTTTTATATTGCATGTTGTGACATGCAATATTTTTCAAAAAATAATAATTTACATATTTAGTATCTATATGAATAGTAATATCTATAAGAAGTAAGATTTCTTTTACACCTTTCTCTCCTATTTGCATGCCCTTTTTATATAAGAGCCACACGTATAATTTTAAAAATAAAAAAATTATGTTGTAATTATAAATGTCATCACCACATACATCTATCATTGTCTTAAAAATAATATATATATATGTTTTTATTAATTACATTTCTTTTGAGGAAATTCGTTAATACATTTTAAAGACATTTTAATTAATTAAATACTCTTTTATTATTTCAAGTGTTAGCTCTATTCTTTTTTAATGGTAGAATTAGGAGATCATGTTCCCACATTACATCCAAGTAATATATATTATTTTTATTGATTAGGTGTGAAATATTTAAAATGTACATCACGAATTTGATTAGAAACAATATATATCTGAAACTAAGTAAGAATCTATTTTTTTTTTAGAATGAATTCAAGGCTTATATTAAATTGTTCAGAATTAAAGGGATAATTGTTCTACATAGTAGCTAATTACAATACCCAGTTGGGAATATTATGGTTAATTAATTTGGCAAAAAGAAAGTGATTAGGAAGGCATAAAAAGAAAATGATATCAGCAATCAGCCTTTTGAAGGCTTTCGAAGAGTGGCATTGATCTTTCTGTTATAGGAAACCGCTCTCTTTAGCATTCATTCAATCTTCTTTGGTTTCTATCTTTGAATGAATAAATTATTGGGAATGCTTCTGCATTTCTCCTTTACATTTTGTTTGCTTTCTTTAGGGTTTTTTCTTCTTTTCTTGTGCAGGCAGAGGGAACCCTAGTTAGAAAAGCACACATGCATGGCCCTTTCCCATTTGTCCTTTAATTAGAGTTTGCTACAGTTGTTATTGGAATTTTGTGGGTGTGGCCAGGTCATCAACTTTTTTTTAGGTATTTTACTTTGATGGAGAAGAACATATCGTGCACGTTAATTAATATTAACTTCAACAATTAATTAAGCTCGGATTTTACTCAATTAATTAATAATTGCCAATAATTAAATTAACGTGTTTCCATTTCAAATTTGTAGCTGTTGATGATTTTAATTTTTATATATATATATATATATAAGAATTGCCTTTGGTAAAATTTGAATGATAGCGTTTATTTAATAAATTGGAATAATAGTAAAAAATGAGTTTGAAATTCAAGAACTTAAGATGTTACCATATTAAAATTTGCTTGCACTTCAAAATGAACTTTAAAAATGTGGTGGACTTGGACTACTCTATTTTGAAAGATTACCCTTCAAGCTTAAATTGCACATGTAATAAATGATAACATAACATGCATTAAATATTTATATATAATTCAGTGATCTAATAAGTTTAGAAGTTGACCACTGCATCGCCGCTATAGATAAAGATTTTTTTTTTTTTTTTTTTTGCATAATATTGTTCTATAAACAAGGAGCAATATTATTTTTTAGTGTGTTTTTTTTTTAATATTTTACAGTCCATTTTAAATAGCAGGGTGCTACAAATAACATTTCTGATATCATTTTTATGCAACAGTCAATCAAAACCTCATGAGTCCATCACCATTATGCTAAGGCTTCATTTTCTCCAACCTTGAATAGATTAGTACTTATTTTGTGCCATTATCAAGACATAAAATGCCTACACCTTATGAATATATATATATATAACTTAACTGTTGAGTAAAAAAAAAATTGTATGGATATTGAGTGGATATACATAGAACTGGGGGATGGTTGAAACTGCTCTGTTATGTGAAAAATGTTAAAAGCTAAGACAAAGCCAGAAAAGGGTTAATTATGTTTCACACGGGGTCTTGGTGTTAATTAATAGAACAAATTATATTTTTTTCCCTACCTAATTTACACTAATCTACCTTCTATTTAAAACTTAAACTTTTACCTTTCTCAATTTTTATTTCTTTAACATTTAAAAACTTCCATTAGAATTAGATATTTTTTTTTCCATTAAACACTATATAAAAAGATTAAAATGTCCTTTTAAATAATAAATAACTATAAAACACTAATATACAAGACATTTTAATCCTTTATATTTAACAACATTATATATATACATTTTTTACTTAAGTGGATATTAAAATATTATGACCAAAACATTCATAACAAAACAAAAATCATATGCAATATGAAATATATCATGAGATGATAAGGACATTCAAAATTTTATTTATTTGATATATTTATTTGTGTTTATTATAATTGATTTAAAGACTTGATTGTTAATAACAGTAGTTTTAATATAGATTTAAGTTATTTAGATAGTTTTAATGTAAACAATTGCTTTTTGAAATATAATATATAATTCTTTGTATCTTTTAAGTCATTTTTCTTTTTTTTTTTTAATGAGGAATGTACATATTTTTTGTTATTAAATATATAAGCTCTAAAATATATTGTGAATATCATTACTATTTTATAGTTAACTATAGTTTTTATTATTTGAAAGGGCATTTTAATATTTTTTTATGCCACTTAACGAAAAAATTTGTCTAACCCTATAACTCCTTATATGTTAATGGAACAAAAAATGAGGGAGGTAAAAAATCTATTGTGAAATAAGAGGGAGGTAATTGTAAATTAGGTCAAACCTAAGGGAGAAAAATGTAATTTTCTCGAATTAATATTTAATTATTTATTAAAATAATACTAATTGTTGAAAAAAATATTATGTTTGGTTCAATTTCATCAAGAAATTCATTTCATTTCAATGAATTCCAAATAAAATTCATTTTCAGATGAATTTTTATTAATAAAGTGTGTTTGAATAGTTTGTGGAATTCATTCTAAATAAATTCTATCTTTTATTATACTATATTTGGTATAAATCTAAAATTCAAGTTAATTTTAAATAGAATTCATTTGCAAATGAATTCTAAATTCATTTGAACCAAACACATTTCATGAATTTAGTGTTAAACAATTCCACAAAATTAAGAAATTAGAATTGAAAATGAATTTCACAAAGTTTTCATTTAAACCAATTATGGACACCCTCAGTTTGATCGGCCGGTAATGAAAGCTTGGTGATGAAAGTCTAAATTTTGAATGCAAACAAGAACCTGAAATCTCCTTTAGAATGGTTAAACCTGGCCTGAAACCTTTATATCTAGTCAAAAGCCCAAAACACTAAGCCCATTAGCCCTTTGCCAAGCCTACACTGAACCTTTTAGGCCCAAAGTCCCAGTAGGCTTGATGAAGAGGCAATTGCCTCTTCGAAGAGGTGTCACCTTTTTACTTCAGCCATCAGTGAGGTGACACCTTACCAATGAGGCGTCGCCTATTCACAACTGTCCCCTACAGTAATAAATGCTATTTATTATTGCATTCAACACAAAATTTAACTTTCTTACCTCTAGCCTAGAGTTTAAAGGAAATAAAAGGACTTTTGAGGCATTAATTGATGAGAAAAGAAGGAAGCAATGATGAAAATGTAAGGTGAAAAGTAACCTTGACTTTTTGGAGAAAATTAGAAGAGAGAGGGTAGGGGCTTAAAAAAGGAGTTTTTGGCTATTCAAAAGTGGGTGGCCATTCTGAGAAACTAGAGAGAAAAAGGGTAGAAAGAAAGAGAGCAGAAGAAAAAGAAAAAGAGAAAATTTTCTTGAGAAAAGAAAGAGAAGAAGAAGGAAAAGAGAGAAATTGAAGCTAGGAATCCATTTTTAAAAAAGAAGGAAGGTGAGTCTTGCATTCAACACTTCAAAAACGAATCAAACAAGCTCCGAAGGCTTCAGTTAGGAGCATCAAATAGGTCCAAATTAGTGAGAACCCCTGTTTTCAAGTTTTAAGTTCTTTGTTTTGTTTAAAGCTTTATTTCTTTATTTTTATACCTTTTCTATGTTTATTGCTTTTTTAAGATTGTATCTAAAGCTTAAATATATGAATTATCAAGTTCTTTGTTGCTAATTTATGTTGATTTGCATGAATATTTGAGTAACTTAGGATTTAAGAAACTTGTATTTTTGTGCTAATTGTGCTTGTTAAAGAGGCGTCGCCTTTTAACCTTGAGGAAATTGCCTTTTGTGTAGAGTCTTGCACAAATTTGCTTTTTTTTAATATCTCTTTTAGTATATTTTTTATATATGATATGTATATGCTGTCCTTTTTTCTAGATATTGCATGTGAATATTATACTTTTAAGATTAATCAAATGATTAATATATGTTCATATGAATCTAAATGCCTATGTTTACATTAATATAATTCGAATTTCCTTGTAAATAAAGTTGTTTACTTAAATATGAGCTAACCCTTATTTGTTATAGGTTTTGGTAATCTTTAATCACTATGTAATTAGTGGATTAACTAGTTCTTAAGAGGTTTTATTTGAGTTAATTTTGTAATAATTGTACAGATTACTATAATCCCTTCCCCCGTTTATTTGGAATGAATGTTTGTAAGTTCATTTTCATTATTTGATTTGAATGCCAAGGTAATAAATGTATAAAAGGATTAATGTGCAAACTTAAATTAAATTATAAAATTGGAAACGTTTGTCAAACACAATAATAAAGAAATAATTTAATGATTATGGGTAATAAAATACAAAACACAAATGGAGGCTAATCGCACGGTTGAGTGGGCATTTAAAACCTATACCCAGTTTTTGAACCCGAATCTCTAATGACGGCTTCTGGGAACCTTTGTGGAATCCAGTTGCTGTAAAGTGTCCTGATTTTCATCTGGGTGGCGACTCCATCTCCTTTTAGGCTTTAAAAACCTATTTAGTAATCTTAATGGACCTTGAGCCCACATAGTACTATAGTCACCGTACAATTAGGTGTGTGGCCTAAACCCCGCCACTCACAGTGGCGACTCTATTGGGGATAAAGAAACTAATTCTAAGTGTTTTATAATTTATCATCCTTGATTGTTTCTTTTGTTTCCTTTGTATATTATTGCATTCACTACACGATCGCACACATTGAGCATATAGTCTTAAATAATCGATAATAGTATTTGCTTTGCTGCCTGTGTTTCACTCAAACCTGGTGGTAAAGTGTTTAATTATTATCACTTATAGCATATACTATCCACATCGCATAAACCCTTGATTGGGGAGATGTAATGGATGTATATAGTTGTGGGGGCTGTAACTTATTAGTGTCATGATCCAAAACTAGAAGTCATGACCGGCACTAGGGAATGAGAATTCTTTTGAATCCAAAACCCATAGCAAGCCTTAGAAAATAAAAATATGCAATAATAAATAAAAAGTACAACTGAATTAAAATTTTAAATCGACATATAAAATAGATACTCCAAATATTTTCATAAATAAATATATTCATACAATATTCAAATACAACTCTTAGGGTACAAGGTATCAAAATAAAACAATACTCTTCTGATACAATAACACTACTACTGTAGTTTTTAGAAAACAAATCAGAGTTCAAAATATACATTTACATAAAATAGCTGGGACGGAAGAACATCGGCGAAGAGGTCTACTACTAAGGTTTGATGATATAAAATCTCCTGAAAAAAATAATTAAGGGAGTCAGACCTCACTGGGTGAATTATTATACTATATATACATGAAATTTAAACCACAATAATTAGGCACTCGTGTATATATATATACACACACATATACACGCATTACACATAAATGTTAAACTTTGCTTTTATATATAAAATAAATGCAGAAAAAATATTTAGTTTTATACATGAAGGATCAAATAGAACCCTATTAATCGTAACCTTAATTAGCCATAGCATCACTCTAGCCATACAGGCTCACTTAATTCTAAATAGATCATTAATTCCATTTTGGACAGTAGACTAGCCTCGAGACACTAAGTCAACCGAGCTCCAGTAGTCTGACTGTTAGTGTGATTGGCCCCAAGACACTTGGTCAACTGAGTTCCAACAATCACACCATCAATCACATCACATCTCAATCAAATCAATCATATTATTCTCAATCAAATCATAATCACCACAATTGATTCTCACTCAACCCTAATCTATCGCACCGGTACGTACACGGTCCTAGTGCTGCCCACTAGGTAGCACGTTATATCGATATCCTTCATTTAAAAATAAATCATACATTCAGAAAATAAATAATGTAGAATGACATTCATAATAGTAAAATAAACCATATATATACAAAAAATATATCTAAAATAAATCAAGTATATTTCGGGTATATATATGTCAAATGAAACATGAAAAATATCAAAGATAAACCAATGATATACTTAAAAATAATTTAAGTATAAATTCGTAATATAACATGCATTTACTTAGAAATATACCTAAAATATACTAAAAATATACCTAAAGTACATAAATCATTTAATAAAAAAATTATGAATAAATATACATTTAAAACATGTATTTAATTTGAACATATATTAAAAATATACTAAAAATATGCCTAATTATATAACATGCATATATCAAAATAGCTCTAGATATTCCAAGATATAGTAAATGTATATTGAAAATATGCAAACATATAGATATCAAGATATACTAAAAATAAATTGAAATTATACTAAATCATATAATAAATTAAATCATTTTTAAAAACATATAATGAAAATGAAAAATCCTAAGTCATGCATCCTATATGCAATGCATATATATATACAGTATAATAACTCACTGATTCGCGCTCCACGCGACAGAGTTAGTGGGTCTGATCTGATAGGTCTCGGTCTTGGTGTAGCTAGAAAAATAAAATAATAACAACCATTAGAATAAACTTTTAAATCTATGCTTCTAGGATTACTATAGAAAGACTCAATAAAAAATTTTAAAACTAAACTCGGACCGGTTGTCACCTTTTACGAGAAATCTATCAAAATTTCAGTAGAGTCTCCTATGTAAAACAGACATCTCTCTATAAAAGTAGGATCGATCTTGCACAGAAATATACTTCTAAAATCACAATTCATGCAACACTCGGTTGGGATCCTGAACTACACAATTTCCCCAACCGAGGTCTACAATTCACTAACAATCTAGATAATATAATAAATATACTAAAAATCAATAATTGCCATAAATATCCTTAAAATAACAAAATTTAGCATATTTAACATCAAAACACTAAAAATAATTACGTAAAAATCCCGAAATAATAATATAATATTATTAAAAATTTAATTTCTCTATAATTCAATATAAATTAATAAAAATTCACTTTATATATTCAAATAACTAAAATAGTCTAAATACACATTAAAAATTACTAAAAACCCACTTTATTACCAAAATAGTATATAATATATTATTTGAAAATAATTTTTAAAAATTAGTATTAATTGGTTAAAAATAGTAAATAATTTGTAAAAATCATTTTAATACCTTAAATAATTATAAAACCAACTAAAACATAATTTTTAACTATAATCTTAACAAAATTACATATTTAACCCTATAATACAAAATATCCAATATACTAAAAATAATTTCCTCAAAAATTATATAAAATCATTATAATTATTTAATCAACATATAATATACTAATATTAACCAAAACACATATTTATCCAATAATTTCAATAAAAATACATATTTAACCTAATAATTCAAATTACACATAAATTGTATAAAATTCCATAAAAATTATATAAATGCATAAAAATTATTTTCTCAACATATATATTACTAATATTAACTAAAACACATATTTAAACAACAATTTCAATAAAAACCCAACTTCAACCTAATTATCCAATATTGACATAATATAAAAATAATTATAAAAATTACATAAGAATCACAAAAATTATAATATCAACTCTAAAATTAATAAAAATTAATAATAACACCAAATATACCAATTTTATAATTTTAATAATTAATTTTTGAAAATTAATAAAATATTCAAAAATTCACAAAAATTAAAATAAATTCAAAAAATTCAAAAAAAAAAAAAATTTGTAAAGGTAGATTAAGCTACTAGGATCATCTTTTGTGAAGGGAGTTTGCAAGATTCAAACAATATCATGCTAAAAAAATTTTGAAACCCTAAAGCTCCAAAATAAAAACTTCAACAAAACTCTAGAAAATGAAGATTTAAGCTTAAACTAAGCTTAGATTCATGCTCACCAGTGTTAGAGGAGTCGATAGACACTGAAAGCTTGAGAAACGGTGGAGTGAGGTTGGCCGAAAAATGAAACTTTCGATCTCTTTTGGTTTCAGACAGTGCCAGCACCGGAGAAGGGGGTGGAAGGGTGGCAGAAGGCAGCTAGAAGGGTGGCAGAAGGCGACTGGAAGGAGGGTGGTCTGGTGAAGTTGAGGGAGGCATAGTGAAGGGCAAGAATCGGGATGACGGAAGGGAAGAAGATGACAGTGTTCTTGCTGTTTTTGTATGCTGTGTTTGTTTTGTTTATGTATATGAATATATGTATATTTGTTTTTGTTTGTTTATGTTTTTGGTCCATCACGTTTTTCTTTCTTTATGTTGTGTGTGTTTGGTGTTTAATGCATATGCATGTATGTGGGTTTGTTGTATGCATGCATATATATATATATATATATATATATATATATATATATATATATTAATAAAACTTTATATTATAATAATAATACTTTAGCCAAATGAATCTACACCACACAAATATACTCATATGTATATATATTCACACATATAATAATAAACACACACACATCACACAATAATATACATAATATAAAATTAACAACAATTAAAATTAATACTATTAATAAAATAATTGGATTATAAGAATATTATTCATAATAATATTAAACAATAAAAGTAATACTAATGATATTAATAATGAAAATAATAACCATGATAATAATAATACAAAACACATTTGAAAATAACAACAATAACAACAATATTTATAAAATAATTTATAATGCACTAATGTCAATGCATAAAAATAAAATAATAATAATGAACTCAAAATATTAATATTAAGATAATATTATGATAATAATTTAACACGACAATTATAATAATAACTCAAATAAAATAACAATGACAATAATAACATTAGTAATGGTAGTGGAATAATTTAAAAATATTAATAATACTCAAAATCACGTTAGTTAATAAAATAATATTAGTACTTAAAAATAATATTAAAATAACAATGCACTAAATTAATGTTATTAAAATAATAGTATTCAAAAATAATAAATATACACAATGAAATTTAAACATCCAAAAAAATAAGTTCTAAAATAATATATTTACGTAGAAAATTCAATTAAATATAAAATAATAATAATTAATCACAAAATAGTAAAATAATTAAATTAAACTTTTAAAATTTATTAATACTGCATATCTCATTTTAAAATAATATAATTTAAAAATATGGGTCATAACAATTACCTTTTACTCAGATCATGTAAATGTCTCAGCAATTTTCACTAAGATTTTTTTTTCCAAATGTGTGCGTTTTATGTCATTTAAGAAGCCTTTTTGTACAGCCTAAGCCCATCTGCAAGTAGACCACACCAAAATTAGGCCTTTCATGCCTACTATGGCCCATTTGCAAATAGACCATGTCAAAATTGGGCCTTCCAAGTCTATTATGACCCATTAAAATGGACTTCGACATTATTTAAAGGAATTGTTACTTGTTTGTTCCATCTTGAGAGTTTCTTACATGTACGACAGTTTTGTTATCCCCTATTGATAGTTAAAACTCGACCAACAATCCTAAGATAAGAAACTCACCTTTGAATATGCGTGCAGGAGAAGTAAGGGTGGAAGTGCCATATTTTAAAGAGCTTTGTCTTTTGTTATATGTTACGTGTAAATAGGACATTTATTCTTATTCTATTTTTTTGGGCCCTGTTTATCATGTATACAAGCCATGCATGTTTTTAATTTGGGTTGGTTTCAGATATAGATCTAAATCAGTCACCTGCTTGGATGCGCTCCAACACTGATCGCTTGGTCAGAATATTGAAAGAGATGGTATATGCGAGTTTTGAATTAGAATAGTTCACGACAAAGACAGCCGAATAGACTAGAGCAATTATGCAAGAGATGATGGTAGAGATGAGCTCGACTAAAGAAAAACCATCAATGCCTCCACCACCACCATTTGATCTTGATGTTAATAATCCAGAAAGGTAGGGAATAGAAGATGATCAACAAACTGTATTAGCAGAACTAATCACCTAATAAAGGTTGGATCCCTAGGGGAATACAGAGAAGCTAGATTAGCCTAAATACTTTATTAAGTCTATGGCTGTGATGCAATTAATAGTGAATGAAAAGGGAATGGATGCACCAATAAACTACTCTGACATGAGTTTGGGAGAAGATAATGATCCGCTGCCCAGGAAGTTTAGGGTTCTTGATATGAAGAACTTTACTAGTGTTAGAGATCCTTACTTGTATCCCAAATAGTATGTAACTCACATGAGAATAACCATCTTAAACAAGTCTCAGATTATTAAGTAATTTCCTCTGTCTTTAGAAAGAGCATCCATCAGATGGTACTATACCTTGGAAGCTAATATCCAAGCTGATTGGGAAGCATTGTGTGCAGCATTTGTAAAATAGTTTATTCTCAACATCTAGATGGAAGCATATTTGAGAGATTTGCAAAATATTAAGCAAAAATTTAATGAACCTTTTGCTAACTTCTTAATTAGATAGAGAGCGAAGCTAACACAAATGAAGCACCGACCCTCTAAGAGTACTAACTAGTGATACCAATCAAGGGGTGCATACTTCCACTTTCTAAGAAGTTAAAAGATTTAGGGATTCAAAAAATTTTGAAGAGTTGTATAGGTTTAGGGTGCAAAAAGAGTTTGAATTAGCATAAGAAAGAAAATCCTTCAGTGGAAGATCCTCAGGTAAAGAAGGGCCTGAATCTAGTAGTGGGATTGAATCCAATAGCAATATCTAAATAAATGTTGTCCAATAACCTATAAGAATTTCTAATCTAGGCAGACCTCTCTCTAAGGTTTTAGAGAAGCCGATTGAGAATAATTTGCTATAACCTCTACCACAGAGACTACCATTCCAAATGCTGACCTAAAGTTGTATTGAAAATACCACCAAGCCATAGGCCATGATACTGACAATTGTACTCACCTAAAGCATGAAGTGTAAGACTTAATCGACTCAAGAAAAATAACTAACCTAGAAAATAAAAAACCTAATACTAAAAATAACCCATTACCTAATTACCGAAACATGCCTCCGCCAAATCTATCTATCCTTACCATTAACACTAGTCTAATAGAGGATCAAGTTTTGAATTCCTTTGTTAATGCCATACCTACACCCCTAAAATCTGAACCAGAAAACCCCAACTTTAGAGTATAACCTGTAAAGGTCGAAGTGAATGTCTTAGATATTTAGAGCTATAATGAAGAGGAAGGCAGAGCAATTAATCTATAAAAAGGTGATGAAGACAGAAAGGCCCAATCAGTTATGAAGCTTGAGAAGAAAGAGGAATTAGAACCTGTGGGGTCTGAGGAAAAAGTGCTAGATTTAAAAGAAGAAGATGAAAAAATTGAGAAAATTATTAAAGCTGTAAAAGAAGAGAAAAGTCTCTCAAGTGTCTAGGAGATGGTCATGCACTCCAAAGCCTATCGGGAGGCACTAGTCATGGCTTTGGATTATAAGAAAGTTCCTATAAGCCAAACCCCTGAAAAGTTGGTGGATTCATTGATGGAAAAGCCAAAGGGAGATATAACATTTACTGATGAGGATCTGCCCTTAAAAGGAAGGGATCACTTCAAGCCTTTGTTTATCAAGGTAGAAGTAAAGGGGAAGTTGACATGTTGTATAATGGTGGACAATGGATCTGCTATCAACGTTTGTTCGTTGAAGATTTTGCCTAAGTTAGGATGAATAGTGGTTGATTTGAAGCCATCAGACATAGTGATCAAGGCTTATAATGACACCAAAAGGCCTGTTGAGGGAACCTTTAGAGCACTGGTCAAGATTGGACCTGTTGAAGTCTGGGTTAACTTACATGTGATTAACATCCCAGTGACCTTTGCTATCCTACTAGGAAGGCCGTGGTTCCATCCTTTGGGAGGTGTGCCATCTATCGTGCACCTGAAGATTAAGTACCCACACAAGGGCAGGGTAATTACCATTTCTGTTGAAACTGAAGTGGCCGTTTCTACATTAAAACTGGCTCCTAATCCCATTTAGTCCAAGCTTTGAAGTTTGTATAATTTATGAAGATGAGCTTAATTCAAAATCATAAACATAATGAAGAGTCAAAATTTCATGCCTGGAATGGAGTTGGGGAAACATCAACAAGGATCGCCTGAATATGATAAGTCCAAGGTGTCGATCTTAAATCATGAGCTAAAAAAAGTAAAAAAAGTTGAAATTAAGTCTGCAAGAAAGAAAAGGGCAAAGAACATGTCAAAAGTGAAGATGGAAATCAAGCTACAATAGGAAATATTTGTGAGAGAAGGCACTAATGATCCATATCTAGGGGCCCTTAAGCCTTTGTTAATTACTGATAAGTTAGTCCTGTGTTTTAAAATTTTCTTTGAACAAGTGAATGGGACCAATAAAGTTGTTATAGGGGAGCTGATGGTGGAAGAATTGGTACTATTTCCAAAACCTGAAAAAAGATGCCCTTGCAGCAAAGTTGAAGGACACGAATGACCAGAAAGAGCAAATTGACTTTGAGTCCTTTGTTTTAGACTCTATTATGTATTTTTTTATGATGATGTTGATATTTATTTTTCTAACCTGTTTAACTTTGAGGACCGCTTCTTTTATAAAATAAATACAATAAACTTTGATTTTACTTACCTGTGTGATATTTCGCCTAATGGTTATTAAGTGTGTGATGATCATTTCATGCATATGTTTGATATCAATTCAGTGCAAACTGAATCATTTAACTTAGGCACATATGATAATCGTAAGAATATACTTATTGATTCTGATCTAACTCCTGATAAGAGTGAAAAAATAAAAGAAATAATAAGAAGAAGATAGAAAGTATTTGTTTGGGGTTATAAGGACATGCCTGGGATTGACAGAGAGATTGTAAAGCTTGCAATTCCTACATATCCTCACATCGTACCGGTAAAACAGAAAAAGAGGATATTGAGATTGGAATGGGCTCTTTTGATCAAAGAAGAAGTTGAGAAATAGCTGAAGTTGAGATTCCTGAAGGTAGTCAATGACACTTAATGGCTAGCAAATATTTTGCTGGTTCTTAAGGACAGAAGAGTTAGGATGTGCGTGGAACCAAAAGATGACTTTCCCTTACCACATATCGACACCCTAGTCGATAGTGTGAATTCTAGTGTCATGTATTCCTTTATGGATGGCTTCTCAGGGTATAACCAAATTATGATGGCGATGATTGATAAACTAAAAACCTCTTTCACAACTAAATGGGGTGTGTACTGCTATTTAGTCATGCCATTTAGATTGAAGAATGTGGGAGCTACTTATCAGAGGATGGCTACTATCTTGTTGCATGACATGATCTGTAGAGAGATAAAAGTATATGTGGATGATATGATGGTGAGATCTCTTACTAGAGAAGGATACTTTGAGATACTAGACAAGTTCCTAGCTAGGGCTGAAAAGTAGAATCTCAGATTGAACCCAAAGAAGTGTGTTTTTAGGGTGACTTCTGGAAAGTTTCTAAGACACATTATTAGTCAGAGAAGGATTAAAGTAGACCTAGATAAGGTTAGAGCCATTAGAGAGATGCCTACATCAAAGATTGAGAAAGAAGTTAGGGGATTTGTTAGGCAGCTACAGTATATTAGTAGGTTCATCGCCAAGCTAACCATGATTTATGAGCTAATTTTTAAGCTCTTGAAGAAAAATCAATTGATTATTTAGGATGATAAGTGCTAACAAGGATTTGAGACTATTAAGAATTATTTGATAAATCCTCCGGTCCTATAGCCACCAAAGTTAGGCAAATTGTTAATTCTCTACTTGGCAATTGAAAGGGAAGCGATGAGTGCCATGCTTGCTCAAGAAGGTGAAGTAAAGTTCAAGCACGCAATATATTATTTGAGCAAGAAGCTCTTACCTTATAAAGCTAGCTACAGTTTGATGGAGAAGACATGTTTGGCTATAATCTGGGTGACAAAGAAGCTCTGACACTACTTCTACTCTTATTAGATTCAAGAGTTTCCAAGCATGATCCTCTTAGATGTTTACAATAGATCTCATCACTAATAGGAAAATTGACTAAATGGTTAGTACTACTCACTGGGTTTGACATTGATTATATGACAAAGAAAGTGGTATTAGGAAGAGCCGTAGCTGACTTTTTAGCCCAAAACCCAATGACAAATGAATAAGAATAGGAATTAGAATTTCTAGATAAGCACTTATGGGCAATAGAATTCCAAACATGGACAATGTACTTTGATGGAGCTATTAACAACAAAGGAGTAGGTATCGTTATAATTGTGATCTCACTAAAAGGGGAAATGATCCCAATGGCGAAAATGTTAGAATTTAAAGTTACCGACAATCAAGCTAAGTATGAGGCTTGCATCTTCGATTTGGAAGAGGTCAGAAGCGTGGGGTCAGAAGAAATCACACTATACGAAGATTCTATGTTAGTGATGGAACAAATCTCTAACTAATAGGAAGTGAGGGAGGATAAACTAAAAATGTACTAGGATTATTCTACTATGCTCTTTTTAGCTTTTGCTCAATGCAAATTTGTACATTTTCCATGAGAGGAGAATCAGATGGTAGATGCTTTGTCTACTTTAGCTTCGACATGGAAAGGGGAAAGGCAAACCACAATCAAACCTTTTATCCTTATAAAATCTAGAATCCCTTTTTATGAAGAGATGAGGGTGATGCCAATTGACCCTACGGAAAAGCCATGGTTTTACAATTTAGAATAATACTTAGAAACGGGATAATTTCCTAAAGATACTGATAGGAATGAGAGAATGTCTCTCAGAATGTTGTCTTGAAAATTCATTAGTCATGATGGAATGCTATATAAAAGAGTGCCAACTGGGGTACTTCTTAGGTATGTTGACAAAGTTGAAGCTCAGAAGCTTATGGAGGCAATGCATAAAGGAGTGTGTAGTTTGCATATGAATGGAACAGTTTGTCACGACCTAAAACAGAGGGCCATGATTGGCACTAGGGAATAGGAATTCTTTCAAGTCCAGAACCCGTAGCAAGCCTTAAAAATAAAAGCATGCTATATAATAAAATAAATAAAATATTATGCAGCGGAATTAAATCTTATAAGTAAAATAATAATCCACCAACTGATTTAATAACACAAATCCATCTCATATATATATAAAATCTTTCAATACAAATTCTCGATTCAAACTTTTAAAATTTAAATCTCAAACATATATAATACATACAACTCACAAAACAACTACTGCAGTATCTAGAATACAAAATAAACTCAGGTAAGCATTTTACACAAAAAGGTCGGGGCGAAAGAAATTCGACGTAAATGTCTGCTACAGAGGTCTGAGGACGAAGACTCTCCTAAAAAATTATCAACGGAGGGGAGTCAGACCTCACTGAGTGAATTGTTATACTATATATACATGCATAACTAAATGTCAAATGTAGGCACTCAACAGAATATATATAATAAGTATATATACAGGCAAATACACATAGATGCTGAAATCTCTTTATATAATATTGAAAAATATCAATTTATGAAGGATCAAATAGAACCCTAAATGATTGCAACCTCAAATAGTATTTGACAACACTCTAGCCATACAGGCTCACTTATTCCAAATAAATTCACTTATTCCATGTGGACAGTAGACTGACTCCGAGACATTAAGTCAATCGAGCTCCAGCAGTCTGACTGTCAGTGTGATTGACCCCTAGATACTTGGTCAACTGAGCTCCAACAATCACACTCTCAAATCACATCTCATATCAATCAAATCAATCCAATCAATATCCACAAATAGGTTAGTAATTTAACTTATAATCTATCGTCGTACCGGTACGTACTCGGTCTTAATGCTGCCCACTAGATAGCACGTTCTATTGATATCCTTCATTTAAAATAAATTCATACATTCGTAAAATAAATGATGCATGACATAATTTAAATGGCAATATAATTCATATATACACTAGAAATATACCAAAAATAAACTAAGTATATTTCGAGTATATATATGTCAGATAAATTCAATTCAATTATAAAATAAACCAAAAATAAACCATATGTATACTTAAAAACAATTTAGGTAAAAATCAAGGATAAAACATGTATTTAATTCAAAATATACCAAAAATATACTAAAATATACCTAAAATATACTTAAGCATTTATTAAATCATTTATGCAAAATTCATAAAATTAGAACATACATTTCTAAAAACATGCATCCTAAATACACGTATATATAAAATAACAACTCACAGTTGTGTGCTCCACGAGACAGATCTGACGGGTCTGGTCCATTAGGCCTCAGTCTCGGCGCAACTAAACAAATAAAATATTAACACGAAATTAGAATAAATCTAACTTATTTTCTAAAGACTCGATCTAGAATACCGGACACAGACAAGGAATAAAAATTTGACTGAATGTCACATTTTACGAGAATTCTATCAAAAATTCGACAGAACCTCCCCTGTAAAACGGACATCTCTCTTCTCAGAAAGTAGAGCTGGTTTTGCAAGAAAATACACTTTGAATATAGGATAACCACACAACCTTTCGGTCGGACTCTCAAACTACAATTCCAGCAATCGAGGTTCACAATTCACAAGATATACACAAAATACATAAAAATTCCAAACATACCCTTTATATACCAAAATATAGTAAATTTACATATTTAAACATTAAAAATAATTATTTCACCGATAATTACATAAAAACCCTAATATTAATATAATATTATTAAAAATTGATAATAACTCGATAAATTCACAAATATTAATGAAAATTCATTTTATAAATCCAAATTACATAATTAGGCCAAAAACATGTTAAAAATCATTAAAAACTCATATATTTACAAAAATAGTATATTATACATAATTTGAAAATAATTTTTGAAAAATTTTAATTAGTTAAAAATAGTAAATAATTTGTAAAAATCATTTTTATACCTCAAATAATTATTAAAACCAATTTAACTTAATATTCAACTAATATCACTACCAAATTACCAAAATACCCCTAATATATAAAAATTCACATAATATACAATAATTATTCAAAAATTCACTAAAAATTATATAATTACTCAAAAATTATTTTTCTCAATGTATATTTCAGTAAAATAAATAATTATACTCAATTAAACAATTAATTTTAACAAAATACTCATTTAACCTAAATTTCCAAAATTCACCTAAACTAAATAAAATTATAATAATTACACAAAAATCAAAAAAATTATAAATTAAATTCTAAAATTAATTTCAACCTCTATAAACACCATAAATCACAATTTCACAATTTATTTAATTAGTTTATGAAAATTAGAAAATATTAATAAAATAATAAAAAATTCACAAAAATCAAAATAAATTCCAAAAATTCTACAAAAATTCTAGGATGAAGATTGAGCTACTAGAAGAAACTTTTGTAAAGGAATTAAGCTTGAATCATCAAGATTGAAGTTCAAAGAAATTAAGAAGCAAAAGAGGCTGAAATTGAAACCAAGCTTAAATCCTTACCAAATCAAGTTTTCATGCTTCTAGGAGCTTAGAATCGGCTTCTATGGAGTTCTAGGAGCAAAACCACACCAGAATCATAAAAAACAGTGTTCAGACGAAGGAGAACGGAGTTGGTGTTGATTCTCGGGTTTCCGGCCAAACCATGGCCAAACAACGCTTGAAATGGGTGGAAGAAGTGGTGGAGCAGCTAAGGAAGGCGGTGGCATGCCGGCAAGCACACTGAACGGAGGGGAACAACGGTTAGCAGTGGTGATGGTGAAGGGAGGGGCATCGAGTGTTTTGGGGAAGAAGATGATGGCATATGATGTAATTTTGGTAAGTTTATATGTATATATAATAAAACTCTAACACTTAATATTAAAATATACTAATATTATATTTAAAATAATCCCACACAACATATTAATAAACGTATATATACATATACATATAATAATAATAATAATAATAATAATAATAATAATAATGAAAATTATAACATGTATATAGTTAAATAATAACCCTAAAATGTTAAATATATATATATATATATATATATATATATATATATATATATATATATATATATATATACATATGCATGTATATGTATATATTAATATGCAACATATAGTCATGCATGAAATAATGCAATTTAATAAAATGAGCTAACATAAATAAATAAATTATTATTTAGGTAATATTTTCCCAAAAATATACATTTCGGGAAAATTTTATGTAGAAAACTTAAAATAATTAAAAATTAACTTTAATTATTTACAAATTAATTAAATAGTCAAATATATATATTAAAATTATTAATACTACATATCCCGATGCAGTATAAAAATATATAAATTCTTGGGTTATTACATAGTTTTAGCTAAGAAAATAGCATGTCAAGGCTACTTCTGGCTAACAATGGAAACAGACTGCATGAGATTTGTGAAGAAGTATCATAACTGCTAAGCACATAATAATGTTAGTCATCTACCTTCTATAAAACTTTAGGGACTTACTTCTCCATGGTTGTTTGTAGCCTGGGCAATAGATATTGTCGAGGAGATAAGGCCAATGGCATCCAAAAGTCATCACTACATAGTGGTGGTAATCAATTACTTCTTTAAATGGGTTTAAACAGAGTTATATGTCACTATCAGATCAAAACAGATGGCGAAGTTTATAGAGAAGAATATAATTTTTTGATATGGGTTGCCGCATTATATAGTTAATGATAATGGTTTTCAATTCATAATTGAGACAACTACTTTATTGAAAGAGTACAAGATTGAATGTCACAGGTCATCTCTATATCAACCGCAAGCCAACGGTGCTATGGAAGCCCTTAATAAGAATGTAAAAAAGATTTTAGCCAAGACGTTGGACAATTATAAAGATTGGGCATATTACCTATAGTACGCATTGTGGGGATATAGAACCACTGCTAGAACATCGATTGGGGTTACCCTGTATTCTTTAGTATATAGACATGAGACAGTGTTGCCAATGAAAGTAGAGATCCAACTTTGAAAATTCTCTTAGAGTCTAAAATTTTAGAGTATCAGTCAGTGGAGAGCTAGCTAAGCCCAACTAACATTGTTAGATGAAAAGAGAATAAGAGCCATGTTGTCACGACCCAAAACAGGGGCCATGACCGGCGCTAGGGAACGGGAATTCTTTCGAATCCGGAACCCGTAGCAAGCCTAAAAATAAAATAAAACATGCAATAGTAATAACAACAATATATAATGCAGCGGAAATAAAATCATAAATCTCACAATAACATTTCCACCAACTGGATTTAAATCAAATTCTCATCATTTCATATATATAAATCTTTTAATACAAATTCAGTTCAAATATATATAATACAACATCTCTTTAAATATTTAATGACTACTGCAGTGTCTAGATAAAATAAATCCAAGACTCAGAGAAGCAGTTTACACAAAGAAGCCGGGGCGGAAGAAATTCGACGTATAGGCCTGCTACTGAGGTCTGAAGATGATGACTCTCCTGAAAAATTAGTCAACGGAGGGGAGTCAGACCTCACTGAGTGAATTACTATAATATATATACATGCATACTAAATGACAATGCATACAATCAACAGTATATATCTAATATGTATATATACAGGCAATACACACAGATGCAGTAAAATCATTTTATATATATATTTTATCTGAAAGCCACTGGTTATGAAGGATCAAATAGAACCCTAGAAAATCGCAACCTCAAATCAGTGTCAAATAACACTCTAGCCACACAGGCTCACTTAATTCAAATATATCCACTTAATCCATTTAGACAGTAGACTGGCCCCGAGACACTAAGTCAACCGAGCTCCAGCAGTCTGACTGCCAGTGTGATTGGCCCCGAGACACTTGGTCAACCGAGCTCCAGCAATCACACCCAAATCACATCTCACATATCAAATAATCATATTCAATCAATATCCACAAATGGTTAGTAATATAGCCTATCTGCTATAAGCGCACCGGTACGTACTCGGTCCTAGTGCTGCCCACTAGGTAGCACGTTCTATTGATATCCTTCATTAATAAATATAAAACATTCATTCACAATAAATGATGTATGAATTTAAATAAAATAACAATATAAACCATATATATACCGGAAATATACCAAAAGTAAACCAGGTATATTTCGAGTATATATACGTCAAATGAATCCAATCAAATTATAAATTAAGCTAGAAATATATTTAAAAACATTTTAAATATAATTTATTAACAAAACATGCATATAATTTAATATATACCAAAAATAAACCAAAATAAACTAAATATAAACTTAAGAAATAATCAAATTATTTATGCATATTTAATCCAAATAAAACATGCATTTCTAAATCATGCATCCTAAGCATATATATATAAAATAGCAACTCACACTAGTGCGCTCCACGAGATGGGTCCGACGGGCCTGGTCCACTAGGCTTCGGTCTCGGCGTAACTAAACAAACAATAATGACAGAAATCAGAATAAACCTAACAGAAAATCCTAGAACTCGATCTAGAATATTAAACACAAAAACAGAATTAGAGTTCGACCGGACATCACGTTTTACGAGAATTCTACCAAAAATTCGATAAAATCTCCCCTGTAAAACGGACATCTCTCTACTCAAAGAGTAGAGCCGACCCTGCAAAAAAACACACTTCGAAAAATAGGCACAACAACAAATCCACAACCCCTCGGTCGGACTCCAAACTACAGTCTATCGATCGGGGTCCACAAACACATAACAATTATAAAAATATCAAAAATACCCTTATAACATAGAAATTCATTTTATAGGTAAAAATTGCATAATTAACCTTTAAACACAATAAAAATCGATAAAAACTCATTTTATTAGTAAAATCGTAGATTATATATATAATTGAAAATAATTCACAAAAAATAGTTTTAATTAATTAAAAATACTAAATAATTTGTAGAAATCATTTTCATACCTTAAATAACTATTAAAACCAATTAAATTACATTTTTAGTCAATTTTGTGTAAAATTACCAAAATACCCCTATATATATAAATATACTATAATTACTTCAAAAATTCACCAAAAATAGTATAATTATCCAAAATTAATTTTCTCAACATATTTATCAATAATATCAATAATTAAACTCAATTAACCAATTAATTTTAATTAAAAACATAATTAACCCTATTTTCCAAAAATTACATAAACTCAAATAATTCAAAATAAATACTTAGAAATTCATAAAAATTCCAAATAATTCATTTCAACACCTAATTTAACCATAAAACACAATAATTAAAATAGGTTTTAAATACACATCAACTCGTAAAAATATCATAGTATATATACAAAAATTATTAACACTGTATATCCCGGTACAGTGTAAAAATATTTAAAAAAATACGGGATATTACAGATGTATCATTCTTAGTTATATCAAAAGAGGATAACTCAGGCTTATAATAAGAAAATTAAGCCAGGCAAGATCAAAGAGGGTGATTTGGTTTTAAATTTGACTAAGCCAATCATGACTGATCCTAAAGGGAAGTTCAAGCCAAATTGGGAAGGTCTGTACTTGGTGAAGAAGCTATTTTCTGAAGGCGTTGTCATTTTATTTAACTTTGAAGGGAATGAATTCAGAGAGCCCATCAACCTTGAAAAATTGAAGAAGTACTTTCTTTAAGGTCTTGCTAGGAAGAAAACCTTAAAAAGAGGTTATTTAGATAAAAGTTAGAGACTAAACTAAAAAAAAAAAGTCTTGCTAGATTAAAAACCTTAAAAGAGGTGGTTTAAGTAAAATTTAAAGACATGAAAAAGGAGAGAGAGAGAGAGAGATAAAAAATAGTTAATTGAAAAACTTACAAGAGCAAACTAATTAACCACAGGAGATATATGAGAAGCAGATTGTATAGTCACTTTATGCTTAATTTAAATGGAATGGATTGCCTTTATAATTGTTGAATATTGCATTAAATGCTTATTACACATTGTTTAATTGAAAATGGAAATTCCATTCAATAAAAGAGCAGATAAAGACTAAATTGCATAAGCTACATTTGCCTTCTCTTCCTTTGAACCCCTTGAACACCTAGAGCTTGCATTGATATTGTCATCATATTTTTGAAGAATTCATTCATATCCATCTGCTGAGCTGAATCCATGCTTTATACTGGTCATCAGTGGACTGATTTCTATTATAGTTAATGAACCTCAAAATGAATCTATGGGGCTAAGTAGCAATCAGATTATTAAGGAAATTTTGGGAAAGAGGACCTCCCTTAAATTTACGCACTGGCTCTATAATTAGTTGGTTTTGTCCATATTGTCTATAAAGCCTAGCGGGATTGTAAAAAGTGACTGAATGGAGACCGGCTAGGGGAACATATTAGGTATAAGACCTGAGATTCATATGATGTAACCTCCACCATGAGCATATCCACTGAATCAGAGTGTCATAGAATGTGGATAACCAACTTTGAAGGCCTTCTGGAATAGCAGTTTCCTTATATGACAATATTTGGCTTGATAGTGTAAAATATCTCTAGGAGGTTCAAGGAACCTTAATTTCTCATGAAACCATGCATGTAGAATGATGAATGGGTAAAAAGGGATAAACCAGTAGGAAATAATATAAGAAAGAAGAAGCTAACCTTCAACAATAGGGGACTGCCTGAGAATCGTTTGGTTTCTAAGAAGTTGTAGAGCTCGATGATGGTCTCTATTAGAATAAGAGGAAAAGGATTGAAGCCTCCTTCCACTTGATCTAGAATGTGAATAATCTTCAAATCATAATTGCCAAAGGGCAAGATAAGCAAAAACTGAGTATACAGACAAAGAGCGATCATCTGAGGCCGGTAAACTTCATTTTTATTTATTGACTTTATAACTTCAAGAAATGAGCTTATCAAAAATTTGTTACAGAAGACATGATGAAGAGAAGACTGGGGAGAAATATTGAATAAGTGAGCTATTTGGTATTGAATAAACTATAAATCCAAGGTTTCAACCGAAGGAATTGCAATTTGATCGGTATAATCCATCTAGAAACCCAGGATAACCTTGAATTCCTCAAGCAAGGAGCATAGCTCATTAATGTTAAACCTGAAGGCATGTTTTTGAGAATCCTATAACTGAGTAAGAATGTAGAGAAATGGGAAATTAATCTTCCTAATATACATGGATTGGAAGATAAATAGATGAAATGACTCTAATCTGGCCCATAATCCACCATCCATATTCTTTAAGATCAGTTGTAGTTATTTCAAGCTTCTTTCTATCATTTTGAAAAGTTAAGATGCTATTTTGAAGGAGAAGAGGAAGAGAAATCACGAAGAGAGGAAAGTTAGGGTTTTTAGGAGGAAATTAGGGATTTTATAGGTTGTAGAGCATTGTCAAAGAGGTGATCACCTCTATGATCAAGTGGCGCCTCTATGCATTGAGGTGATTCCCTATCACCTCTTCACAAAGAGGCAGTGACTCTATAAAGAGGTGACGCCTCTCCAACAATTGGAAGTTGACACTATTGTTGCAAAATGTCTATATTCTACATATTGAGTTCAGTTATCAAGTGAAGCAATTTTTTTAATGAATGTTTTGTAATTTATTAAAGGAAAAATGAATTCAAACATCCATTGTGTACAAAATGCAAAAAATTCTAAAGTAAATAGAGAAATTTAAAATAATAACAGTAAAAACAGTTCAAAGGAGCAGAAACAATCCTAATTTGAGGGAGTCTGATCTAATCTCCTAGTCATCATCCTTAGCATTATCATCCATGTGCTCCTCATCTGTAAGATCATCCACAATATCTCCATCATTGCTGATATCATCCTCGGTATGCTCAGTAATAGGCTTATCCTTAGCAGCAGGCTCTTCCTTGTTAGTGCACTCCTCCTCATCACTCACAGTAGCCCCATCCTCCTCATTATCATCCTTTACCTGAAGGGCAATTAACTAGCACTCAAGAGCAGTGACTTTAGCCTGATGAGCATCCAACTCCTCCTAACAGAATATAATAAAGGGTAAGAAATCATAAGTGGATGCATATATGTAGAAATAAAAGATGATTGCTACCTTTCACTGCTAAGTGATGCTTATCAGGAAGTCCCTCTAGGCCTCAATGACCATGTACATGTACTGTCTTTGATCTTGAAGCATTTTCATGATCAGTGAATTATTAAGATTAATCTTGCATGAAGTCAAATTTGAAATTAGGTTTGCAGAAAAGAGAAACTCATATGTGTGGAGCTCTTTAGGAGAAATATGGCCTTTATGATCATATCCAATGTGAGGAACTGGCGGGATAGCTTACCTGAAGGCACCTAGCATTAGGTCATTAAGTCCAAAGTGGTAATGAGCCTACTAATAACTATATGCAATCTAGAGGTAGAAGCACTACTAAGAGGCGGTGTAGCAGTCAAAGTACCCTTACCATATGGTAAAATGCAAGGGCACTAAATAGGCCTCTCCTGAGCAGTAGGCCTAGTGCGAGCAACCGATACCCTAGCAGGTGCTTGAAAGAAGAAAAATGATTCAGAAAGAAGACATCTATAGATAAGAATATAAAATTATATGCTTAACAGAATTATTTACTTACCTGAGATGTAAATGCAGTAAGAGGCACTTGTTGTAGAAGATGAGTCATTGTGAAGTCCGCGTAGCAAGACTTCCTCTTTTCGCAATGATCATCAACATCAACTCCCTCAACGATGCGATCTAGCTCCTCTCCCTCCAATAGATAAGCTTAGAAGATATCATAAGGAGGAGAAAGTGAAGGTTTTCTTGTGCGAGCACCCCTACATTAAGATCGAATCCTCTCGCCAAGGAACCAAACTCTATAACTAGGTCCTCAGAATAGCACTTTCTTATGAGATAATAGCCATCAGCCTCAAGACCCGACAAGTCTAGGTGAATCTATAAGAGTGAATAAGTAAGTGAATAAATTTAATTAATAAGGAGATTACTAATCATGATTTAATTTGCAGGTATATACTTGATCAGAGCTCAAGGAGTTTAGGGACTTACGATGGATGTCCACGTGAACAACAACCCTCCTCTAAGCTCGACTGGGGCCTTACCTCACTATTACCAGAAAGGGAGTATTGATGATGCGAGTAATCCTTATTATTAGCTCTAACTCTAGAGCCCAATCTTACAAAAAGAATTATTAACAAATTATGATAGTATTAGTTAAAATGGAACTTAATAGTGAAAGGAAAGAGAGAAATACCAAGATGGCACGCCAGAAGCCATAAAACCGTTTAGACCCCTAGACGACCTCATCCATGCTCCGACACAAATACACCAGGGCACAACTCCCCCAATCATATAAGGCCACCAGATCAAGATCTCTAAGAGACACTAAAAAGTATAAATCAATAGAACTCACTGTGTTAACAAAAAGCGTAGTCCTAAATAAATAAACCAAGAAGGTCTTCACTACCTGATCAATCTGAAGGCCAGAAGTGGAAGTTGCTATGCTCTCCAGGGTGTAATAACTCTTGATAGAGTCAAACTTTATAGTGTGAGTCCCCTTCGTGTCTAGGATTATACCTAACAGACGCTCAATATAGGCAAGCCGCTCTCGCGATAGGTGATGCAAACTCACGTCAAATGGAATAGGATCTCCCATGCAAGTGATGCCAGTCATGACCGTAAAAGAAACCAAGTCTAGAGTAAACTCACCACAAGGAAACTAGTAGGTATGGGTAGTGTCTGACCACCTCTCTATTAAAGAATATAAAGGCTAGTAGCCAGTCTACCCTTGGGAACTCGATAAAGCGAGAATGAAATCAAAGAATCTGGTATTGAATATATGGGCTTTGATAGCGGGAGGAAAGCTATCATACTAAATACGGGCACCATTGAAGTTGTTAGCACCCTTCAGTGTGTGTGAATCAAGCTGATGAAAAATAGGGAGTTGAATATTTAAATTGTGCATGTAAAATTTTTTAAAAATTTTACAAATCACTGTTCAAGAGGTGAACGCCTTACTGTAGAGGCATTGCCTTTTCACAAAGAGGCGATCGCCTCTACAAGTCCCCTTCCCCCATAAATAGATGAATGCCTCTTCTTTAGGAGGCGATCGCTTAACTGAAGAGGCGATACCTCTTCATGTAAGTGAACTGACATGATTTTCAATGATGTTCAATTTCTCTTATTTTAATCACATGCATTCTCATTTTTCATGATTAATATGTGATTATAATCAATAACTTGATGTTTTCTAACCCTATTTATAGGGAAAAAGTAAATAAATCAATTATTAACCTTTTTTATGGCTAGTCCACAAATATAAGATTGCATGTCTACGAGAAAAAGGATTTCGTCTCTGGGGTTAAGACCAAAGTTATGCACTGCATGTATTGTAGGCATCACCTGATCCTAAGCAGGTAAATCTAGAGTCTGTGTGGCATTTATAACGAGAAAGGTATGATAAGTGACAAGAAGATTGAGAGAAATAAGGAAACTTGAAAAGCAAAAGTGAATTAAAAAAAATAAAAAAGAAGCTTTATATGGAGGAGCAAGAAAGGTTAAAAAAAGGAAGGCCTATTGAAAAAGAAAGAATGGCAAAGCCCATTAACTGAAAGAAAGGACGGCCCATGAAGTGGACATCCCTAGTGGAATTAAAAAAAAATCCCCAGTGGATCAAAAAGAACGAATGACGATAATTATGTCACTTATTGGGTGTATCTTAAAATTGAAGATTGAAAATTGAAAATTTTTTGATCGAAGCATCAGTTGAAGAATGTCTAGTTGGGTTGTATTCTCGAAGTGCATCTTTAATTGTATATGATGACTCAGGCCAAGAAAACGCAGGATCACATTTCTGTGTGATGACTCAGGCTAGGAAAACTTAGGATCACTGTTGTGAGTAATGGCTTTGGCTAGGAAAACTTAGGATTGCATTTTTGTATAATGACTCAGGCCAAGAAAACTTAATATCACTTTTTTATGTAATGACTTAGGCTAGGAAAACCTGGGATCACTATTATGAGCAATGACTTGGGCCAAGAAAACCTGGGATCGTGTTTCTATGTTAGAAAGGCTTAGGATTTATATCTTTTCCACTAAGTGGAGCTTGAGTAAAAAAGGCAGAAGGTTCACTCTAATTTTATAATGAGTAATTGATTGAGCTAGGAAAACCTAAGGAAAATGGTTATATTTCCCTAGTTTTATGTCAGGAAGGCTAGGAACACCACATTTTCTACTGAGTGAGTTTCGCATCATAAAGGCTCAGAGTTCACACTAAATTTATAAAGAGTAATTGATCGGGCAGGAAAACTCGAGGAACACAATTACGTTTCCCCAGTTCTGTGTTAGAAAGGCTCGAAACACCATTTTCTTTACTGAGTGGAGCTTGTGTTAGAAAGGTAGAAGGTTCACGCCAAATTTATAATGAGTGACTGATCGGGCCAAGAAAATTCAAGGATCACGATCACATTTCAAGTCAAAGTTCAACCTTTTGGGTTTGATTCCTGAAACTGATGCCCGAAGTGAAGCTTGCAGGTCAGGTATGTCATTTTTACTATTTATTATGCACGTCACTTTTCCCTTGGTTTTATCAGCCCACAACGAAAGCCCAGTGATAAAATAGTCTAAATTTTGAATGAAAGAAGAACTCAAAATCTCCTAGAATGGTTAAACCTGGCTCAAAACCTTCGTATCTAGCTAAAAGCCTAAAACACTAAGCCCATTAGCCTTTTGCTAAGCCCAAACTGGGCCCTTTAGGCCCAAAGGCCCAATATGCCTAGTGAAAAGGTGATCGCCTCTTTAAAGAGGCATCGCCTCTTCACTTCAGCCATTGGTGAGGTGATACCTCTCTTTATAATTGTCCTCTGCAATAATAAATGTTATTTATTAGTGCATTTAACATAAAATTTAACTTTCTTACCTGTAGCTTAGAGTTTTGAAGGAAATAACATGACTTTTGAGGCATGAAATAATGAAAAAAGAAGGAAGTATTGATGAAAATACAAGGTGAAAAGTAACCTTGAATTTTTGGAGAAAATTAAAAAAGAGAGGGTAGGGGCTTAAAAAAGGAGTTTTTGGCTATTCATAAGTGGATGGCCAATCTGAAGGAAACTAGAGAGAAAAAAGGGGCAAAAAGAAAGAGAGCAGAAGAAAAAGAAAAAGAGAAAATGTTCTTGAAAAAAGAAAGAGAAGAAGAAAGAAAAAAGAGAACTTGAAGCTAAGAATCCATTTTTAAAGAAGAAGGAGGTGATTCTTGCATTCAACACTTTAAAACGAATCAAATAAGTTTTGAGGGCTTTAGTTAGGAGTATCAAATGGGCCCAAATCTTTGAGAATTCTTATTTTCAAACTTTAAGTTCTTTGTTTTGTTCAAAGCTTCATTTCTTTATTTTTATACCCTTTTTTGTGCTTATTGTTTTCTTAAGATTGTATCTTGAGCTTGAATATGTAAATTATTAAGTTCTTAGTTGCTAATTTACGTTGATTTGCATGAATATTTGAGTAACTTATAATTTAAGGAACTTATGTTTTTATGTCGATTGTGCTTGTTGAAAAGGCGTTGCCTTTTGACCTTGAGGCGATCGCCTCTTGTGCAGAGTCTTGCACGACTTTGCTTCATTTTAGTATCTTTTTGGTATATAATACATATATGCTGCCATTTTTTCTTGATATTGTATGTGAATATTGTACTTTTAAGATTAATCAAATGCTTAATACATGTTCATATGAATCTAAATGCCTATGTTTACATTAATATAATTTGAATTACTTTGTAAATAAAGTTGTTTATTTAAATGTGAGCTAACCCTTATTTGCTATAGGTTTTGGTGATTTTTAATCACTACGTAATTAGTAGATTAACTAGTTTTTAAGAGGTTTCATTTAAGTTGATTCTTCTAATAATTGTACAGATTATTGTAATCCCTAATCTCTTTCCCCATTTATTTGGAATGAATGTTTGTAAATTCATTTTCATTATTTGATTTGAATGCTAAGGTAATAAGTGTATAAAGGATTAATGTGCAAACTCAAATTAAATTATAAAATTGGAAACATTTGCCAAACGTAATAATAAAGAAATAATTTAATGATCACGGGTAATAAAATACAAAATACAATCAAAGACCAATTGTAGGGTTGGTTGGGCATTTAAAGCCCATACCCAATTTTCGAACTCGAATCTCTGATGACGGCTTCTGAAAACCTCTGTGGAATCCAATTGCTATAAAGTGTCTAGATTTTCATCCAGGTGATGACTCTATCTCCTTTTGAGCCTTAAAAATCCATTTGATAATTCTAGTGGGCCTTGATCCAATACAGTGTCGTAGTCGCCGTATACTTAGGTGCTTGACCTAAATCCTACCATCCACACCAATTATACTCACTTGAATTTATAAATGAATTTTATAAAATTTTGTAAAATTAATTTTAACCAAAAATACACTCTTAAACTAAACACACATCATTTAAAGTTATAGATAATTTTTATAAAATTTTATAAAATTCATTTATATCAAATATACTCCAAATATGAATAAGAATCCTATGCTGAAAATATCTGAGTATGATTAATAAATATATAGGTGGAAAAGATCCATGAATTTAATGTCTTAAATTTTGAGAAAATTACATTAACCTCTTTGAGGTTAGGCCTAATTTACATTTAAACCTCCTGTTTCAAAATTGAATATTAACCTCCCTACAATTTCAAAATCAAACACTTAAGGATTTTTGTTGACTTTTTTTGCATAAAATGACCATTATACCCTTGTCTTCTGTAAGAGCAAATGACATTAACCTCCCTAAAATTAAGCGTAATTAACATTTCAAAACCTCGTATTTCAAAATCAAATATTAAACTTCATATGGTTTCAAAATCAAATACTTAAAAACTCTTATTGACTTTTTTTATAAAAAAAATAACCATTATACCCTTATTTTAACATATGTTTTCTCTAATCCCATTACATATAATCTAAAGCATTTACCCCAAAGTTTATATTTGAATAACAATGAGAATTGATGAAATTACTTTTAAAATATACATTTATAATTTTTTTTAAAATTTTTTAATTTATAAAAATCATTTATTAATATTTTCTAAAAAATTTTAAAAAAAGTTAAAAATAATTTTTATTGATCTAAAAATTTTACAATCAATCCATATACATTTAATAAAAAAAATAAAAAGTTTCTATAAAAAAAATTTTATTTTAAAAATTAAAAGTTAAAAAATTTTTAGATTTACAAAAATTAAAAGGAATTAATAATTAATAATTTTTAGATATATAAATAAAATTTTAATTTTTTTAAATTTTTTTAAAAAATATAAAAATTCGAGAAAAGTAAATGCTAAGGATTTTATATAATAAAGTTAGAGAAAACATGTTATGGATTATATGTAATGAAATTAGAAAAGATATATGTTAAAATAAGGATATAATGATAATTTTTGTAAAAAAAGTCAACAAAAGTCCTTAAGTGTTTAATTTTGAAATTATATGAAGATTAATATTCGATTTTGAAATATCAATTAGGCTTAATTTCAGAAAAGTTAATGTCATTTACTCTTATAGAAAATAAGAGTATAATAATTATTTTTTACAAAAAAAAATTTTAGATATTCAATCTTAAAATTATTGAAAAGTTAATATTTAATTTTAAAATAAAAAATTTTAAAATATAAATTACACCTAACTTAGAAGGGTAATACGTGTTAAATTTTTGACTTAAAAGGATAGTGTCCAACGCACTTCATTATGTTACGGTTCTGATAGGTGGGCTTATGGATTAGACAGCCAGTAATAATCATACATAGGACAAAAGATTAACTTCTTCTCAGACTCGTCTTCAATGCCCTCAACGGTCCCATCTACTAAAATTCAATTCATTAACTACTATGATTTTGCTTTCTTGTACTTATTCTGTGCTGCCTCTACACTTCTATCCAAGATGGAGAACAACTCCAAACCCAACGCCAACAACACCAATGAAGCTGCAGCAAGCAATATCAAGGCAATGGACCAGAGCTTCAGGAGACTGAGTTCATTTCAGATGATACTCCGGCTTCTGGTGTTTCTCCTGACGTTGACAGCTTCCATACTAGTTGCTCTTGATAAAGAAACTAAGACCATTCCTATCAACATTTCCCAAACGTTGCCTCCTCTGGAGGTTCATGTGTCTGCTAAGTGGCAATATATGTCTGCTTTTGTGTAAGTCTTCTTACTCTCCATGATCTATAACTTATATTCTTGTATGCAACATATAGCCTTTAAGCCTTTCCTTGACTCCATCTAATAGTTCAAGCTTCTGGGTCGAGGGCTGAGTTGCACTTAGCCGCAGATTTGAGTAAAAAACTTTAGGCGCTGACTCACCTAAGTTTTTCTGCTTAATATGTTAACTAGGTTCTTCCTGGTTGCAAACACCATAGCTTGTGCATATGCCGCGGTATCATTAATACATTTCATGTTTGCTGGAGGCAAAAGAAGCAAAGCAACACTAGCTATAATACTTATAGACATGATTATGGCAGAGTTGCTCTTCTCTGCAGATGGGGCTACAGCTGCTGTAGGAGTAATTGGTCGCCACGGAAACTCGCACACACATTGGAACAAGGTCTGTGATGTGTTCTCTGCCTATTGTGACCGCATGATTGCTGCTCTCGTACTGTCTCTTGCTGCAGCAATTGTACTTTTCTGGATGGTGGTTCTTGCAGTTTTTAACCTCTACCAGCAGTCGAACAGTTAGATATATGTAATTGTCATGGCTTCTTATTATTAGCTCATTCAGGTTAAGTAGAAAACAGGCTTGGTGTACTTACTATGAATCTATCATTAATAAGAGTAGCTCTATTAGTAAATGCTCGCTTTATATACTAAAGAATTCTTATAAGTAGTCAAAATTTTATTTTTTTTCCTCCTCCAAAGAAATGATCTCTTTAGATACAGAATGTTCACATTCAGTTATGAATAGTACAAAGTTCACAAGAATGAACACTCTTTTTTTAAAAGCATTTTGTTAGTTTGTTAGTTTAGTTAGGATGTTAGCAGGGGTGAAGTGGAGATTTGAAGCCTCCACATCTACTAGGGCAATCAAAGCCCTTGCCACCACAGCCAAGCGGGGGGCTTAAGAATGAACAATTTTGATGTTTCTTTGACATATATATGTGTAATGCTACAAGCCTACACTACATACACACCTTCATTTACATTTTTCTGATACAGAGAAACAAAGCCTACCTAGCTATTTATCGAAGATTCAGTTTCAATTGACTACGAAAATACCCAAAAAAAAAATAAATAAATATTGCAGAAAATAAGCATTTTACATAATGTCATAAGCTAACAATCATATAATTCACAGCAGACTTAGCTACGCAAAATTTCCGGGAGTGTTTCTTGTGCTGTTTCCTAAACATCCAAACTTCAGACATCTGCCGTTTCAAGGAATTAAAAGGTAGTGTATATCAGGAAGGAGAAAAAAATTAAGCATGCTATCAGCAAACCATAGGCTAATTCTAACTAATTTGGCTGTCACCAAGCCGCTGCAAGTGGCATTTGAAATGCAATGAGTGTAGATGAACTGACAGAAATTATGCATTTTTATTCTTTTGTGGCCTCTGTCACAAGGTCATCCAACATGGACAAAAAGTGGCAGTACAAGAACTCTTCCTTACCATTATTTTAACGATCCATCTTTGCAAAACGTCCCTTAATTCTTGTTCTGCTTTCTGCTCGAACCTTCCTTGATTCGTACCTAATGTGCTTATCATACCTATTTTTTTTTTTATTAGAGAAAAAGAATGTTAGTTCAGATCATGTTTCCTGATGATCCAATATTCCTCTCCACTATATGCAAAGAGACTACAACATAATCAGTCTTTAACACCAATTTCACATCAAAACTCTTAACAGTTTCACCATAAGCAGCAGGATCTCCCATTAATGAAAGACTGATTACCGAGATAGCCTAGTATTTTACTTATCAATCATGATTGTTGTTCTATTCAAATGGTCTCGAGAATCTTGGAGATTGAACATTGGATATCATATTTATAGAACAAATGTTAAGCAATACCTTCTTGTTTTCCTCTTCTCCTTGTACCGTGAGATTGCAGAGTCCCTTTCCTGGCTGTTTATCTCATGAGAGGGAACCTTAGGGAACACAGATATCATTGCAGTGGGGACAGGATACTGTGGTTCCACTTCATGACTGCCGCTGGCATAACTTACACTGCCATCAATATTGGACTGCTTGTCAGGAACAACAGGGCCTTCTTCCAAGTTGCTTCTTGGTAATGCAGAACCAACAGAAGGTTGATTTCCGGCCTCATCACCATCACTAAACCAGTGAATTATATTTTCCTACAAGAGGGAAAACAGATTAGCCCTTCTGTATTTCAGTTTATTATATCTTCCAAGAGAGAAGAAATGTGGTTCTGCTATCATTTTTACAAAACATTTCTATGGTATTATTACTCATGGCAGAAAGAGTCAGTCATCTACTTGTGAAATTTATTCTTGGAAAATAGCATTAGGATATCAGGTCATTTTGAATAGTCTTTATAAGTTCAGATGGCTTGGAATAGCAAAGCAAGGTGCACATGGTGTTGTATTACATTTCATCCTCAGAAGTATACCACCCAGCGCCTAGGCTACAGAGTTTGCTTCCCACACTCTCCAACTCATGCAACCATGTTACTGTTCTACGAATTCTCCCATTTATTCAACACCCTAAGGAAGTTCATTCCCCTTCAGCATATCTAATTAATGCAATTCAAAAACACATAAAAATGGCATGGCATCCAGTTCAAGGTAGAAATATATACCACATCTATATGCAAAATTCTTATTAATATACACAAACATGCAACAAAGAAAACATGGAAGTTCAAGTCGGTGATAATGGAAGGTTACCTCACAAGAAGGCAATGCGATTGGCTGGGCATCAGGTTCACAACCTGCATGCAAATTCCTTGTTTGTATATTTTGTTTAGCAGCTGACTCGTACACATTAACAGGTTCATTGTATGCATTTTCACAATTTGAATTAGGTTCCAACCCTTCAAGTTCTCGAAGCTGGCGAAGAATTTCTTCCTTGTGTTGTCCGCAAGCAGCATTACGATTCTGATTCAAGAATGATGTCCTGATTCAAGTCAAAATCACAATAGTCTCTGGACAATTTCATTCATAACACACAAACATATCCACAGGCCAAAATATTTGCTTTTATGAAAAGTCTAAAAATGCAAGAGCTCAGTTCAACTGATTTCTGTTCAGTCAATTTTCATGTTGGGTCATATTAGCTAGAATTCAATTCTCTCAACCTCGAAGAGCCATCGCATTTTTTTTATTTAAAAACAAAACACCCTCAAACTGAATTGAATCCATAACACATGATAGATTCTAAGCAAGGTCTAATTATTGCCAAAGAAACCAGTATATTTACATACAGAAACAGAGTAAACAATACAAACACAAGCAAAGCTATAAACATTATAACATTAAATTTACAATTGAAAATTAATAAGCTTAACTCAGACCAAAACAAAACCTATATATTTAAATCAAACGCAGATAAAAAAAAAAAAAGCATAATATTTAAAAGAACAGAACTTCAAAGACAACAAAAGAAGCTAAAAGGAACTTGCCTTTGGCAGAGGAGGCACACCCAAAGCCTGGAAATTTGGACTTGAATCACTGGAAACTATCAAATCATCAATGCTAATAACAGCAGGACTTTCCCAAATGAACAAATCCGAAAACCCATCTCCAAAATCAGACCCATCAAGTCCAGAGCTCACTAGGCCATTATACTCTTTATTAGAAAACAAAGCATTCTGATCTTTCTTATCACCAAGATCTTCGAATCCCCAAAAGCTAGCAAAATCAGTCACTGAAGGAAACCCATTAAATCCTTCAATTGGCCTTCGATTATGCACAGAAGAGAAAGAAAGACTGTGTCTTTCCCAGTCACAATTCTGACAAAAAACAGAGTGCTCTGTTTCACAAAAGATTGAAGCAGGAGATCCATCACAAGCATCACATAGCAAAGAGCGAGTATGCTTAGAAAAGAGCTGATTTGTAGAGTGAACTTCACGGTCACAAGATATACATAGCTTAGCAGAGTCAGCTCTGCAATAAAGAAGAGCTGTATTGCCGTTACAGTAATCACAGAGTCGCTTTTTCTGCTGCTGCTGGTCTCGGGAATCCTTCATGGTTGCCTGCTGGTTTGGTGTTCTACCAGAATCACTCATAAGCTCAAGCTTATCTTATCTTTTAAACACTAATAATAATAATAATCTGTTTGAAAGTTCTGCTTATGTTTTTTTTGTTTCAATAAAACAGAGGCCCAACACGATAGCCTTAAAATGGCGCTATTGGCATTTTATTCTTATGAGTGGATAGAGACTTTACAGCGAGGGGGAAAAATCTTATCATTTCTTCCTGTGCAAGAAGTGTGTGTTCTTGATTTTTCTTTCTTTTTTGTTGGTTTTTTGTGCACTTTTTGTTTTTTCCTGATTTTGTAATTAAGCTTTCACATCATTCATTAATAAATTGGGACCAGCGACACCAAGCCGAAAGACCACAACAGTTGCTGAATTGTTGAACTGTTGCTGAGCTCAGATGTCCTTGTCCGCTACAAAGGTTTGAGAAGTTTTCTCGAAGCAAAACACTATTAATCGCTATAATCTTTTAAAAATTAACTAGATCTTTTAAAAATTACTATATGATTGACTTTTTAACATAGATTTATAGGTTACTCAGTTCTGAAATTAAGTAATGTGCAGAATATAAATTAATAAATATTAATACTATATTCTTGCGTTATGTAAATTATTTATATTTTAATAGTGTCAATTTTAAATTATAGGACATATATATATAAATAAAAATTTACGTAGAAAGTCTATAAAAATTGAAAGATAGTATAATAAATTTTTTTAGCATAAATAAATAGTATAATACATTTCTATTAATAATATAATAAATAGTATATATGTTTACTCTGAGATTTAATGATCTTAGTATTAGATTTAAATATCAAAATATAAGATTAATTATAATTAGCATAAACAAATAGTATAATACATTTTCATTAATAGTATAATAAATAATATAAAGGTTTACTCTGAAATTTAATGATGTTAAACATAAAATCTTAAGTGTGAATACCAAAATATAAGATTAGTTATAAATTTAATTTTTGTTACTATAATTTTTTAGTTATAGTAAGATTAATTTTTAAAATTATTATATTAGTATTAAAGTATATATAGTAGTGTTTTAGTTGAAAATAATACTAAATAATTATTATATTATTATATTTTAAATTTTTTTAAAATAAAATTTCTAATTGTTTGAAAAAAATATTTGAGTGATTTAAAGTAGAAAAATATGTCGTATATAAATATCTTTAAAATTTGAATAGTATTGCGATATGTATAATAGTATTTTAGTGAAAAAATAATACTAAATAAATATGGCAAATGTTTTATTTTTAATAAAAAATTAAACACTTGTTAAATTTTTGACTTAATAACTTCACAACTCAAGATTTAATATATATATATATATATATATATATATATATATATATATATATATATATATATATATATATATATATATATATATATATATTATTTATTTATTATTATAAAAAAATAAATATTTTATTTAATTATTTTTATAAAATTATAAAAAATTACATTAATTTGACAAAAATTAATCATAATAGAAGAGATTCTTCTCTCTAGTGTGTGTATGTGATAATTGTAATCATATTTTTTCTTATAGAACTTGCATTGATGAGAAGAATAGGTGAAAGGGTGAAGGTTTCCCCCACAAACACTACAAAGATTAAGTCAGTATTTGTATGGAGAAATAATAACAGAATGAATATAATAAAAAAGAAAGATGTTAAATGATTGCTTGTATGATGATGGAGTGATGGCTTGTTGTAGAATGATGTGATGATGTTGAATGAATAATATGAGATGTATTTACAGAGAAAGATTATACATAAAACTCTTAAGAATATGATTTCTTATACTTGTAGGATTGCCTTGATTAGGAGAGAAGTAGACTTCCTTTGTAGAGTAATCTTACTAATTAAGAATGACTAGCTTCCTTTCTATTTGAGGATTTAGATTCTTTTATCTTGAAGGGTAAGGATCTTTATTAAGATAGGAATATGAATACGGGGTATCAAGAGTCCCCCTTGAAAGTCTGTTGGGATATTTATGTCTGAAGTTTTTGGATTTCCAAGAATCACACGAAGATGACTGATTTGTTAAGATAAGAACCCTGCTTGAAATCTCATTTGTTGTTTAAAGATGACTTAAGGTGGCAAGCCTCAATCATTAAATATTGAGATGCTTGGTATACCAAGTCTTAGAATCATAGTATCATAATATAATAATCATGAAGTGCTAGTTGGACTTTAGATGCGTAGATTGCTTAATAAAAGATATTCAGTGTTATGAAATAACCCAAGGGATTAACCTATCAGTATTATAGAAACGACATAACGGGATTAACTGTCGTTGGAGTTTTGCTACTCGGTGTTATAGAAATGTGGCCCGAGTGCCAAACCTTAGTACTATTGAAGCGACTTGAGGGTGCCAGCTTTAGTTATTGGACTTAGATGCTCGGTGTCATAGAAACGTAGCCCGAGTACCGAACCTTAATCCTATTAAAGTGACATGAGGGTGCCAGCTTTAGTCAATGGACTTAGATGCTTAGTGTCATAGAAACGCGGCTCGAGTGTCAAACCTCAGTATTATCGAAGTGACCTGAGGGTGCCAGCTTCAGTCATTGGACTTAGATGCTCTATACTATCAAAGCGCCCCGAGTCTCTATTGAATATTTCAGTATAGTTTGACCTTGAATTTTGATAACTTTATTGGTGATAACCATTTAGACAGAGTAATGATTGATGTTGAGTTTAAATATTGTTAACGTTGTTTGATATTTATTTTATCGAGCATTATTGTGATGAGAAACTGTTCCTCTTAATTTTTTGTTTGAATCTCTCAATTTGTTGTTTATTTTTCCTGCCTAAACATTACGAGCTTTTTTAAAATTTTTTCTAGATTTAAGCTTTGAAAGTACCCTTTTTGGTTGATAGCTTTATGAGTGCAAGTGTAGTTCATGCATTTTGCGAAAGATTTTCATAATTGGGAATTGATATCCCACGGGTTTCATGCCTTATCAAATCCAAACATAAGCCTAATATACATTCGTTAGTTCGTTACCTCTTCAAATCATGTTATGTTCAGGTGGGAAGATCTTTAGCTATTTGGTATAACTTGTCTAGCTGGTCTTATACTTTCCAAGAAAGCTTGAAGATGTGTGTAAGAAAGGTTAACTTGTTTTAATAACATATATCACATCTAGAGATATAATTAGCTTGTCAAAATTGTGTTCAAGGAGTCCTCAATTTTAAAGCCATTCATTAGATTCGTTGGGGCACTTGATTCTCCAACTGTATTCATTCGTTGTGTGAGTTCCATGCATTTAGCAAGTGTAGCTTATGATTTATTGCATATGTTCCAAACTAACCAACATGTGTTCAAATATATCAATATTTATTTTGCATGGATAATAATAATGTATTCATGGATGAACATTTGTATATATGTGTCACGACCCAAAACTAAGAGTCATGACTAGCGCTAGGAAACATGAATTCTTTTAAATCTGAAATTCGTAACAAGCCTTAAAAGAATAAAAACATGCAATAATAAAATAAAATAAATAAATATGCATCATAATTAAAATCTCAAGCCAATACAATAAAAATAAACTCTGTCATATCATAAAATAAAATATTTAATACAATATTCAGAGAAAGACTTCTGAATTAGAACCATATACAGTAAATACAAAATACAACCTCACTACTGTAGTTTTCTAGAGCACAATATAAAATTAAGTAGATAATTTTCATAAACAAGCTAGGGTGGAAGAAGTCTGACGAAAAGGTCTATTGCTGAGGTCTGAGGAAGAAAACTCTCCTATAAAAATATTAACTGAGGGGAGTCAGACCTCACTGAGTAAATTGTTATAATATATATACATGTATTTTCTAATGTCAAATGCAATCAAACATTCGTATATAATAAATATATATACAAGCAATTTACATAAATGTTGAAAATCACTTTATATATATGAATATTAAAAAACATAAGTTTATGAAGTATCAAATAGAATCCTATTTAACGCAACCTTGATTAACAATAACATCATTCTAGCCATACAAACTCACTTAATTCCAAATAAATTCACTTATTCCATATGGACAGTAGACTAGCCCCGAGACACTAAGTCAACCGAGTTTCAGCAGTTTGACTGTTAGTGTGATTGGCCCCAAGACACTTGATTAATTGAGCTCCAGTAACCACACTATCAATCATATCACATCTCAAAATCAATCAATCATTCTTAATTAATTCATAATACCACAAATGATTCTCACTCAACCCTAAATCTATCACACTGGTACGTACACAGTCCTAGTGCTGCCCACTAGGTAGCACGTTCTATCGATATTTTTCATTTAAAATAAAATATTCTTACGAGAAAATAAATAATGCAGAATACATTCATAATAACAAAATAAACTATATATATACCAGAAATATACCTAAAATAAACTAAGTATATTTCGAGTATATATATGTCAGATAAATTCAAATCAAACATGAAATATAACAAAAATAAACTAATAATATACTTAAAAACAATTTAAGTATAAATCAATAATATAACATGCATTTATTTAGAAATATATCTAAAATATACTAAATATTCGATAAAACAATTTATGAATAAATATAAATTTCAAAACATGTATACTCTAAAACATGCAACCTAAGTGCAATATATATATAAAATAACAATTCACAAGTTTGCGCTTCTAGAGACTAGATTGATAGGCCTAGTCTACTATGTCTCGGTCTCGGTGCGACTAAATAAATAAATAAAATAATAATAAAAATAAGGATAATCTAACTTAAACCTCTAAAGAGACTCAATCTAAGAGTACAAAACACAAATAGACACAAAATTTCAAGATCGACCCGATGTCATATTTTACGAGAATTCTACCAAAAATTCGACAAAGTTTCCTCTGTAAAACGGATATCTCTCTGCTAAAAAGTAGAGTTGGTCCTACAAGAAAACATACTTCAAAAACTGGAATTCACACAACCCTCGGTTAGGATCCCGAACTGCACAATTCTCCAACCGAGGTCCACAATTCACCAAAAATCTAAATAATATAATAAATATATTAAAAATCAATAAATTTCATAAATATCCTAAAAATAGTAAAATATTACATATTTAACACTAAAACACTAAATATACTTAATTTCACAATAAATACGTAAAAATTTCAAAATAATAATATAACATTACAAAAATCCAATTTTTCCAATAATTACACATAAAATAATAATAATTCATTTTATAAATCCAAATAACTTAATTAACCCAAATATATAACAAAAAGTTATAAAAACCCAATTTATTACCAAAATGATATATAATATATTATTTGAATTTTTTTTTAAAAATTAGTATTAATTAGTTAAAAATAGTAAATAATTTATAAAAATCATTTTATTACCTTAAATAATTATAAAACCAACTAAAACATAATATTTAACTATAATTTTAACAAAATTACACAAGTACCCTAATAATTCAAAATATGCATATTATAACTAATATTCCTCAAAAATTCTATAAAAATCATATAAAATCATTAAAATTGTTTTATCAACATATATAATACTAATATTAACTAAAACACATTATTAGACAATAATTTGAACAAAAACTAAACTTTAACCTAATTTTCTAATATTGACATAAACTAAAAATATTTATAAAAATTACATAAAAATCAAAAAAATTATTATCTCAACACTAAAATTAATAAAAATTTATAATAACACCAAATATACCAAATTTATAATTTAATAAATTAATTTATGAAAATTCAATAAATAATAATAAAATATTCAAAAATTCACAAAAAATAAAATAAATTCCAAAAATTAAAAAAAAAAATTTCCATGAAGATCAAGCTACTAGGAACAACTTTTCTTAAGGGATTTTGCATAAATCAACCAGAAATCAACTAAAAAAAATAAAAAATATAAAAGCTTAAAACCGAAAAATCAAGAAAACTCATAAACGATTGGGTTTAAGCTCAAACGGAGCTTGGAATATGGACCATTGGAGTTCAAGGAGTTGATAGAGACAGGCGGTGCTTGAAATGGTGGCCAAAAAAGCGACTGATGGCGAGGAGCTTCAACTTGTTGCCGTTGCCATTTCTGTAACATCAGCGACCAGAGAGGGAAGAGCAAGTGAAGATGATGATGGATGAAGAGAGGAGGTTGGCTGTCCAGCATCGGAGCGACGAGAGGCACATCGACGGACAAGGATCGGGATGATGGCGCGGGAATAAAGAAGCTTCTGTGTGTGTTTCTGTGTTTCTTGCTTTTGGTTCACGTTTATATATATATATATATATATATATATATATATATATATATATTAAACTTTATATTATAACTATATATTATAATATAATATTACTTTATGTTTAAAAAAATTCTCCACCACATAATAACATATATACATACATGCAATATATATATATATATATATATCCTCACATATATACACATGTCATTAAATTATTTAATAATAATATAAATAATGTAAATTAATAAAAATAATAATACAAATCATAATGCGCATGCATAATAGTAACACTAATAATGATACTGATTGAAAAACTTCTAAATAATAGAATTTAATTAAATTAAATTATGTAAGAAGAAAATATATATTGATTACAAATAAATAATAATGTAAAAATAAAATTTAAAATTTATTAATACTATATATTTCAATTTATATTAAAATGATATGAAAATAAGGATTATTACAATATGTGTAAGCTTGTTTATGTGACAAGTTTAGAAAAATAAATAATTAAGAAGTAATAATAAATAAATATAAATAATTGAAAAAGAAAACTTACCTTTTAGTGTGCTCTTATCCCATCTTTGATCAGTTAATTAATATCTATATTCGTAATTGCTCCATAGAAAATCGAGGGCACCAAGTTAAAGCTAATAGTCCAGTTCGAGTACCTCCAATATGTCATTGAAGTGAGGTCATGTTCGCCTATTGAAATTGATACAGGGTTGAATATGGTTGAGGCATATTTTCTTTTTCGTTGAACATCGAACCTCAAAGTGACCCTCTTTGACTCCCATGCAAGGAATAGTGCTTTTTTAACTTTCAAGTCTTGATTTTGGCGTGTCAAATGTGACACTGTGGCCTCTTGCAATTGTTGCTTTTTATATCTCATGCTTGATATTATCATAGTGGCCTTTAGCCGAATACTGTAATCCAAGCTTATAAAAACATCTATGTCTTTGAGTTTCCAAATAGATATATCGCGATTATATAAAGGAATAAGGCTGGCGTTGGAAGTTAAGTGACTAGTTTTGACTTTATTTGTTGCTCAATTGATTTTAAAGAGAACTGTTCTGATACTTAGTCTAATGTCAAGTCCAAGGACCATCTCACTGCGTATTCATCAGCTCATGCGACTTATTCGGCTATCAAACTTGGTGCTCAAGAATAATAAGAACAAAATTTAACTAAGAAATAGAACCAGATGCTGTTGTTGACGTTAACTATAAGCTAAAGAATGTCAAATACTGGTGATGGATTTAGGCTTCGTTGCACATTGCTCGGAGCCCGAGTGCTCATAAAGTGTCTAGTAGTAGATGCTTGGTGCTTGGTGGATGCACTTGATCTGAGAATTAATCTTAAGGACTTTCTTCGAGTATCTTCATAAGCACAGACTTTATTCTTGAGCATCACTCAGTATACTCGGTATTCCAAAACTTCTTAAAGTTTTCAAATCAGAGCATCTGATCTTCGATCAATTAGCATAATTGTGATCCCACTGAATTTGAGCAGATGCTCACTGTATAGTCATTAATTTGTTGCTTCATCAGGTCATGCTAAGTCAAGCGACTAGGTGAAGACTTTATACTGATTTAGTAAAAGTGGGTAGCAATTTTAATGAACCCTAATTAGCTTGTCTGGTTGTCAAACTCGATGTTAGAAGAACGAGAATAAAAGTTGATAAGAGATAGAACCAGACGCTCGGAGATAGACTGTTATGAGAGTCAAGTTCTCCTAGAAATCCCACAAGCTTGAGAATGATAAACCCGAGTGATGAATTATCTTTGAATTTTGTTGCTTAGTACTTGGAACTTGGTGGATGGTTGTTTGAAGTTGATGCTTGAATATCCAAGGCTATAATGCTCGGTTCTTAATCTGAGCTCTGCTGACAGCTCTATTCCTACTCACAGATTGATGCCTAATTTTATCAATATTGTTCGTGTTCTAAAAGCCACAAATTTTTTACCGGTCACTATAACTCGAGCTTTTTTTCTCATGAAATCCTAGTAGTTGTTCATATATTCCATTGTTTTAACATCATCGTGCAAAGCATTAATGGCGGAAGGTAAACTAAATACTAATGTAGGTGATGGTGCTAATAAAGGACCCAGACTCTTGCTAAGAAGCTCGATGCTTCTTTTCATCAAAAATAAAAATGAACTTACTCAGGTGCTCGACTATCTTTAGGCTGCGATGTTCGATGCTCGGTGTAGCGTAGCTTTCTCTCTCTTGTATGCTTTCATCCTTTTTTTTTACGTCTCCAGAGTGAGCTTTATCCAATGCTTGTACATCTTTCTATAAAACTGAGCATCTTTATGTCTTTAACTTCATTAATTCCTCATTTTCTTCCTTTAAATGACTTAGTTCCGGTCTGAGCTGAATTCTAACACTGAACCTAGTTTTCCTTTATTGATTCTTCAACGTTTGTTCCATGTGATGGTAGCCCCTAAACAATGTACTTACAATCTTATTGATCTTTCTCTTTTACCTGTCATCTCTTTCATGATGGCTGGTTGTTTAACGTGAAATCCAGTTTTGAGCTTTGCCACATGATTCTTGGGTAATTAGCATATTGAATCTTCCCACAATGAACTAGGCACCTTAAGTCCCTGCTCTTAGAAAATGATGTTTCACTTTTTTTTTACTTGGCCTAAAAGGAATTTGAAAGAGTTATAGAGGGGGGGTGAATAGGACTATTGAACAAAAAATAGGAAATTAACGGAATTTTGTGCAAGAATTGAGTAAGAGTTGAGAAAGAAGAATGAAGAATACAAAAATTTAAGGAGTTCGGATTCAACAATAATCCTACGTCTTCACCTAACTTATCCCCAAGTTAGAATTTTTTAATCACCCACAATCTTATTAACAAGATTGAGAATACACAAGAGTTTTATGACTCACTTTTACAACCTTACAATCTTGAGTTTTCAAGGCTCACTCAAAAACCAAATTCCCAAGTGTTTTAATAGCTAAATACTTAAACCAATTTCTTTAGAATAGAATCTCATTTCCCGTTTTCTAAACCTAGAAAATAGAAGAATAAGAATATCTATTCTAATCACGCACCAACTCTCACAAGAGTTATACACAAAGAATTGTTTAAAGAAAAGTTTAAGAGCTCAATTGAATGTTAAAGAAAATGATGAATGATAAACAAGTTTTCTTAACGTTTCAATTGAATTTTAAGTTGTGTTTATATAGACAAACACTTAAAAATGTAGTTGTTGGATGTATCAATCATGTCTCCAACATTTAGAATTGATTTTGAATCAATTCTTGGACTTTTGGCAGCTCAAAGAATGCTCACGGGCGGCTCACGAGTGAACAATGCTCGTGAGGGGTGAAAATATATCCGTTGCATTCAAAAATTCTCGTTGGAATGCTGTAAAGGGTCTGCTCATGAGCAGGTCATGAGCAAACAGCTCATGAGGGGTGCTGCCATTTTTGACAAAAACATGCTCCAAAGGCTCCATTGAAGGACAGCTCGTGACCACTTTGAAAGATACTCATGAACGGGACTGAATACGGCAAAATTCTCTTCATAAAAGTTGTAGATAATTGTCTTATCTTTCCATAAAACTTTGAATCACATAAATTAGACATCTGTAGCTCAAGATATTTATGAAATACCAAGAGCTGTACAAACTAAAATGCAAGCTGCATATGCTGACTTCGACTGAAGATTTCCATACCCAAATGAACTTGGATTTTGATAAGCAAGCACAATTTGGAAAGCTTAAGATGTCTACTTCAAAAGTGAAGAAGCTCATTTTCTCATTTAATAGCTCTAAATATGTCAAAAGTCTTCTTTAATTTCATAGGTTCGATCAGCCCGAAAAGTCTCTATTCATCCAAAAGTGTATATGCTTGGTATATGTTTGGTATATAATTCTATACACACTTAATTGAAATTATTAGTATAAAAATTGTTTGTCAAAGTCCAAAATTAGGAGTTTGATCATGCAAATGGTCAACAATCTCCCCCTATTTGGCTTTAACAACCAATTTCAAAAGATGATAAATAATATGTGTGTGTGTGTAAAAAATAAATAACATGTATAAGTACATTAAATAAAAATGGCTCCCCCTTTCAAATTAAATAGATGCAAAAAGAGAAAATATTTTGCTCCCCCTTAACATATGCATAAATTCAATATTTATCATGTGTCAAAGTATATAAATAAATAAATTATCATAGCATGTATAAAGGTTAAATAAATATATTCCTTTAACAAAAATATATTTCTTTATTTCTCTTCCTTATTGGACATGATAAGAAATATAAATAAATTTTATTATCCTTCTTGTCAAAAATAAAGACAACATAAAAGGTTATAAAAAAACATGGCCTATCATAACAAATGATGATAACATGATTAAAAAAAATGTTAGGCAATATGAAGGAAATAATTTTAAACATATATGCATATAGTGTTAATATAATGCATCACAAAATAATATGTATGCTATATTCAAACATCACATGATCATGCACAGTTTAGCTAGTCAATCAATCATACATAATTATATGACACTTAGCATATCTTATCCCCTAAGCACATAGTTTCTTCTCCCCCTTTGTTAAAAACAAGAAGAAAAGAGAGAGATATAAGGGGAAATGTACCTAAGAGAGCCAAAAATACTAGAGGAAATAAAACATCAAGAACCAAAATAATACAAGCAAAGATATTCAAAATCTTTATGGAATATATATCATAATAAAAGATAAAAAGCATTCCCAAGAAGGATTTATAAATAAGCATACTTAATAGTCATAAAAGAAATACAATGATGCAAAATAGGTACACCAACAATTCTTAAGTCTTAAATACGAAAAATATACGAAAAAGAAAAACAAAAGAAAAAATTAGTTTTGTGGAGGAGGAGGAGGTGGCCAAGAGCATTGAATATTATGATGGTCATACAATTGATGAATATCATATTCCATGTGATCCATTATTTGCTCAAAATGATCAAGTCTAGTATCTACTTGATCAAACCTTGTGTTGAAGTTTGACTCCACTATGGATAGGCAATCAAAGAAACCACCAACCCAAGTGGGCTCATCATTAACACTTTAAAAAGTGGAAGGTCTTTTTGCCCTTTTTCTTTAAGTAGGAGTTTGCTCTTGAGGTAATTATTCTCCAATAGAAAGAGTACCTATATGCACAATATCTTGTTCTTGCTCTACATTAACATCTTCATCTTTTACTTCGTCTTTCCAAAACTAAAAATTTTGAACAAGTTTGAATTGCCTAGAATTTCTCAAGAGTTTATCATCAAGAAAAGATGGAGATAATGAAGGAATATTTCTCAAATTAATCCCAAAGAAAAGAGCGACCTTAGTGATAAATCCTCCTATACATAAGGCACCACTCACACTATCACTAGCTAACGAAAACCTCAATTGAAGCCATCTTTCAAGCTCAACACCTATACCTTCAATAAGACACCTAAGAAGTAAAAGATCATCAAAGAAGATGGTTTCATTACTCAAGCCTTTACAATGAAAAGAGTAGGTAATAAACCTATGTATATACCAAAGAGATTTTGAAGTCAAACTAGATGCTTTAGTGTGTCCGGCTTCAAAGATTCTTGCATGAGGTTTAGAATATTGAGACCAAAAAAGATTAGGGGACCAAGTTGAAATAGGAGAAGCTAAAGCTCCTTGTTTAAAGTTAAAGATGTCATTAAAGGCTTGAGAAGTAAGGAATCCATCTCTTCCATCCAATCTAAATCTCATGCTATTCAAAGGATTTTGCTCATTAAAAGAATGAGTTCTTAAACAATAGGAAGCAAGGAATTCATGAACTAAGGTAGAATAGGTAGGAAAATCATTGAAAGCAAAATCATATGAACCCACATTATCAAGTAAATTTCTAACCTCATTGAAACAACCCATCTTTTCCAAAGTGGTTTGAGACATATATTTAGAGGAAATGATTTTCCTATCCTTGAAATGAGCAAGTCTTTCCCTAAATTGAATTGGAGTGTATAAGAGAGGAGGTTGTTTCTTAGGTTGATCTTTAGTAGCTCTTCTAGAGGAGGAAGAAGCACTTTGAGCAAACTTTGAAGCCATGGCAAGGCAAGGTAAAAAGAAAATTGAAAATGAAAGAGAGTTTTGAGAAGATTTGAAAGAATTTTGATGAAGATTTAATTAAAAATGTAATTGAATAAAAGTGAAGGGGGATTGAGGGGTATTTATACACAAAAAAATATAAAGAATTCAAAAAGTAAAAGAAGAAATTGCAGGTTACCATTTGAAATAAAAAATTGAAAAAAAATTTAGTTTAAAAAACAAATTGGACATTTAAACCGCTACTCACGAGCAGTACTGGATGTGTCCAGACTGCTCCTCACGAGTGGTTCAAGAGCGGTTCGCTCGTGACCCAGCTCGTAAGTGGTCCTGGATGCCCAGACCGCAACGGTCACGAACTTAACAGCTCGTGATAAAAATTGCAAGATGACCCTTGTACTTTTAAATTTGTTACAATTAAGTCCAAAAAAGGTGACAAATAGGTCCTTGACCATAAAATTAATTATACAATTAAAATAAATGATAGTTAAAACAAATATTTTTGACATAAATAAATAAATCAAAGAGAAAATTTTGCAAATATGTAAAAAAAATTATTATTATTTATTTATTTTATTTAAAAAATAACACTAAAAATAAGCCAAAAATATACAAAGCATGAATTTAGGAAAAAAATCTTACAGCTCAAGGTTTATATGCAGAAAATATCCAGAAAATAAACCTAACATAAATTGATGAAAAACAGTCATAAAACACACTTAACAACTCAAAACTTATATAAGAAAAGTATATTGAAAATAAACCAAACGGAAACTGACATAAAATGAATTAAAAAATATAAAAAATGTTGAGGAGGAGGAATATTTATGCTAATTAAAATAATTAATTAATTGAATTTAGCTCAATAATTAATTATTAATTTACAAAATAAAAGGACTTTTAAAAAAATTGAACGAATCCAAATAAAATTAATACAAAGATCATGCAAATGGGAAATACAATATATCATGTATATGAAGTAAATTTGCTAAAGCAAATATTTTTAAAATATATACATGATGCTGAAAATAATTTTTCTAAAGAACATGATCACATAAGAATCCAAATATTAATTCATTAATTTAACAAGTGACCAAGACAAGCTTGAGCCATCACTCATGCCAAGTTCATGCTTAATAAAATTTAATCTTTTCTCACAAAGAGGATTGGTAAAGATGTCTGCTAATTGATGATTAGTATCAACAAAATCTAGAAAAATATCATCATTTTGCACATGATCACGCAAGAAATGATGTCTAATATCAATATGCTTATTTCTAGAATGCTGAATGGGATTTTTACTAAGGTTTATAGCACTTGTATTATCACACTTAATTGGAATGTGATTAATATCAATGCCATAGTTCAAAAGTTGTTGTTTTTGCCATAGAACTTGGGTGCAACAACAACAAGCCGCCACATATTCAGCTTCAGCGGTGGACAAGGTAACAGAAACTTATTTCTTATTAAAATAAGAAACTAAAAAATTTCCTAAAATTTGACAAGTTTCGGAAGTGCTTTTTCTATCTAGTAGGCTACCGGGCAAAATTAGCATCAGAATAACTAATCAAGTCAAAAGAAGAACTCCTAAGATACCAAAGTCCTAAATGCATTGTACCATAAAGATATTTAAAAATTATTTTGATAGCATTCAAATGAGACTCTTTAGGACTTAATTGAAATCTAGCACACAAGTAAGTAGCAAACATAATATCGGGTCTACTAGCGATTAAATAAAGAAGGGATACGATTATACCTCTAATTCGCTTTTCATCAACTGGTTTACCATTCTCATCCTTGTTGAGTTTGGTTATGGTGCTCATTGGAGTTTTGCTTGATTTAGCTCCATCCATTCAAAACTTTTTTAGAATGTCCCTTGCATATTTGGTTTAATTGATGAAATCCCATCTTTACATTGCTTGATTTGAAGTCCAAGAAAGAACTTGAGTTCTCTCATCATACTCATATCAAATTCTCCTTGCATTAGCTTAGAAAATTTCTCACACAAGCAATGGTTAGTAGCACTGAAAATAATATCATCAACATAAATTTGAACAATTAATAAATCATGCTTGGATTTCTTTATGAAAAGAGTTGTGTCAACCTTTCCTTTAGAGAAACCTTTCTCTAGTAAAAAGTTACTCAATCTTTCATACCAAGCTCTTGGAGCTTGTTTCAATCCATACAATGCTTTTGATAATTTAAAAACATGATTTGGAGAGTCAAAATTTTTAAAACCTGGAGGTTATTCAACATATACCTCCTCTTCAATAAAACCATTTAAAAATGCACTTTTAACATCCATTTGATAAATTTTAAAATCCATGTATGATGCAAATGCAAGTAACATCCTAATAGCTTCTAACCTTGCAACAAGGGCAAAGGTTTCATCATAATCAATTCCTTCCTCTTGATTATAACCTTTAACTACTAGTCTAGTTTTATTCCTAGTTATGACACCTTGTTCATTCATCTTATTTCTAAACACCCATTTGGTGCCAATAATAGGATGATGTTTAGGTCTAGGAACCAAGGTCCAAACCTTGTTTCTCTCAAATTGATTTAACTCTTCTTGCATAGCAATGACCCGAAATTCATTACTCAAAGCATCATCAACATTTTTGGGTTCAATTTGAGAAATGAAAGCTAAATTAACAATAGACTTGAGTTTAGATCTGGTAGTTACCCCTTTTCTAATGTCACCTATAATGAGGTCTTGAGGGTGAGCTTTCTTGAATTGTCAATCCTTTGGAAGTTCATCCTTAAAGGTAGGTTGAGGTATCTCCTCATTTTCCTTCTTGCTTGGTTCTTCAAGTTCCAAAGACTTACTAGCATTTTCTTCTTGTGTTTCCACAATCTTATTGTCACCTATAAGATCATCAACACTACAAACATCCTTTCTAGGATCAAGTGAGTTTGATTCATCAAATACCACATGCAATGACTCTTCAACTACTAGAGTTCTCTTATTAAAGACCCTATATGCTTTGCTAGAGATGGAATAGCCTATGAAAATTCCTTGATCGGCTTTGGAACCAAATTTTCCAAGATTATCCTTGGTGTTTAATAGAAAGCACTTGCATCCAAATACTCTTAGATATGAGATTTTGGATTTTCTATTGTTCCATAACTCATAAGATGTTTTATTTAAAATTGGTCTCTTAAAAACTCAGTTTGAAATATAATAAGATGTGTTAACAGCTTTCGCCCAAAAGTATAGAGGCAAATTATACTCATGAAGCATTATTCTAGCTATTTCCATAAGAGTTCTATTTTTCCTTTCAACTACCCCATTTTGTTGAGGAGTTCTAGGAGATGAAAATGTATGAGAAATACCATTTTCATTACAATAGTTTTTGAAAAATTCATTTTCAAATTCAGTTCCATGATCACTTCTAATGGATCAAATGCAAAATCCTTTTTCTTTTTGAACTCTTTTTGAAAAATTCTCAAAAGCTTTAAATGCATCATTCTTATGAGCAAGAAAACACACCTAAGTGTATCTAGATTAATCATCAACCAATACATAAGCATAGTGCATTCCACTAAGACTAGCAACTCTAGTTGGTCCAAACAAATCCATAAGTATAAGTTCAAGTGGTCTAGAAGTGGACACTACATTTTTTAGCTTAAATGAAGACTTAGATTGTTTTCCTTTTTGACAAGCATCACAAGGTTTATCCTTAGTGAATTCAAGCTTAGGTAAACCAATCACAAGTTCATGTTTACAAAGATAATTTAAAAGCTCAAAATTTACATGTCCTAACCTTCTATGCCATGTCCATGTGTCATAGGAGATTGACATTAAGCATTTTATGTCTTTGTTATCAATTTTATTCAAATCAATAACATAAACGTTATCTACTCTTTCACCACTAAAAATTACTTTGTCTTCATCAAGACTACTAATAAAGCAATTTCTAGGATAGAATGTCACCTTATTTCCCATATCAAATAATTGACTTATACTTAGCAAATTATGTTTAAGACCATCAACAAACAACACATGATGTATAGATAAGTATTGAGGATTGCCTATTTCTCTAATGCCAATAATTTTTCCTTTTGCATTATCACTGAAGGTAACATGTCCTCCATCCTTAGCATCAAGTTTGTTGAATTGCTTCTTGTCTCCCGTCATGTGCCTTGAACATCCACTATTGAGATACCACGTTCTTTTTGTTCTTACAGATTTCAAGCACACCTACATAAAATATTTTAAATGTTCTTTTGAATCCAAACCTTTATTGGTCTAGGTTGGTTAGTTTCAAGATAATCTAAAGGAAGCAAATTCATGTGCAGTTTTCTATAGAAGCACATATTATTGGTATGTTCTTTGATCATGCAATATGAACATACAACATTTTTAAATTTATTTATCCTAGAATGAAATGCTTTCCTAGTGTGTGCAACATGCCTTTAGTGTTGTGTGTATCTCTTATTTTTTTGTGACATTGAGTGAGACATACATTGGCAATGGTGATGAATATTTTGATAAGTTTGTGCAATAGGCTTATGTGCATTGTATTGTGTAGCATACTTATTACATAAGCATGCTTAGGTTGATGTGCTATAGTTTGAGCCTTACCTCTTTGTGTTAATGAAGGGTTAATCTTATGAGACTTTGCCTTACTATTTAACACATGAGATTTTTTAGATTGAATCTCATTAGAGGTTGAAGGAGTAGAATCATATGAAGCTTTAACAAAAGTAATATGTGATGAGGATGATGAAGACATTCCATTTTTATATCCAATTCCATGGGTATCTTCATGAAATTTTTGAGATTCAAGAAGACTATCTAAAGTTTCTTTTCCTCTCTTAAATTTAGCAATGGAATTTTTTAATTCTAATACTTCCTTAGAAAGCTTATGATTTTCATCATTTGCTTTCTTAAGTTGGTCTTCCAAGGAATTAGAAGATTTAACATCACTTACAAGTTTTTTATTTGATGCAACAAGTTTAGCAAAATCAATTTTTAAACATTCAAAATCCTTATTTAAGCTAGCTAACTCATGTTTATATTGTTTCTTTTTAGATAACAAACTTTTGCATTTAACAAGTAATTTGCTCATAATAGAGCTCTCATAATCACCACAATATTCATCACAATCATCAAAGGAAGAATAAGAAGTGAATGGTACCTCATTTTCATTTTCAATGACCATGAAGCAAAGATTGGCAACTTCTTGTTGTTCCTCTTCCTTTTCGAATTCGGAGGAATCATCCCAAGTAGCTTTAAATGCCTTCTTCTTATCTTTTGCTCCATTGCTCTTAAATTTGAGTTTGGGACATTCACTTCTAATATGTCCCAGTTTCTTGCATTCATAGCAAGTAACCTCTTTTATTTTCTTCTTCCCATCTCCTTCGAACTTCTTGTTGAAGTCCTTTGTTCTTGAGAAATTTTTCTTTCTTAAGAACTTCATGAAGTTCCTAGTGAGCATGGCAATGTTACCATCTTCATCATTAGAATCTTTGATGCTTTCCTCTTTACTATCTTCTTAAAGAGCTTTTAGAGCAATGCTCTTTTTCTCTTCTTCTTTCTCTTTTTGTTCTTCACCTCTTTGCTTGATGGTGAGCTCATGTGTTAAGAGCTTACCAATGAGCACATCGGTTGATAGAGTAAAGAGGTCTTGAGCTTCCTCAATTGAGGTAACACGAGATTCTCAATCCTTCTTAGGTAGGATTCTTAGAATCTTGTTGTTTACCTCTTCCTTGGAGAAATATTTTCCAAGTTTCTTGAGGGTTGTGAGGAGAGCATTGAGATGGTTTGTCATCTCCATGATTTATTCTTGAGGCTTCATTTTGAAGAGTTTATATTCATATATATGAAGTTGAACCTTCTTGCTTCTTACTTGAATGTTGCCTTCATAGTGATTCTCTAAGGTCTCCCACATTTCTTTAGTCAAAATGCAATGTTGAAGCTTGCCTCCTTCTTCTCTTGTCATGGAGGAGACTAGAGTAATCATAGCCTTTTTATTTTTGTGATTTTCTTCCTTTTGATCAACACTCCATTGACTTCTTGCAAGAGTAGTTATCATACCATCAATGATAGTTGTAGGTGGTTCCCAACCTCTTAGGACAATATCCCAAAGTTTGATGAAATCACAATCAAGATATAATTTCATTTTGAATTTCCAATGTGGATAGTCACTACTACTATTAAAGAATGGTTTAAGAGAAGAGATGTTTTATGATTCACTCCTCATGATCTTGTATTCTAGCAATGAAGTGCCTAGAATTCAAGCTCTGATACCAATTGAAAGAGTCCTAGAGGGGGGGTGAATAGGACTATCGAACACAAAATAGAAAATTAAAGGAATTCTTTACAAGAATTGAATAAGAGTTGAGAAGGAAGAATGAATAACACAAAAATTTAAGGAGTTCGGATTCAACAATTGTAATAACCTGAGATTTTATATATTTTTAAACTGCATCGGGATATGCAGTATTAATAATTTTAATAAATATATTTGACTATTTAATTAAGTTGTTAATTATTAAAGTTAATTTTTAATTATATTAAGTTTTCTACATAAAATTTTTTTGAGATTTATATTTTTAGGAAAATAAAATCTAAATAATTAATTAATTATTTATTTACATTAGCTCGTTTATCAAATTGCATGATTCCATGCTGATTATATTTTCATATATATATATATAAAGTTATCAAATTTACGATTGATGCCATTGTCTCCTTCCCTAAACCACCCGACGCCTTCCCCTCCCTCACTGCACAAATTGTCCGTTTCCCTCACCGTACTGTGCTTGCCAGCGTGCCACCGCTTCCCTTAGTTGCTCCGCTATCACGACCCAAAACAGGGGCTATGACCGGCGCTAGGGAACGGGAATTCTTTCGAATTCGGAACCCGTAACAAACCTTAAAATAAAATAAAACATGCAATAATTATAATAATAAATAAAATACCCACAGCGGAAATAAATCTCATAAATAAAAATAAAATAATAATCTGCCAATAAAATTAATTATACATCCTCATCTTATATATGAGTAATCCTTTAATATACATAACTCACACAAGTATAATACATAAACCCCACAACTATTTGCAACTACTGCAGTGTCCAAATTATAAAATAAAGCTCAGGTAAGCAGTTTACATAATGAAGCCGGGGTGGAAGAAATCCAGCGTATGGGTCTGCTATTGAGGTTTGAAGACGATGACTCTCCTGAAAAATAGTCAACGGAGGGAAGTCAGACCTCACTGAGTGAATTGTTATAATATATATACATGCATACTATATGACAATGCACACAGTCAATAGTATATATAATAAGTATATATACAAGCAAATACACACAGATGCAACAAAATCATTTTTATATATTTTTATTGAAAATCACTGTTTATGAAGGATCAAATAGAACCCTAGAAAACCGTAACCTCAAACAGTGTTAGACAACACTTTAGCCATACAGGCTCACTTATTCCAAATATATTCACTTATTCCATTTGGACAGTAGACTGACCCCGAGACACTAAGTCGATCGAGCTCCAGCAGTCTGATTGTTAGTGTGATTGTGTAATATCCCGTGTTTTTTTTAAAATATTTTTACACTGTACCGGGATATACAGTGTCAATAATTTTTATGCATTATACGATATTTTTATAAGTTAATATGTATTTTAAACCTATTTTAATTACTGTGTCTTATATACAGTGTTTTACGTAAAATTTTCCCGGGACTTTCATTTTCGGGGAAATTTCCACGTAAACAATGTATTATTAATTATTTTAAATGTATTTACGGGTTTGCATGAACTCATACATATTTTTAAATTATTAAATAAAGCCTGTGTGTGTATATTTATTTAATTAGGGTTTATTATTACCCTAATATTTTATTATTTATTTATTATTATTTGATTATTTTATTTATTATTAAATTATTAAAATTTATTATTTTATTATTAATTATTTATTAATATTTAATTATTTTAATTTATTTTTTTTTTATTTTTTTTCCTTTTCCTTTTTCTTTCTTTTTCTTTTTCTTTTTCTTTCCTTTTCTTTCTTTTTCTTTTTCTTCTTCTTCTTCTTTCTCTCCCGCGCCCGACGCCGACCACCATTTCCTCACCGCCGTTTCTCCCTCCTCCGGCCACCGTTTTCGACACCGCTGGTCTCTTTCTTCTCCTTGAGCTCCGGTGAGTGTTATTCTAGCTTTGGTTTGAGCTAAAATGGTCTAGAATTGCTTAGGTTTCGATTTGAAAATTTCAGCCTCTTTGGGTTTTTGATTTTTTTGAGCTTCGATTTGGATGATTCATGGAAAATTCCTTCACAAATGTTGTTCCTAGTAGCTTAATCTTCATTTATAAATTTTTACAGAATTTTTGGAGGTTTTTTGGATTTTTGGGTATTTTTGAATATTTTAATATTATTTTCTAATTTTCGGAAATTAATTATTTAAATTATGAAATTGGAGTTTATGGTTGAATTAGGTGTTGAAATGAATTATAGAAATTTATTTGGAATTTTTATGAATTTCTAAGTATTTATTTTTAATTATTGAAGTTTATGTGATTTTGTAAAATTAAGTTAATTGTGTTTTAAATTGAATTTAATTGGTTAATTGAGTTTAATTATTGATATTATTGATAAATATGTTGAGAAAATTAATTTTGGATAATTGTATGATTTTTGGTGAATTTTTGAAGTAATTTAGGTATATATATATATATAGGGGTATTTTGGTAATTTTACCCTAAATTGTCTAAAAATGTAATTTAATTGGTTTTAATATTTATTTAAGGTATAAAAATGATTTCTAAAAAATATCTAGTATTTTTGACTAATTAAAACTATTTTCCGGGAATTATTTTCAATTATATATATAATATACGGTTTTTCTAATAAAATGAGTTTTAATCGATTTTTACAGTGTTTCAAGATTTATTATGTAATTTCTACGTATGAAATGTATTTTTATGATTTAAGGATATTTTTGGTATATTTGAATATATATTCTGTGTTTGTGGACCCCGGTCGACAGATTGTAGTCTGGAGTCCGACCGAGGGGTTGTGATTGATTGTGGTGTTTATTTTTGAAGTGTATTTTCTTTGCAGGGTTGGCTCTACTCTTTTGAGTAGAGAGATGTCCGTTTTACAGGGGAGGTTCTGCCGAATTTCCGGTAGAATTCTCGTAAAACGTGATATCCAGTCGAACCCTAATTCTGTTTCCGTATTTTAATACTCTAGATTGAATTCTAGGATTTCTGTTAGGGTTATTCTGATATCGATTAATTATTTCTTGTTTAGTTGCGCCGAGACCGAGGGTTAGTGGACCAGGCCCGTCGGACCTGTCTCGTGGAGCGCATTAGGTGAGTTACTATATTATATATATATGCTTAGGATGCATGATTTAGAAAATGCATGATTTAGAAAATGCATGTTTTATTTTGACTAAATATGCATAAATAATATGATTTATATTCAAGTATATTTTTGGTATATAATAAATTATATACATGTTTTATTGATAAAATATATTTAAAATGTTTTTAAATATATTTTTAGTTTAATTCATGATTCGATTGGATTTATTTGATATATATATACTCAAAATATACCTGGTTTATGTTTGGTATATTTTCGGTATATATATGGTTTATATTGCTATTTCATTTATATCCATGCATCATTTATTTTTGTGAATGAATGTTTTATATTTAAGAATGAAGGATATCAATAGAACGTGCTACCTAGTGGGCAGCACTAGGACCGAGTACGTACCGGTACGCCTATAGCTTTAGGCTATATTACTAACTTATTTGTGGATATTGAATTGATTATGATTATTGATATGTGTGAGATGTGGTTTGGGTGTGATTGCTGGAGCTCGGTTGACCAAGTGTCTCGGGGCCAATCACACTGGCAGTCAGACTGCTGGAGCTCGGTTGACTTAGTGTCTCGGGGCTAGTCTACTGTCCATATGGATTAAGTGGATATATTTGGAATCAGTGAGTCTGTATGGCTAGAGTGTTGTTTAACACTATTTTCTGAGGTTGCGATATTCTAGGGTTCTATGTGATCCTTCATAAAAGTTGATTTTCAGACAAATATATAAAAATGATTTTTCTACATCTGTATGAATTTGCCTGTATATATACATATTACTCAGATACTGTTGACTGTATGCATTATCACTTAGAGTGTATGTATATATATTATAGTAATTCACTCAGTGAGGTCTGACTCCCCTCCGTTGACTATTTTTCAGGAGAGTCAACTTCCTCAGACCTCAGTAGCAGGTCGATACGCCGGATTTCTTCCGCCCCGGCTTCTTTATGTAAATTGTATACTTGAGTCTTATTTATTTTATCTAGACACTGCAGTAGTTGTGATTTTCAGTAGTTGTGAATTAAAGTATTTGTTTTAAAGAGATGTATTATATTGAAACTGGATTTGTATAAAGATTATACATTTATGAGATTATATATGTGATGTGATGAGTTTTGAATTGAATCCAGTTGATATGGATGATATTGTAATATTTATGATTTTATTTTCCGCTGCATATTATATTTTTATTGTTATTATTGTATATTTATTTTATTTTTAGGCTTGCTACGGGTTCCGGATTCGAAAGAATTCCTGTTCCCTAGCGCCGGTCATGGCCCCTGTTTTGGGTCGTGACAAAGTTGGTATCAGAGCGAAGTTCGTATCTGAGTGGAGTTCTGTGTCAGGGCTTAGTTATGTGAGTTGTGGCCCTAGTTTTAAAGTTGTGTTTTCTGTTGGACTACTGCAGTGTATTAGGTTCGAGTATGTCTTGATGAGTATTCCTTGCTGTAGTTTTCAGCGTTATTCCTCTGTTGTCTGTTTTGTCTGAATCTTTCCGTTTGTCTTTTCAGAATGAGGAGGCGAGCGCGTGTCGCTCCACCGGTCGTTGAGGCCGAGGATGATGAGTCTTTTCAGGACGAGGTTTTACCTCCTGAGCCGCCAGTTAGACGTAGAGGTCGTGGCAGGGGTAGACCTCGAGGAGCGGCAGGTCGCCATAGGCAGAGAGAGTTACAGGACGAGGAGCCTGTTGAGCCTGAGTTTGATGTTCCTGTTCCTCCAGTTGTTCAGCCTGTTCAGCCTGCCTATCAGCAGGGTATGTCTGACCCTGAGGCAGCTTTGTTCTATGCCAGAGTTTTCAGGATTGCGTTTGATGGGACTTCTGATCCTTTAGATTTTCTGCATGCGATTGAGACTAGGACTCGGACTGCTCATACCGAGTACCAGAGGATCATGATCGTTGAGTTATCTGTTGAGGGACCAGCCTTGGATTGGTTTATTCAGATGATCCAGCCTTACATGATGACGATGACATGGGCTCAGTTTCGAGAGCGATTCATGAGGAGATTTTATCCAGAGCCTCTTCGTTTGAGCTATCGTCTTCGATTGACCAGTATTTCTCATGGAGATCGATCAGTAGAGGAGTATACCCGAGAGTTCCTTCGTCTGGGTAGATATGCTGAGGATCTGATGCGAGATCAGTATTTCGCGGTTACTACGTATGTCACTGGTTTGGGTTCTGCTTTTGCTGGTATGCCTACAGCAGGTCTTACTCTGGAGTCGGTGATTGAGCTAGCTAAGGAGATCGAGCTGAGGTTAGTTAGGCAGGGAGCGATGCCTGATTATTACCAGTTAGGAGTTCAGTCGAGTGGATCGCAGGCTACTCCATATTCGAGTTTTCATGTTGGTTCGAGTAGTCAGCAGCGAGGTTCGACTCAGCAGAGTCAGAGACAGCAGCAGTGAGTGCATCGGAGCAGTAGACATGGCCGTGGAGGTCAGCGTAGATCGTTTAGATTCGGGTCAGGTGCTTCGAGCAGCAGCAGTGGTCGTAGTTCTGGATCAGCGGCCAGTGTTTGTCAGACTTGTGGTAGAGTCCATCAAGGACCGTGTTATCTGACACCGTTGACATGTTTCAGATGCGGGCAGACAGGACATTTTGCCAGATCGTGTCCTTATTCTGGGTATCAGCAGCAGCAGATTCCGCGATTCCCACAGCAGTCGATTGCTAGTGCAGCACCCGTGCCATTTCAGTTACCACCAGCTCAGCATCAGAGTTCTACTCAGTTTGTTCCACAGCAGAGTCGTGGTAGAGGTACTAGAGGAGGTGCTAGAGGCGTTGGCCAGGCTTCTACCAGTCAGCAGGGAGGTCGAGGTCAGGCGAGAGTCTTCCATCTGACTCAGCAGGATGCTCAGGCATCTAATGCAGTCGTGGCAGGTATTCTTTCTGTTTGTTACCTGGATGCTTTGGTTTTGTTTGATCCGGGTGCCACGCATTCGTTCGTTTCTCCTATTTTTGCTTCTAAATCTTGTTGGCAAGCTTCGAGGATGGCTTTTCCTTTGTCTGTTGCCACTCCTCTGAGTGATTCTTTGGACGCCGATATTGTTCTTTCTGGTTGTCCAGTTCTCGTGGGAGATAGAGAATTACCCACTGATTTGATTTTGTTGGATGTGATGGAGTTTGATGTTATTTTGGGAATGGATTGGTTGTCTCAGCACTTTACCATGGTTGATTGCAGGAATAAGGAGGTGACTTTCAGAATTCCTGATGAAGTAGAATTTAAGTTTGTTGGTGACAGGAGTTCAGCACCTCAGAATCTTATTTCTGTTATTTCAGCTAGGAAGTTGTTGAGGAAAGGTTGTCAGGGGTTTTTGGCATTGGTTAGGGATACGTCAGTGGAGAAGTTGTCACTCACAGATGTTCCTGTTGCTTGTGAGTTTCCTGATGTTTTTCCCGAGGAGTTGCCAGGTTTACCACCTCATAGAGAGATTGAGTTCTGTATAGATGTGGTTCCAGGTATTACTCCTATATCTATGCCACCCTATCGTATGGCTCCTACAGAGTTGAGAGAGTTGAAGGAGCAGTTGCAAGAGTTGTTGGATAAAGGCTTCGTTAGACCTAGTGTTTCCCCTTGGGGTGCACCAGTCTTGTTTGTGAAGAAGAAGGATGGTACCCTGAGACTGTGCATTGACTATAGAGAACTGAATAAGGTGACAGTGAAGAACAAGTATCCTCTCCCGAGGATTGATGATTTATTTGATCAGCTCCAGGGTGCACAGTTCTTTTCTAAGGTTGACTTGAGGTCAGGTTATCATCAGCTGCGGATCAGTGAAGCTGATATTCCGAAGACAGCATTCCGCACTCGATATGGTCATTATGAGTTTCTGGTGATGTCTTTTGGTTTGACTAATGCACCAACAGCTTTTATGGACCTGATGAACAGAGTATTCAGACCGTATGTGGATCAGTTTGTGGTAGTCTTCATTGATGATATACTGGTATATTCGAGGAGTATGGAAGAGCACGTATATCATTTGAGGATTGTACTACAGACACTGAGAGATCATCAGCTTTATGCTAAATTCTCGAAGTGTGATTTCTGGATGGAGAGTGTTTCTTTTCTTGGACACGTAGTGTCTAAAGAAGGTATTCAGGTTGATCCACAGAAGATTGAAGCAGTATCTGAGTGGCCTAGACCTACTTCAGTTACTGAGATTCGGAGTTTTCTGGGTTTAGCCGGGTATTATAGGCGGTTTGTGCAGGATTTTTCCAGGATTGCAGCCCCTATGACTCGCTTGACTCAGAAGAATGTTAGATTCGAGTGGTCAGAAGCTTGTGAGAATAGTTTTCAATTGTTAAAGGAGAAGTTGACCACAGTGCCAGTATTAGCTTTGCCTAATAGTGTGGATAAGTTCACAGTTTACTGTGATGCCTCTAGAATTGGTCTTGGTTGTGTGTTGATGCAGAATGGAAGGGTGATAGCCTATGCTTCGAGGCAGTTGAAGAAGCATGAGCAGAACTATCCTACACATGATCTAGAGATGGCTGCAGTGATCTTTGCTTTGAAGATTTGGAGACATTATCTGTACGGGGTGACTTGTGAGATATTTACTGATCACAAGAGCCTTAAGTACATTTTCCAGCAGCGAGATTTGAATTTGAGGCAGAGAAGATGGTTGGAACTGTTGAAGGATTATGATTGCGAGATTCTTTACCATCCGGGTAAAGCTAATGTGGTAGCAGATGCCTTGAGTAGGAAGTCCTCAGGTAGTCTTGCTCACATCGGTGTGGAGAGGAGACCATTGATCCAGGAGTTGCATCTGATGGTGGATCAAGGTCTGATGATGAAGATTAGTAGATCAGGTGGACTGTTAGCTCAGTTTAAAGTACGATCTGTGCTAAGGGATAGGATTAAAGCAGCTCAGAGCCGAGATCCTATTCTGGAAGAGCTTGCAGAGAATGTCAGAGCAGGGAAGTTCACTGATTTCACACTCGATGATGATGGTGTGTTGTGGATCAGTGGTAGATTGTGTGTTCCTGATGTGGATGATTTGAGAGAAGAGATCCTAGAGGAAGCACATTCTACAGCTTACAGCGTTCATCCAGGTGTTACTAAGATGTACCACAGTATCAGAGATCTATACTGGTGGATGGATTGAAGAAGGATGTTGCTGATTATGTTGCTAAGTGCTTGACGTGTCAGCAAGTGAAAGCCGAACATCAGAAGCCTTCTGGGAAGCTTCAGCCTCTTCCTATTCCCGAGTGGAAGTGGGAAAGGATAGCTATGGATTTTGTGGTCGGTTTACCTCGTTCGAAGGATGGATACGATTCCATCTGGGTGATTGTAGACAGATTGACGAAGTCTGCACATTTCTTGCCTGTGAAAGCCACATATTCAGTTGCTAGATTGGCGAAGTTGTACGTGAAGCATATTGTATGCCTTCATGGAGTACCTGTGTCCATTGTGTCAGATAGAGGTTCGGTGTTTACTTCTCGTTTTTGGCAGAAGTTGCAAGAAGCGATGGGCACTAGGTTGGATTTCATTACTGCTTTTCATCCTCAGACAGATGGTCAGTCTGAGAGGACGATCCAGACACTGGAAGATATGTTGAGGATGTGTGTCTTGGATTTGGGAGGTAGCTGGGATGATCATTTGTCGCTTGTTGAGTTTGCATATAATAACAACTACCATAGCAGTATTGGTATGGCACCGTATGAGGCGTTGTATGGAAGGAAGTGTAGATCCCCGTTGAGTTGGGATGAGATTGGTGAGAGAGCTTTGACTGGACCAGAGATGGTTCAGGATGCTGCAGAGAAAGTCACCGTGATCAAGCGTAGATTAGAGACCGCAGTTAGTAGACAGAAGAGTTATGCGGATCCTAGGCGCAGAGATGTGGAGTTTCAGGTTGGAGATTTCATTTTTCTGAAAGTATCTCCGATGAAGGATGTGATGAGATTTGGCAGGAAGGGTAAGTTAGCACCGAGATATATTGGACCGTTTGAGATTCTGGAGAGAATTGGCACTGTTGCATATCGGTTGGATTTGCCTTCGAGTATGTCACAAGTGCATCCAGTATTTCATATCTCGATGTTGAGGAAGTATATCTCAGATCCTTCACATGTGTTGCAACCTGACAGTGGGGAAGTGAGTGAAGATTTGACGTTTGTGGAAGAACCTGTGGCGATCGTAGATTTTCAAGTTCGACAGTTGCGATCGAAGCAGATTCCGATGGTCAAGGTTTTGTGGCGTAGCGACAGAGTTGAAGAGCATACGTGGGAGACTGAAGCTGAGATGCGAGCTTCTTACCCGTATCTCTTTCCTTCCTGATTCTGTAATCTTGTTTTTAGAATTCGGGGACGAATTCTTGTAAGGGGGGAAGACTGTAATATCCCGTGTTTTTTTTAAAATATTTTTACACTGTACCGGGATATACAGTGTCAATAATTTTTATGCATTATACGATATTTTTATGAGTTAATATGTATTTTAAACCTATTTTAATTACTGTGTCTTATATACAGTGTTTTACGTAAAATTTTCCCGGGACTTTCATTTTCGGGGAAATTTCCACGTAAACAATGTATTATTAATTATTTTAAATGTATTTACGGGTTTGCATGAACTCATACATATTTTTAAATTATTAAATAAAGCCTGTGTGTGTATATTTATTTAATTAGGGTTTATTATTACCCTAATATTTTATTATTTATTTATTATTATTTGATTATTTTATTTATTATTAAATTATTAAAATTTATTATTTTATTATTAATTATTTATTAATATTTAATTATTTTAATTTATTTATTTTTTTTTTTCCTTTTCCTTTTTCTTTCTTTTTCTTTTTCTTTTTCTTTCCTTTTCTTTCTTTTTCTTTTTCTTCTTCTTCTTCTTTCTCTCCCGCGCTCGACGCCGACCACCATTTCCTCACCGCCGTTTCTCCCTCCTCCGGCCACCGTTTTTGACACCGCCGGTCTCTTTCTTCTCCTTGTGCTCCGATGAGTGTTATTCTAGCTTTGGTTTGAGCTAAAATGGTCTAGAATTGCTTAGGTTTCGATTTGAAAATTTCGGCCTCTTTGGGTTTTCGATTTTTTTGAGCTTCGATTTGGATGATTCATGGAAAATTCCTTCACAAATGTTGTTCCTAGTAGCTTAATCTTCATGTATGAATTTTTACAGAATTTTTGGAGGTTTTTTGGATTTTTGGGTATTTTTGAATATTTTAATATTATTTTCTAATTTTCGGAAATTAATTATTTAAATTATGAAATTGGAGTTTATGGTTGAATTAGGTGTTGAAATGAATTATAGAAATTTATTTGGAATTTTTATGAATTTCTAAGTATTTATTTTTAATTATTGAAGTTTATGTGATTTTGTAAAATTAAGTTAATTGTGTTTTAAATTGAATTTAATTGGTTAATTGAGTTTAATTATTGATATTATTGATAAATATGTTGAGAAAATTAATTTTGGATAATTGTATGATTTTTGGTGAATTTTTGAAGTAATTTAGGTATATATATATATATAGGGGTATTTTGGTAATTTTACCCTAAATTGTCTAAAAATGTAATTTAATTGGTTTTAATATTTATTTAAGGTATAAAAATGATTTCTACAAAATATCTAGTATTTTTAACTAATTAAAACTATTTTCCGGGAATTATTTTCAATTATATATATAATATACGGTTTTTCTAATAAAATGAGTTTTAATCGATTTTTACAGTGTTTCAAGATTTATTATGTAATTTCTACGTATGAAATGTATTTTTATGATTTAAGGATATTTTTGGTATATTTGAATATATATTCTGTGTTTGTGGACCCCGGTCGACAGATTGTAGTCTGGAGTCCGACCGAGGGGTTGTGATTGATTGTGGTGTTTATTTTTGAAGTGTATTTTCTTTGCAGGGTTGGCTCTACTCTTTTGAGTAGAGAGATGTCCGTTTTACAGGGGAGGTTCTGCCGAATTTCCGGTAGAATTCTCGTAAAACGTGATATCCAGTCGAACCCTAATTCTGTTTCCGTATTTTAATACTCTAGATTGAATTCTAGGATTTCTGTTAGGGTTATTCTGATATCGATTAATTATTTCTTGTTTAGTTGCGCCGAGACCGAGGGTTAGTGGACCAGGCCCGTCGGACCTGTCTCGTGGAGCGCATTAGGTGAGTTACTATATTATATATATATGCTTAGGATGCATGATTTAGAAAATGCATGATTTAGAAAATGCATGTTTTATTTTGACTAAATATGCATAAATAATATGATTTATATTCAAGTATATTTTTGGTATATTTTTGGTATATAATAAATTATATACATGTTTTATTGATAAAATATATGTAAAATGTTTTTAAATATATTTTTAGTTTAATTCATGATTCGATTGGATTTATTTGATATATATATACTCAAAATATACCTGGTTTATGTTTGGTATATTTTCGGTATATATATGGTTTATATTGCTATTTCATTTATATCCATGCATCATTTATTTTTGTGAATGAATGTTTTATATTTAAGAATGAAGGATATCAATAGAACGTGCTACCTAGTGGGCAGCATTAGGACCGAGTACGTACCGGTACGCCTATAGCTTTAGGCTATATTACTAACTTATTTGTGGATATTGAATTGATTATGATTATTGATATGTGTGAGATGTGGTTTGGGTGTGATTGCTGGAGCTCGGTTGACCAAGTGTCTCGGGGCCAATCACACTGGCAGTCAGACTGCTGGAGCTCGGTTGACTTAGTGTCTCGGGGCCAGTCTACTGTCCATATGGATTAAGTGGATATATTTGGAATCAGTGAGCCTGTATGGCTAGAGTCTTGTTTAACACTATTTTCTGAGGTTGCGATATTCTAGGGTTCTATGTGATCCTTCATAAAAGTTGATTTTCAGACAAATATATAAAAATGATTTTTCTACATCTGTATGAATTTGCCTGTATATATACATATTACTCAGATACTGTTGACTGTATGCATTATCACTTAGAGTGTATGTATATATATTATAGTAATTCACTCAGTGAGGTCTGACTCCCCTCCGTTGACTATTTTTCAGGAGAGTCAACTTCCTCAGACCTCAGTAGCAGGTCGATACGCCGGATTTCTTCCGTCCCGGCTTCTTTATGTAAATTGTATACTTGAGTCTTATTTATTTTATCTAGACACTGCAGTAGTTGTGATTTTCAGTAGTTGTGAATTAAAGTATTTGTTTTAAAGAGATGTATTATATTGAAACTGGATTTGTATAAAGATTATACATTTATGAGATTATATATGTGATGTGATGAGTTTTGAATTGAATCCAGTTGATATGGATGATATTGTAATATTTATGATTTTATTTTCCGCTGCATATTATATTTTTATTGTTATTATTGTATATTTATTTTATTTTTAGGCTTGCTACGGGTTCCGGATTCGAAAGAATTCCCGTTCCCTAGCGCCGGTCATGGCCCCTGTTTTGGGTCGTGACAGATTGGCCCTGAGACACTTGGTCAACCGAGCTCCAGCAGTTTGACTGTCAGTGTGATTGGCCTCGAGACACTTGGTCAACCGAGCTTGAGCAATCACACCCTCAAATCATATCACACATCAAATAATTCAATCCATCCATAATCCACAAATAGGTTAGTAATAAAGCCTAAATGCTATTAGTGTACCGGTACGTACTCGGTTCCAGTGCTGCCCACTAGGTAGCACGTTCTATTGATATCCTTCATTTATATATAAAACATACATTCATAAATAAATGATGTATGAATTTGACATAAATAACAACATAAACCATATATATACTAGAAATATCCAAAAAATAAACCAGGTATATTCTGAGTATATATACTTCAAATAAATTCAATTTAATTACAAAATAAACTAGAAATAAACCATAAATATACCTAAAAATATTTTAAGAATAATTTATTAATAAAACATGCATATAGTTTAAAATATACCAATAATATACTAAAAATATACCAAAAATAAACCTAAGTAATAATTAAATCATTTATGCATAACTTATGAAAGAAATCATACATTTCTAAAAACATGCATCCTAGAACACGTATATGTAAAATAACAACTCCACGAGACGGGTCTGATGGGCCTGGTCCACTAGATCTCAGTCTCGGCACAACTAAAAAAATAAACGACAATATGAAATCAGAATAATTTTAACGGAAATTTCTAGAAACTCGATCTAGAATACTAGACACAGAATCAGAATAAGAATTTGACCGAACATCACGTTTTACGAGACTTTTATTGAAAATCCGGTAGAACCTCCCCTGTAAAACGGACATCTCTCTACTCAAAGAGTAGAGCCGATCCTGCAAAGAAAATACACTTCGAATATACGCAGAACACAATCCCTCGGCCGGACTCCAAACTACAATTCACTGATCGAGATTTACAATTCACAGAATAATACAGAACACATGAAAAATTCCAAAAATACCAAAAATGCTCTTCAATACTCAAAATATAGAAAATTTAAATATTCAAACACTAAAAATATTTATTTAACCGATAAATACATAAAAACCCTAATTTTAATAAAATATTATTAAAAATCGATAATTCTCCATAAATTCATAAATATTGACCAAAATACATTTTATAAATCCAAATTACATAATTAACCCTAAAACTTACTAAAAATCAATAAAAACTCATTTATTTAGAAAAATCGTATATTATATATAATTTGAAAATAATTTACGAAAAATAGTTTTAATTAGTTAAAAATACTAAATAATTTTTAGAAATCATTTTTATACCTTAAATAACTATTAAAACCAATTTAATTACATTTTTAGCCAATTTTATGTCAAATTACCAAAATACCCCTAGTTACGTAAATTCACTAAAAATTAATAAAAAATTCACAAAAATATATAATTTCTCAAAATTAATTTTCTCAACATATATTCAATATTATAAATAAATATACTCAATTAACCAATTAATTTCACTAAAACACATAATTAACCTAATTTTCCAAAAATTACATAAACTAAATAAATTCCAAATAAGTATATAAAATTCAAAAAAATTAAAAATAAATTTCTAAAATTCATTTTAACACCTATAAACACCATAAAACACAATTTCATAATTTAATTAATTAATTTTCGAAAATTAGAAAATATTAATAAAATAATAAAAAATTCACAAAAATAAAAATAATTCCCAAAAATTCACAGAGGTAGATTAAGCTACAAGGATCAATTTTTGTGAAGGAATATTTCATGAATCATTCAAATCAAAGCTCAAAAAAATTGAAAACCCTAATAGGCCAAACAATGAAAACTAGACAAAAACCTTACCAAATCGAGTTTTAAGCTAAAAGGAAGCTTAGAATCGTCTTCTATGGTGTCTAGGGAGTTCAATGGCACCGGAATGATAGGTTTTGGTGGTCGAAAATGCGAGGTACGATGGAAGGAACAACTCTTGGCCAAATCGGGTTTCTCAGCTTCACCGGCACCAGGAGAGGGAGCTTAGGACATCGGAAATGGCTGGCAGGGGAGGAGGAAGACTGAGAGGAGCAGTGACGGCAAGAAACGGAGGTCAGAGTGGCCGAAAATGGCGAAGGAGTCGATCGGGGAAGAAGAAGGAGAGGGAGTGGCAGTTTCGTAAATAATTCAAACTTTATTTTTAGTTATAATATTATATGTATATATGTATATATATATATCTATCTCACTTTATTATTTTAATATTAATATAGTACACACAATAAACATGTACCACACACATATTTTAATAATATATACACATATATACATATATATACACACTTAATTAATTAATATTAAAACTATATATTATAATTTAATTCAATTAAATAAACCCTAATTTAACTTTAAATGCATGCACAAACATGTATTTTATTTGACATTTTAAAATCACGCATGAGTTCATGCAAATTCGTAAAACTGTTTAAAATAATTAATATTTAATTATTTACGTCTTAATTTTTTCGAAAATAAAATTCTCTGAAAATTTTTACGTAAAGAACTTAAAATAATTAAAAATAGCTTTAATAAATAACAAACTCATTAAATAATCATGAATATATATAAAAATTATTAACACTGCATATCTCGATGTAATTTAAAAATATTTAAAAATTCGGGATATTACATCGCTACCTGCCACCTTCTTCTCCGGCGTTGTTTGGCTATGAAATTGGCCGGAAACTCAAAACCTCCATAGATTTCGTTCTCCCTCATCCGACCATCGTTCTTGATGATTCTAATGTGGTTTTGCTCCTAGAACTGCCTAGAAGTCGATTCTAAGCTTCTGGAAGCTTGAAAACTTGATTTGGTAAGGATTTAAGCTTGGTTTTAAATTCGGCCTCTTTGCTTCTTGATTTTTTTGAACTTCAATCTTGATGATTCAAGCTTACTTCATTTACAAAAGTTGCTTATAGTATCTTAATTTATATCCTGTAATTTTTGTGGAATTTTTGGAATTTATTTTGATTTTTGTGAATTTTTTATTATTTTATTAATATTTTCTAATTTCATAAATTAATTAAATAATTTATGAAAATTGTGATTTATGGTGTTTATAGGGGTTGAAATTAATTTTAGAAATTAATTTATAATTTTTGTGTAATTAATATAATTTTATTTAGTTTAGGTGAATTTTGGAAAATTAGGTTAAATGAGTATTTTGTTAAAATTAATTGGTTAATTGAGTATAATTATTGATTTTATTGAATTATAAGTTAAGAAAATAATTTTTGAATAATTATATAAGTTTAGTGAATTTTTGAATAATTATTGTATATTATGTGAATTTATATATATTAGGGGTATTTTAGTAATTTGGTTGAAAAATTAATTAAATTAGTTTTTATAATTATTTGAGGTATAAAAATTATTTTTACAAAATATTTAGTATTTTTAACTAATTAAAACTATTTTTCAAAAATTATTTTCAAATTATATATAATATACTATTTTTGTAAATAAATGAGTTTTTATTGATTTTTAATATGTTTTTTGGGCTAATTATGTAATTTGGATTTATAAATGAATTTCGGTTAATATTATGAATTTATCCAGAATTGTGGATTTTTAATAATATTTTATTAAAATTAGGGTTTTTATGTAATTATCGATTAAAATAATTATTTTTAGCGTTTAAATCCCTAAATTGCTATATGTTGATATATAAAAGGTATTTTTGGTATTATTGAAAATTTCATGTATTCTGTGTATATCTTGTGAATTGTGAACGTCGGTCGGTGGAATCATAGTTTAGGAGTCTGACCGAGGGGTTGGTGTGACTATATATTCTCGAAGTGTGTTTTCTTGCAGGACCGGCTCTACTTTTTAAGTAGATAGATGTCCATTTTACAGGGAGGTTCTGTCAAATTTTTGGTAGGATTCTCATAAAACGTGACATTCGGTCAATTCTTATTCCTAGTCTGTGTCTGGTATTCTAGATCGAGTTTCTAGGAATTTCGTTAGACTTATTCTAATTTCGTGTTGTCGTTTATTTGTTTAGTTGCGCTGAGACCGAGACCTAGTGGATCAGGCCCATCGGACCCATCTCGTGGAGCGCATAACTGCGAGTAGTTATCTTATATATATGTGTATTAGGATGCATATTTTTAGAAATGTATGTTCTAATTTTATGAAATATGCATAAATGATTTAATAAATGCTTAAGTGTATTTTAGGTATATGTTAGTATATTTTTGGTATATTTTAAATTAAATGCATGTATTATTCTTGACTTATACCTAAAATGTTTTTAAGTATATATATATAGTTTATTTTTGGTTTACTTTATAATTAAACTGAATATGTTTGACGTATATATACTTGAAATATATTTGGTTTATTTTTGATATATTTCTAGTATATATATGGTTTATATTACTATTTAACTTAATGTCATGCATCATTTATTTTATGAATGTATGGGTTTATTTTAAATGAAGGATATCAATAGAACGTGCTACCTAGTGGGCAGCACTAGGACCGAGTACGTATCGTACGACGATAAAATTTAGGTTAAATTACTAACCTATTTGTGGATATTGATTGAATTGATTTAATTGATGTGAGATACGATTTGAGAGTGTGATTACTAGAGCTCAGTTGACCAAGTGTCTTAGGGCCAATCACACTGACAGTCAGACTGCTGGAGCTCGGTTGACTTAGTGTCTTGGGGTCAGTTTACTGTCCAAATGGAACAAGTGAATTTATTTGGAATAAGTGAGCCTGTATGGCTAGAGTGTTGTCTAACACTATTTGAGGTTACCATCATTTAGGGTTCTATTTGATCCTTCATAAACGGTTATTATTTTCAGTATTCTATAAAATGATTTTTGTTGCATCTGTGTGTATTTGCCTGTATATATATTTATTCTATATACTATTGAGTGTTTGCATTTTTCATTTAGTTATGCATGTATATATATTATAACAAATCACTCAGTGAGGTCTGACTCCCCTCCGTTGATTTATTTTTCAGAAGAGTCTTTGTCCTCAAACCTCAGTAGTAAACCTTTATGCCAGATTTCTTTTACCTCGGTCTTATTGTGTAAACTGCTTACTTGAGTTTTATTTTGTATTCTAGACACTGCAGTAGTTATTTTAGTGAGTTGTATGTATTATATATGTTTGAGATTTAAATTTCAAAAGTTTGAATCGAAGATTTGTATTGAAAGATTTTATATATATGAGATGTAATTCCACTGCATAATGTTTTATTCATTTTAATATATATTGCATGCTTTTAATTTTAAAGGCTTGCTATGGGTTCCAGATTCGAAAGAATTCCCGTTCTCTAGCGCTGGTCATGACCCTTGTTTTGGGTCGTGATAATAATAATCCTATGTCTCCACCCACAATCTTATTAACAAGATTGAGAATACACAAGAGTTTTATGGCTCACTCTTACAACCTTATAATCTTGAGTTTTCAAGGCTCACTCAAAAACCAAATTCCCAAGTGTTTTAATGGCTAAACACTTAAACCAATTCCTTTAGAATAGAATCTCACTTCCCGTTTATAAACCCATAAAATAGAAGAATAAGAATGTATATTCTAATCACTCACCAACTCTCACAAGAGTTATACACAAAGAATTGTTTAAAGAAAAGTTTAAGAGCTCAATTGAATGTTAAAGAAAATGATGAATGATAAACAAGTTTTCTTAACGTTTCAATTGAATTCTAAGTTGTGTTTATATATAAAAACACTTAAAAATATAGTTTTTGGATGTATCAATCATGTCTCCAACGTTTAGAATTGATTTTGAATCAATTCTTGGACTTTTGACAGCTTAAAGGATGCTCACAGGCAACTCACGAGTGAACAGTGCTCGTGAGGGGTGAAAATATATCCGTTGTATTAAAAAATTCTCATTGGAATGCTGTCAGGGGTCTACTCATGAGCAGGTCACGAGCAAACAGCTCGTGAGGGGTGCTGCCATTTTTGGCAAAAACATGCTCCAAAGGCTCCATTGAAGGACAGCTCGTGACCACTTCGAAAGATACTCATGAACGGGACTGAAGACGATCGATTCAGCTAAAATGTTCTTCATAAAAGTTGTAGATAATTGTCTTATATTTTCATAAAACTTTGAATCACCTAAATTGGACATCTGTAGCTCAAGATATTTCTGAAATACCAAGAGCTGTACAAACTGAAATGCAAGCTGCATATGCTGACTTCGACTGAAGATTTACATACCCAAATGAACTTGGATTTTGATAAGCAAGCACAATTTGGAAAGCTTAAGATGTCTACTTCAAAAGTTAAGGAGCTCATTTTCTCATTTAAGAGCTCTAAATATGTCAAAAGTCTTCTTCAATTCAGAGGTTCAATCAGCCTGAAAAGTCACTATTCATCCAAAAGTGTATATGTTTGGTATATGTTTGGTATATAATTCCCTACACACTTAATTGAAATTATTAGTATAAAAATTATTTGTCAAAGTCCAAAATTAGGAGTTTGATTATGCAAATGGTCAACATAATTCTTTATCTTCTTTAAGAGCAAAATCAATTTTAATTGCTAGGAATACGAATCCAAAGCTATTGTGCGGTGCCCTTCACTTCAACTCTTGAGGTTGGTATTAGGCATTTAGGACCATTGCATGAGAGTAGTAGAAAACTCAAATTCTCTATAATTTAGTTCGCTTGCAGTTGTTTCCCTTTTGTTGTTCGCATGAGCTATTTTTTAACAGATGTTGTAGTTATAAAAATTATTAATCCTTTGTTTGTGAAGTAGATAGGAAAGTATTGCTCTGGCAATCTCTGAATTTTTTGTTGATGAGTGAATTTTTATGAACGTATTTAGAGAAAGTGTGATCGTCAAGCGAGGTTCCCAATGAATAACAACAATTCAGAATTCAATTCGATTATGCCTAGCTCTTAATTATCTTAAACAAAGAAGACGAGCTAGGTTTTTTCCACAGACAGTGCTACTTGATAATTTTAAATTATATCTTTTCTTGTGGAACCTGCATCAATGAGAAGAATAGATGAGAAGTGGGGTTTCCCCCACAAATACTTCGAAGATGAAGTCAGTATTTGTATGGAGAAATAATAATAGAGTGAATAGAGTATAGAAAGATGTTGGATGATTGCTTGTATGATGATGAAGTGGATGGCTTGATGTAGAATGATGTGATGATGTTGAATGAATGATATGAAATAGAATGAGATGTATTTATAGGGAAAGATTATAAATAAACCTCTTAGGAATATAATTTATTGTACTTGTAGTATTGCCTTGATTAGGAGAGAAGTAGACTTCCTTTGTAAAATAATTTTTCTAATTGAAAATGACATAGTTTCCTTCTTATTGGAGGATTTAGATTCATTTACCTCGAAGGATAAGAATTCTTATTAAGATAGAAATATAAATACGGGGTATTAGTATATATATATATATATATTAAATGGCATAAAATAGAAAAGAAAGTTAATAAAAAAGAAGTGTTTGTAGTATAATTAAAAAAAAATGTTATAAATGAAGAGAATACAATAATTGTTAAAATAAATTTTTTTATAAATTTTAATAATTTAACACATAGTAAATATTGAATTATAAGAAGTGACGCTATATATATATATATATATATATATATATATATATATATATATATATATATATATATATATACATATATTAGGGCGAGGGAGCTACCAAGATTAAATCTTGAATAATCATTGCAAGAGTTTGAATGGGATTGAATTATAGTGTCCTGTAATCGAGTGGAACCCTTGTGATTTTATAAGTTATTAACAAATGACATTCTAAAAAAAAAAGTTTACATTCTCTTTTAATAAATAAAAATATATTTACTTATATATATAATTATGTATACAGTTGAGTTTGAAGCTAAAAAATTGATCTTAAAGAATCAAAATGCCTTTTTCCCCTATATGCATAAGCAAGAGCAATAATTGAACTTGATTAGCGCTTAAAAGTATGGTAGGATTTCGTTATATGAATTGGTAAAAATTGAAATAGTTGCAAAATATGTACTGTGCTTTTGGTGAGCTTTTAATCATGCAGCCGGAGGAGATGAATGAAAGGGACATTGAAAAGGAGGAGATCTATAAAGGACTTTTCCTTTTCAACTACTTTTGTTGCATATGAAATCACATTGTGGTCCTCCACAACTTTCCCTTCACTCAAGAAGATTGTGCTGGAAACTGCCTTGGCTTTTCTCAACACAGAAGGCAAAACTTTTTTTCATCCAATTGCCCATCCTTTTTACTTTTCTTTTACAATGCAAATCAAATATAAACTAACCATCCTTTTTTGTTTCCTTTTCTAATGCAAATCAAATACAAACTAGCCATCTATAACGTAAATCCAATACAACTTTTTTTTGTTTTGAACTATTAGCATTTAGAATTTGATTAATTCAATTTAATTAAAATATAACTATAAAATGATAAAACTTTTTTAACTAATTAACACAATTACATACACTACAGTTTTAACTCAATACGTCTCTTAAATGAAAATAAATTCTACCGGTCAATCTAATGGTTGTGGTCCATAAATGCAAACTAATTAATTAGCCTAGCCAACAATCACGTGCTTCATATCACAAGTCCATGCCATTAATGTCTCCAAGTTGCTGACAATTCAAAAAGAAAAGGTTGCTGACGATTTAAAAAAAAAAAAAAGAAAAGAAAAGGTTGCTGACCATTCAACTCTCATGACTCCCCTCCAAAATCCCAAAAGTTCACCCAGGTCCCAGGCCCCATCTTTATTTTCATATGAATGCGAGAGAGCCAGCGACCGAGAGAATCAACTCTGTATAGAGTGCTTTTCCGGAATGAAAATTTCATTTCAAATACTTCAGAGGAAAAATAGCTGACGCATACCATAAAGCAAATACGCATTGTTTAGCTAGATTGCGAGAAACCCACAAAGTGAAAAGAAAACAGCAAATAAATAACTCAGCAACGCTAACAGGACGCAGAAGCAAACATCTCTCTTTCATTTCTTTTTTCAATTTGAGCGCATTAAAGGTGTATAAATACAATAAGAGAATTTGCCAAAATAAACCTATACCTGCTGCAAGTTTTAGCAGTTCTAAACACTTGAAAATGTATATTGCTGATTGTTTAGCACGACTCTCATTGACAATCTGGCGTTGAAATCCTCCTTGTATTAAATGATCTGCAGTGACAGCACTTTAGCCCGAAGATGTGAAATGCTACTTTGCTGGTTTTATTGCAGTCGTTGCATAAGATTGAAACCTGAAGAATATCAATTCAACTTAGAATGCTGCTTCTACGTAATTTGGTTGCAGCTAAAAGGCAATAGAAAAAATTATTAATGCATGATGGGGCACTTTTGAATCATTCCAGACCAGAAAGGATAGAGGGATGGGACGAGGAACATTATGAAATAATGCTCAAGATAACATTCTACGTTCCCAAAAAAGAGGAAAAATGTTGATTCCAAATCCATGACATGGTATTATTATCTATGATGCACAGAAACAGATATACGGAAACGGGAAAACGCGGAAACGGATTCTACAAAACGGCATTTTATAAAATTATAGCAAATGAAAATGTGGGGGAAACACGTAAATATTAAAAATATAAATAATTATATAATATTATTTTATTCATTTATTCATTATAATGTTAATTTATTACTGAAATAATAATAAGCAGCAAAAATAATAATTCGTTTCAAGAAAACAAATCCCAACAAAAGACTAATTAATTAAAATAATAAAACAATAAAAAGACTAAACTTGACAAACCTTAAAACAAATAAAGGCATCTTTGTTTCTCAAAAACCACGGTGGAAACTAAGAACAGAGAGAGAAGACTCACCACAGCCTTTTTTTTCTTTTTTTGGTCTGTCGGAAACACACACCGGAGTAGAAAAGTCTTTTTACCGTATTACCATTCTGTTGCATGTTTTTGAGAAAATTCTTCTTAACGACAACAGATGAGGCAATGGTATTTGAGAAGATTCTTCTTCAATCAAAACCCAGAAATTGTTCAAGATTTGTAGAGTTCAATTTTTGAGACGATGAGGCTTAAGGTTTTTTTTTTTAGATGTTCATATAGCTTTTCTTGATCTTAGTTTAGGAAGATAAAGAGTTTTTTCTGTTTCTTTTTGGATTTAGATCTTAATTTGTTCCTAATTCATCTTGAATTTCTCCTTATTTATCTCTGTTTTCATCTTGGATTCTTAATTGAAGAATGGTTGTTTCTGTTCTCATCTTTGATTCTTGATTGAAGAATGGTTGATTGCAGTTTTTTTAACATAAGAAACGCGTTTCCAAGGGGCGAAATGCCTTTCCAATTTTGTCAATTTACAGAAATGGCCCTGGCACGTTTCCGAGATTTTTTATTGAAGTTTCATTTCCAATATGTTTCTGAAACGCGGAAACGACAGTCCGGCGACGTTTCCGTGCATCAGAGATTATTATAACAAATTCCACCGCCCTAATCAATGTGCAAATACTACCAACATCTTTGAACTTTAAGGAACTAGTGGGGCACCTTATCCTCCATAACCATATAAGCAACCTTTCACAAGAAGAGTTAGCATTCCCAATTAATTTTCTGCAAACAACTCAGCCCAAATCACTTTTTTAGGGCTTTATTGATCTAGAAACATGCATTCATAATAAAGTATATAGATTATGATCTTCAGGATAACCTCAAAGGGTTCTACTGAAAGACTCAAGAGCGAGTGAAGCTTTTATGGGCACATGATAACTTCTACACTTCTTCTCATAAGAACAAAATATCTGATCAATTTAAATAACTTTGGAGACCAGTGGAACAAAATACAGACAAAATATTTGGGAGTTACTTCTAGACCAGGTGAAAAATAAACACGAAATTTGTGAACATTGTGAATAAATATCAGAGGGAGAGTTCATGTTTGTATAAAACTGAAAAGAAAATATAGATTAAGAAACTACCTCATAACGGTATTCTTCAGGCATTTGAACAGCTTCAATCTATATGAAAGAAACCTAACAACGTTATTGCTTAATTTCTACTTTAAATATGAAACAACAAAAAGCTGAAGCAACTACATAATAACCCACATCACTAATCAATTGCAAACTATGCAACAGTCAATTCATTGTTACCAATCAAAAATATCTAGGCTGACAAAAGTTGTCATTTAACTTGGGGAAAAGGAATTTGGTACACGTTCAAGTCTTCTCTGACTTGCTGCAGATTGCCCAAAATAGGTCAATAAAATGTCAAGCTACAAAGCTCAAATCTAACATCTCCATCAAGACACACAAAAGCTCCTTAAATATTATAGTCAATGCAATGGGCGCAGGTGAAAACAGGAACATGGCCAAACAGGTGCAGAAAAGGACTCTGGTGACAACTAGAAGTTAGATTGAACAGCAACTAAGTGTCAACCCTGGTTATCCAATTTAGATGACCTTTGGCATTGCCATGTCACCCATTACCTGTTTCATTCCACTAACTTAACCACATCAAAATTAACTCAAAAAATAAGTACACGTACACAATTGATTTGAATAAAGAGAAGGGCATATGGAGTTGGTACAGTCTGGTTTTCCAGTAAACCGACTCAACCCAAATCACATAGTTAAAATTTGGAGAATTTGATGCGAGAACCCAATTTCCCAGTGAAGTAAAACTCAAGGACTATTGGCATGACACTTATCTATATGAAACACATAAACATGCCTGCTACTGAAATCCGTTTAAAAAGATTAGCACTAAATGACTTGATCATAAAATGCATGCACATTCAAACTAGTACCAGCTAATCAATGATTTGATCAAAATTTGCATTTAAATTTTAAATTTAGACTGAACTTTTAAGCTTGAAAGGTAGCAATTTTTCATACCTCCTCATCTAGCATTCTCCAAAAATGTTCGACCTTCAATACAGTTTTCGAGCAGATTGGACAGCGATACCTGGATGATGAATTTAACACATTATATTCAACAGCTTGTTGGCATAATTAATAAAACATAACCATTTTAATGTTATTAGAAGTTTACTGATGTTGTTCAGCCATTTCTTTGAAGCAATCTGAGTGCATGGTGTGTCCACACTTCATAACTGTTGCTTCTTTAATTGAATCAAAAAGATACTGTTGAAAAAAGATAAGACTGTTATAATATAGAATTCCACTCCACACTTTAACAATGATAATGAGCAAATTACAAACCTCATAACAAACTGGGCAGTAGTTTTTCATGGAGTTCTCAATGCATGAGTGATTATCACGCAGTTCCACTTGATAGCAAGAACCTATAGTAGTTAAAATAGTTTAAGACATTGAGAAGTCCACAAAAACATGCGTACATGCAATACCATGATGGGCATCACATTATCCCACACACTGAATAGATAAATTCATACACTGATAAGGGACGTCATATTGCATGTGATGATAAAATGACTATATTCATAGCCTGATACTCAAATTAAGATGCATTTGGAAACTCTCAGCTGCAATAACCGATAAAATGATACTTATTAAAATGGACAGCATTCGCTATCCTAATTCCCCCAATTTTACTCAGATTCCAAATATCATAATAGGTGTTGATCCCATATGACATATGATTAAATATGATCCCAAATTAGTGAATTATACTATTATCTTCCAAAATGGGTAATTTCTGAATATCTGATTCCATTAAATAAGGTGGAAATCCTATATAGTTAATTATACTGATGTATCGAAATCCTCCAGAACTTCAGCTAAAGTGCATAATATCAAAAATATGAAAACCTCACCATAAAATGATTTCAAGGTTAATTAGCTCACAGGTTTTGAAAATCACCATAGACTAAGAATTCAAATCTAGCGCAAGCTGAAGAAAAATTGACAAATTGTGCAACTTTCAAAGACCGTGAAAGAAGAACAGAAATTATTCCCACTAATGAAAATAGAAAATAATTGATAATCGGAAAAAAAGGCAAGCAAGGTAACCCACATACCGCACTTCTCACAATGGAAATATTTGTCTCGACCCCCAACCCTGGATAATCACAATTCAGCTCAAATTAGAAATTCAAGAGACAAACAACACAAGCCCTAACAAATAAAAGCAACTACAAAATGAATTAATTTGTTGCTAACCTGCAAATCCCGCACCCTTCACAATGAAACTGTTCTTTTCTTGTCTGCAGTAAATACAAAGAATCAATTAGAACCGGAACAAAATCATGGTGGGCCAATATTAAAAAAAACTTTTAGATTTCATCTAACTGAATAATAAATCAATATTTTCTTACGTTATCATCATAAAATTTGCATATATCACAGAAGTATTCACCCATCTTGACTCCACAGTGTGTGCATACCTGAGCAACCTGAAAATACAAGACATAAGCAAAATTAGAATGAAGAAATGTCTTATTTTAGCTGGTAGGTGTATGACCTGTGAAATGCAAGCTTTGACTACAGTCATGTTTTCAACGATGGTAATGAATTTCTTGATGGTTTGCAATGAAAATATGAAATGAAAAGCTACTTCGAAGAAAGAGAAGACCATTCAAGTCTCTGAATTCCTAATTAAGTCTATACAGTTTTGGAAGGCACAAGATCGACCATGTTTAATAAAGCACTTCAACAAACTGAATGACAAAGTATTTCCTTAGCTAATAACATAATATTGCACTAATGAAAACAAAACTGTAACAAAAAAGAAAATTATGCTCTTGGAAGTGGAATTCATGCTTTAACACAGCATGGACACCACAAGTATCCGTAGAATCCTCATCAGCAAATTCAATGGTTTTCTTTTTTGTGTCATCCGGAAAATACATCAGCATTATTAACTTTAAAAAAATCTTTCACTTGAATTGATAACATAAAAAAATTCAACACAGTTAAACTACGAGCCAGACTGCAGGATTTTATTAATCATATAAAATTAATATAACCAAAAAAAAAAAAATTACAACAACAAAATGAGATTGTACTCACGAACCTGCTGCTCAGTATTGCAAAGTGAACAAATAACCTAAAAAGCCAATCATATAATAAACCCAAATCAGCGCAGCAATGAAAAAACATTAAAGAAAAAAAAAAACATAATATATATTGTAAGGTATAAAACTGAACATACCTGTTGAATATCGTGCCTAACTATTTCATGGCGATCTTTAGGATTGCTCAGTGCACTCTGTAACACGCAAACATTAAAAATTAAGAATGAAAAAAGCGACTCAAAATTCACAAAACTGAACTCTGATGTTATTACAGTAGCTTCATTATGACAATGACGGCAAGAGAATATTTTCTGGCAACAGGGAGCTCGAATTTTGCATCTTCTACGGTAATGTTCACATCTATAAGAAGCATTGAGAAAACACAAGAAATTGAAATCAATATAACGGTGGAAAAGAAAGAGAAGAGAAGGTTAACAAACGAAACGCACAACATTAAAAGGAAAAAAAAAACAGTGGTTGGTTAAAACGGTGAAAAAGAGAAGAGACCGTAGGTACCCACCCGTATTCAAGTTTTCCAGTATCTTCTCTTGACGGAGGAGGCACCGCCTCTGCCATCTCTGCCTCCGCCATTGATTAAGTTTTTATTTTTTTATTTTGGGGGTTTTTTATAACTACCCTAAACAGAAGCAAAAATACTCCAAATTTTCTAAATTTATGCATTTACCTCATTTTTTTTAATTTTAATTATGTACCAGCCTCATATTTTCCTCAGCTGCAAAACATGTTTTCGCTTCTTCCCTCAGTGGCAAAACACAATTTCTCACCTACAACACATCTCTTTTTAGCTTAAAAACACTTTTTTTCACCCATTTTCCTCACCTGTAATGAGTCTCAATTAGATGAAAACTGATTTCTTCTCCAAAAAAACAAAATATCATTCTATACAAATTTAAAGACGAACTTTCATTAATTTCTTATAAAACCAACTTGATTCTTTTTCTCTCACATTAATTATCATTGTCAATCTCTTGTTCAAATTAAAAAAAAAAGACATCACCACAATTTCAGAAAAACAATAGGGAATTAAAAACAAGATTTCAACAACTAAGAAAAAAAATTAAACAACAATAAAAAAAATCAAAGGTAAACATTATCATTCAGATTCAATTTATACAATCATTGAATGTATGCAAATCAAGATCTCTTCTTAAATCAATCTATTCAAAAAGTATTAAACTCAGATATATTCTTAAACCCACATAGATCTTCATTTTCTTTAATTTTATTATTAATTAATAGATATACAAGATAATGTATGACATAAACAATGTAGAAACCTTGATTTCTTCTAAAAAAAAAACCTACATTGATTTGTTATTTCAATTTAGAATCCTTTTAGTTTATTTGTATTTCTGATATAATTAAATCACATATGATTCAAGTTCATTGGAAGATGAAAAAATAATGTATGTCCAAAGATAAATATTTCAAAACATTTTTTGTACATGTTTATTTCATTTTAGAATCTTTTCTGTTTACGTTTGGTTTTTGAAACAATTCAAGGAAATCTATTTCAAGTTCTTTGGAAAATCAAGAAATAATCTATATGTAAGTTTTCATTTTAAAATCTCTTATCTTTACGTTTGGTTTCTGAAACAATTCAAGAACATTTGTTTCAAGTTTTGTGGAAAATAAATAAATAATATATATGCAAGTTTTCATTTTAGAATTCTTTATGTTTACGTTTGGTTTCAAAAAACAATTCAAAGACATATGTTTCAAGTTCTTTGAAAAATCATAAAATAATGTATATGCTTGCTTCATTTTAGAATCCTTTCTGTTTACGTTTAGTTTCAGAAAATAATTCAAGGACATATGTTTCAAGTTCTTTGGAAAATCACAAAATAATGTATATGCCTGCTTAATTTTAGAATCTTTTCTGTTTATGTTTGGTTTCTGAAAATAATTCAAGGACATCTATTTCAAGTTGTTTCAAAAATTAATAAATAAAGTATATGCTTGCTTTATTTTAAAATCCTTTATGCTTAAGTTTGGTTTCTGATACATATTTCACTTATAGGAAAAACAACAACTGTTTGTTTTCATTCATTACAATGGTAAATGGACTGATAATTTCACTTTTCAAAACTTCCAAGTCTATGGAATTCAAATTCCAACAGATTGCACATATCAAAACCTCATAAATACAATTTCAAAACGATTAAAGGTGCAAAATAAAGAAAATGAACTCTAAATCACCTACCAAGACAAACAATAGTATCCAAAACTTGTAATTGAAGATGATTCAACTCTGCATTTCTATATACAATTGAAAAGCACATAACTAAATCAAACAAAGTCCCCCTTATGCATCACAATAAAGAAAAAGGACAAGGATAACAATTTCTTTGATTACACTCCAACAATAATTATATTACAATCTGAGCAACAGTCATCAAACACAAAAAAATAGAAATAGCCTCAAACATAGTAGATTATGCAAAAAAACATTGGCAAGCAAAACAACAAAGGCGAACAATAAGAAGTCCAAAGTCCTCTTTATCCATCTTCTATAATCAGCAACACAAATGTCAAAGAAGTGGAAGTCCATTAAATCTACAACAATAAGTAGATGCTGAAGATAGTCATGAACCTCTATGCCATTTCAAACAATTTTCAATTCAAAGTCATAAAATCATATGGAAGAAATTTCTTTATAAAATGCATTGATGAACACTGCACCTGGAGATTGAGAGCATCAAGGTACAAAAACACAATGATGTTTTGAATATGAGAAGTAAAAATGAACACAGCTGCAACTTGGAGGCTAGATTGGGAAACCACTATCATGCAACAACAAACATGATAACTGATTGCATCAAGTCAAAATACAATAGCTTAAAAATAGTGTATACGCCAATAGATATAATGAGAGATATGCTGTAAGCACCTAATTTCGGGACGCAATTGTGCACGTGTGCGATGAAAGCCCCTATGATGAAAATCTAATCGAGAATTGATTTTTGGTGTCAAGTTTCACTATTTAAAGGACTAAATTGCAACATTTTATGGATTTAATTTCAAAATTGGTTTTTTTAGGGATTTGATTGCAGAAATTAAAAACTTTTGGTAACCTTTTTATAAAAAAAAAGAGTAAAATTTTGGTTAACCAGCATTACGGGGTGAAAATTGGCATTTTGGAATGCCAATTTTTACTAAAAAGTGGTTTTTACGCGTTTTTTTTACATTGATTTTATAATTTTATAATTTTTTCATTACTCCAAGACACCATGTGTCTGCATGTGGGTTTTTAATTTTTTTCAAAATCCTATCGCTTATTATCTCATTATCCTGATTTTGAAAATTCAAAAAATAAAATGTAGACTGAGAGACTCCTGATCTTGCTCTCAACTATCACATAACCTCCCTGCATGATCATAGGAACTGAAGTGGTTAGGTTTGGCTTTAAAAGCCAGAAGGGGAGGCTATGAAGGGCAAGCTAGAAAAAGGGAGGCAGAGAGAGTCTGAAAAAAATAGCTGCAAGAAAACCCTATAGAAGAAGAGTTGCAAAAAAAAAAAAAAAACCAGAGAGAAAAAAAACCTAATTAGCTACTGCAAAAAAAAAAAAACCTTTTAAAAAAATACGTTCTTTGCTTTTAAAGTCTAGAGACTCAAGAAAAAAAACTACAGAGTCAATCTCAAAATGGTGACAATTCTAATATGAGGGGCCACCAAATTACACTACACAACATTCTTTCCTTCTCTTTGTTTTTTTATTTATTTTTAATTTGATTTCTTTATTTTTAATTATTGATTGAATATTTATTGATTAACTTTTTTTGTTTTATTTTGTATTTGATCTTTGCTTTGTGGTACTCTAGAGGTGAGGTTGGAGATATGAAATTTTGGTAGTGACCATTGGAAGAATCCATGGAATGTCATGGATTAAGATTTGTAAAACCCCCGTAGGATTCAAGATTTTTGCATTCTTTTAATTTGCTTTTGTTTTGGGTTGTAATTAATTTAATTTTAATTTCTGCATAGTAGTTTGTAATAGCCCTAATAGTGGAAAATAATAGAATTTTATATTTTCTGCACTAAAATTGATTAGTAATTTAGGTTCAATTAGGTAAAATTCAATTAAAATCAATGGTGGCTTTAGATTAATTTAGGGTTGCATGTAAATTGATTTAGGTTTTTTTTTTTTAGAAAATCACATAAATCCTATGTTTGATCTGACTTTGTTATGATTTTTATTTGGGTTTTGTTTTTGGATCTTTTAGCTCTTTGGGCCCTAGCCCACAATAGGTCCAAACCCACTAAATAAAAAAATAGGCTTAAAAATGGTTTAGGTTAATTAATTAAAATCAATTTAGGCCCATTAGATTAATTTAGACTTAGGCCCATTAGATTAATTTAGAATTAGGCTCATTTTTAGGCTAACTATATTAATTTAGATTTAGCTCAACCCATTAATTTCATTTCTTCTAAAATAAATAGATTTAGGATCACATCACTTAATTTAAAATCAGGTTAGAATTAGACCCACTAATTAATTTATTTTTTTTAAATTTGTAGACTATAAGCCCATTTTTTAGTTAAAATTAAAATGAATAGACTTACACTCACTTATTAACATGTAGGCCCATCCTTAATCCAATTCACTTGTAAATAAAATATGTAGAATTAGCTAATTGTAATTAATAAAATTAACTTAGTTTAGACTTAGGAACGTTGCCATTTGTATGCATTTTCTACATGTAATTTTATAACTTATTGCCTTTTTTGGGTTAGATGGATGTTCAATTAGGGTTTAAATAAAAATTACATGTAAATAGAGAATAAGATATAATTCATAAAGTAATTCTAAATAAACACAAGACTGAAAGAAGTTAGTATTCCATTCCCAGAATCTCCTGGTTGTGGTGCTAGCTTTCTTTTAGAGAATTGAGTACCACCAAAACGATTTGTCCCAATTATTAATCTGGGTGGCGACTCCTCATCTTCATGTCATGTCTTTATGATAATGGTCAGTGTGTTCTCTAAGGCCCTGAGCCTAAACAATGTCGCGGTTGTTAAAATCTTGGACACGTGCTAAACCTCGCTGTCTATAGTGGTGACTCCACTGGGGATAAGAGATACTGATTCTACTTGTGTTCTTTAGAGTTTATTTTATTCTTGCATTCAGTCTACATATCCCTATTAAACTGATGACATTGGTTTATGATTCCATGATTCCACTAGCTTTATGGAGTTGTAAATTGACTAACCATTACTTTTAACCTTAACTCGGTTCAAGAGAGATTACCGGGCTCATCTGACCAGAGTCTGTAACCCAAATCCTAAAGCGGGGGTAGTCTTCTCTCGAGTTGGTAAAGGATGTCGGGCCCCTCTGACCTTGGCTTATAACTCAAGTCCTAAAGGAGGGCATCTTGCTAAGGGAACTTTGACTTTTTACCGGACCCTAACCACATATAATGGCTTATTTACTTCACCTAGGATTTACCCAAATTGCTTGTATATTTGTTGCCATGAGGTATTTCTATCTATAAAATCCCAGGCCTATACTTTTGAAGTCCACTTACGCCATAAAGATTGGGCTATACTTTTATACTTAGAAATGTTATTTCTATGCTTATTACCATGAAGTATTTCTATCTATAAAAGCCCAGGCCCATGCTTTTGAAGCTCCTTGGGGTAATGAAGATTGGGCTAGACCTTTATACCTAGAAATGTTATTTCTATGCTTTACTACTTTAAGAGAGATCTGGCACGCGTGTCGATCCCTAATATCCCTTGTTGATATTAAGACCAAGACAAAAAATCCTAGGATAAGAGACTCGCCATTGAACACGTGTGTGGGAGGAATAAAGTTGGAAGGATATATGTTGTACACTTGATTAATACTTGTTACTTGTTGCATAACACATGCATCACGCATACATGCATCTCATTCATCATACTACATGCATCTTATTCATCATACTAACACCTTTTTTTGTAGCCATCATAGATACATCAAGGTTTTCTCGTATTTAGGGATGATGAGATGGCAGATTAAAAAGAACGAGTCATAATCCTAAAGCCTTAGTAAAGGAAATCCTGAATAAACTGGATAGACTGAAAAGAAGCCCTACCAACCCACTTTATTTAGATACTAAACCAAATTCACTTAAATTTAAAAAAAATGGAACAACAATAAGGGAACTGGACCTTAGAAGACATCAAGGGAGCTTTGATGGATGACATGAGGGCTATGATGCAAGATGAGTTGAGATAAGCACTATTTGGACTAATGCAACCTACTGCTATCATACCACCACTTATAGTTGAACAACCACCTACTGCTGATGCTGTCCCACCTATTGCAGATGCTCCACCTACTGCCAATAATGTTGGGGGGGGCAACCTATTGCTAGAAACCCACCTGCTATCGATGTGAAGCCGAAGGATGTCGAGAACTACATAGTAGAGAAGGCAAAGAAAGAATCCTTTGAACTGGTACATGACCACGAGTCCAAGCAGATGCGAGCACTGACCCAGAAGATGTCCAAGATGGAAAGAGCTTATTAGGGGAAAAGACATGGGGTATTCATTTGACTTTGATGATATGCTGCTAATGGAGGGAAATAAGCTACTTGAGAAGTTCAAAATGCCTCAATTGCAGATGTTTGATGGAGCCGGAGATCCTAGGATTCATCTCAATCAGTACATAACAACTATGAGCACTATTAAGGCCCCATTAGAAGTGATCACTAGGTTATTTGTACTGTCTTTAGAGGGAATGGCTATAAATTGGTATTATGGGCTGGAAAAATTTATGAGAGCTAACTGGAAAGAACTATGTACTGCCTTTTTAAGACAATATGATTATAACACTCGGTTGGAAGTGTCCATCAGAGATCTAGAATTGATAAAGCAGAAACCCAATGAATCTTTCTCTAATTTCCTTACCAGATTCATGAATAAAGTAGGGTTGATGAAGAATAAGCTGGCCAAGAAGGATCATGATAAGATGATAGTTCAGAATGTGTCACCTAATATGGTCGAGAGGTTGCAGATGATGAACCCCAAAACTTTTATAGACTTGTATGATGATGGTCTGCAAGCAGAAGAGATTGAGAATAATAAGAAAAGAAGCTTTAGAGGCATTGGAACCCGAAACTACCCAATTAGGGGCATACAACAGGGAAGTACTAGTCGAGCTGTGGAGGTGCTCGTAGTTTAGCAACCCTAAAGATTCTCCAACTTCAACCAACCACTCTCTAAAGTCTCAGTTCGATTAATCCAGAGAGGCTTACTCTGACCTTTAACCTTCTCCAAACCACCTAACCCAAATGTCCTAGGCTATGACCCCAATAGCTACTACAAGTTTCACCAAGTATGTCACGATCCAAACTGAGAGTCATGACTGGCGTTAGGGAACGAGAATTCTTTTTAATCCAGAACTCGTAGCAAGCCTTAAAAATAAAAAGACATGCAATAAATAAATAAAAATATGCCAGAATTAAAACTTTGATCAATATAAAAATAAATACTTAAATCTCATTTTATAAAATAAAAATATTCATACAATATTCAAAGATAGGTCTCAAAATACAAAACAACACACTATTGATTCAATAACATTACTATTGCAGTTTTCCAGAATACAATAGGAGTTCAAATAATAAAATTACATAATCTAGCCTGGGTTGAAGAAGACCGGTGAAGAGGTCTATTACTGAGGTCTGAAGAAGAATCTCCTGAAAAAATATTGAGGGGAGTCAGACCTCACTGAGTGAAATATTATATTATTTATACATGCAACCCTAAGACATATACAGTCAAGCATCAACATAATAATATACATATACAGACATATCACGCAGATGCTAAAATCTGCTTTTATATATAATAAATGCTGAAAAATGTTTATTTAAATGAAGGATCAAATAGAACCCTAAATATTCGCAACCTTAATCAAAATATCTCACTAGCCATACAGGTTTACTTAATTCTAAAATAATTCTCTTATTCCATTTTGGATAGTAGACTGGCCCCAAGATATTAAGTCAACCGAGCCAACAGTCTCACTATTAGTGCGATTGGCCCCGAGACACTAGGTCAATTGAGGTCCCATAATCACACTACTCAATCATTGAAATTCTGGATAATTAATCAATCAAATTTCACCTCAAATGATTTCGTAAACTCAACCCTAAGATCTATCACACTGGTACGTACGCAGTCGTAGTGCAGCCCACTAGGTAGCATGTTCTATCGATATCCTTCAATAAAATCGTATTTTTATGGAAAATAATAAAATGCACAATTAAAATAAAATGACATTCAATATAAAGAATATATCGAAAATATACCAGTTATATATACCACACATATACCAAAATAAATCATGAATATACCAAAAATATATTGAGTGTATATTAAAAATATAACAAGCATATATGTTGTATAAATATCGAAATTTACCAAAAATATATTGAAAGTATACCTAACATATACTAAATCATTTAATAAAACAATTCATGTATAAATACATATTAAAAACATGTATACTCAATATTATGCATCCTATATGCAATGCATATATAAAATAATAACTCACAAGTTTGCACTCCTCGAGACTGACTTGATAGACCCGGTTTTGGTGCAGTTAGAAAAATAAATAATAATAAAAATCAGAATAAATTCCTAACAGATACTTCCAAGAATTCTAAGAAATACTGGATCTAAGAATTAAAATTTAGTTAAAACACAAAAACTCAGGATTGACCCGATGTTACGTTTTACGAGAATTCTATCAAAAAATCGATATAACTTCCTCTGTAAAATGAACATCTATCTACTGAAAAGTAGAGTCGATCCTGCAAAAAACAAAACGCACTTCTAAAATCACAAAGCTGACCACCTCGGGTTGGGACCCCAAATTACACAATTTGCCACCGAAGTTCACAAGTCACAATAAAAAAAATAAATATTAAATAATAAATATTAAAATCATTAAAAATCCATAAAATCAATAAGAACCACAATATAATTTATTTAAACATCAAAACACTAAATATATTTATTTTCACAATAATTAAGTAAAAATCTCAATTAATTTATATAATATTAATAAAAATTCAATTTTGCAAGTACTCAACATAAAATAGTCAAATTCACATTTAATTACTCAAATAGTTTAAATATATAATAAAATAGTTAAAAACCCATTTAATCACCAAAATAGTAAATAATATTTATTTAAATATAATTTTCAAAAATTAGTATTAATTAGTTAAAAATAGTAAATAATTTGTAAAAATTATTTTAATACCATTTATTATCCCAAAATTATTTAAAACATTTATTTAACTATATTTTCAACAAAAATACATAATTAACCTATAAATCCAATATGCACATAATACTAAAAATTATACAAAAGTACCAAAAATTATTTTATCATTACTAAAATTACTAACTTAAATTAATAACACTAATTTAACCAAATTTCCATCCAAAATAAATAATTAACATAATTAACAAAATTCAATTTAAATTATAAAATATTCAAAAATACCCATAATTCAAATTAATTCAAAAAAATATATATAAGAAGATTAAGCTACCCTAATTCATATTATCAAAACAAAAATCCATGAATCAAACACAATTAACTAAAAAAAATTTGAAACCCTAATAACACATAAACTAAAATTTGCTATAAATCATAATCAAGAGGATTTAAGCTCAAACAGAGCTTGGAATCAACTTCACCCGGTCCAAGAGCTTTTAAACAAGACTAGAATGGCGAGCTTTGGTGGTCCGAAGCTTCACCAGAAAAAAAATAGAGGTCTCTCGGCATGTCTCATTTCAGGCAGTTTTCTAGTATGCTTTGGCGACTCTTTAAGCGACAATCAATGGCTGGGAAGGAGCTGGAGGTGATGGTGGTGGCTCTGGTGTTGTGATGGTTGCTGTGTAGAAATGGGGAAGAGAAGGAAGAAAATGGAAAGAAAAAGGAAAAAGAAAAGAAAAGAAGTGGAGAAGAAGAGTTTACTTATGTATTTGTCATGACCCAAAACAGGGGCCATGACCGACGCTAGGGAACGGGAATTCTTTCGAATCCGAAACCTGTAGCAAACCTAAAAATAAAATAAAATATACAGTAATAATAATAATTACACTTAATGCAGCGGAAATAAAATCATAATTATCAAAATAAAAATCCATATCTCATATATAGATAAATCCTTTGATACAAGTTTCAGTTCAAATTCTTAAAATACATAACTCACACAAATATAATACATAAAACCCACAATTTATTTACAACTATTGCAGTGTCTAGATTATAAAAATAAAACTCAAGTGAGCAGTTTACATAAAGAAGCCGGGACGGAAGAAATCCGGCGTACAGGCTTGCTATTGAGGTCTGACGAAGAAGACTCCTGAAAAATGGTCAATAGAGGGGAGTCAGACCTCACTGAGTGAATTACTATAATATATATATATACATACTAAATGACAATGCATACAGTCAACAATATATAACTAATATGTATATATACAGGCAAATACACATAGATGCAGTAAAATCATTTTATATATTTTATTGAAAATCACTATTTATGAAGGATCAAATAGAACCCTAGAATATCGCAACCTCAAAACAGTGTTAGACAACACTCTAGCCATACAGGCTCACTTATTCCAAATATATTCACTTATTCCATTTGGACAGTAGATTGACCCCGAGACACTAAGTCAACCGAGCTCCAGCAGTCTGACTGTCAGTGTGATTGGCCCCGAGACACTTGGTCAACCGAGCTCCAGCAATCACACTCCTAAATCATATATCACACATCAAATAAATCAAATCCAATCAATATCCACAAATGGTTAGTAATATAGCCTAAATGCTATAAGCGTACCGGTACGTACTCGGTCCTAATGCTGCCCACTAGGTAGCACGTTCTATTGATATCCTTCATTGAAATATAAAACATACATTCGTAAAAGTAAATGATGCATGAATTGAATAAAATAGCAACATAAACCATATATATACTAGAAATATACCAAAAATAAACAAAAAATAAACTAAAAATAAATTTAAGTAATAATTAAACCATTTATGCATATTTAATCAAAATAAAGCATATATTTCTAAAATCATGCACCCTAGAGCACATATATATAAAATAGTAACTCACACTTAGTGCGCTCCTCGAGATAGGTCCGATGGGCCTAGTCCACTAGGCCTTGGTCTCGGCGCAACTAAACAAACAATAATAACAGACATCAGAATAAACCTAACAAAAAATCCTAAAAACTCGATCTAGAATAGTAGACACAGAATAAAAAAAAAATTAGGGTTCGACCGGATATCACGTTTTACGAGAATTCTACCAAAATTTCGGTAAAACCTCCCTTGTAAAACGGACATCTCTCTACTCAAAGAGTAGAGCCGGCCCTGCAAAGAAACACACTTCAAAAAATAGACACAGAAACACATCCATAACCCCTCGGTCGGACTTTAAACTACAGTCTACCGACCGGGGTTCACAATTCACAAAACAAATATAAAAATACCAAAAATACCCTTATATCGTAAAAATACATTTTATAATTAGAAATTACATAATTAACCCTGAAACACATTAAAAATCGATAAAACTCATTTTATTTAGAAAAATCGTATATCATATATATAATTGAAAATAATTCACGAAAAATAGTTTTAATCAATTAAAAATACTAAATAATTTGTAGAAATCATTTTTATACCTTAAATAACTATCAAAACCAATTTAATTACATTTTTAGTCAATTTAGGATAAAATTACCAAAATACCCCTATATATATAAATATACTAAAATTACTCCAAAAATTCACCAAAAATAGTATAATTATCCAAAATTAATTTTCTCAACATATTTATCAATAATATAAGTAAATAAACTCAATTAAATAATTAATTTCAATTAAAAACACAATTAACCCTATTTTATCAAAATTACATAAACTAATTAAATTCAAAATAAATACATAAAAATTCATAAAAATTCCAAATAAATTCCTATAATTCATTTCAACACCTATATTTATCATAAAACACAATTTCATAATTTATTTAATTAATTTTCGAAAATTAGAAAATAATAATAAAATATTCAAAAATACCCAAAAATCAAAATAATCTCCAAAAATTCTACAAAAATTCACACATGAAGATTAAGCTAAGGGGAACAACATTTGTTAAGGGATTTTTCATGAATCAATCAATTCGAAGTTCAAAAAAATCAAGAACCCTAAAATGGCCGAATTACCAAAATCGAAACCTAAGCAAATCAAGACCATTTTAAGTGAAAAAAAGCTTGGAATCACACTCACTGGAGCTCAAGGAGAAGAAAGAGACCAGCGGTGACAAAAATGGTGGCCGGAAACGTCGTGAACGACGGTGAGAAAGAATTCGGCTTCCCGAGCTTATTTCGGCCAAAACTCAACGGAATAGGGTGCTGCTGGTGGCGAGGAAGGTTGGGGAAGGAGGTGGCATGCCAGGAGGCACACCGACGGCAAGAGAACGGTGTGACAGTGGCCAGATTCGCGTGAGGGAGGTGATCGGGGAAGAAGGAGCTTCGGGTGGCACAATGGTAAATAACTCAAACTTTAATTTTTGTTTAATATTAAATGTATATGTATATATATATATATATATATACTTTTACACTATATATTATAATAATATAAATCTCACACACATTATATATACACCACACACATCTAATTTAATATTTTAAAATTTAATACACTTAAAAATATTTAAATAATATTAAAACTAATTAATAAATAATAAAATATTAGGTTAATTAATTAAACCCTAGTTAAATAAATAAATGCACATATATACATTATTTAATACTTTAAAAATATATATGAGTTCATGCAAGTATGAAAATCTATTTAAAATAATTAATAATAAATAATTTCCGTGTCAATTTTCCCGAAAATGCAAGTCCCGAGAAAATTTTACGTAAAGTACTTAAAATAATATACAATAATTAAAATAAGTTTTAAATACATATCAACTCGTAAAAATATCATAATATATATACAAAAATTATTAACACTACATATCCCGATGCAATACAAAAATATTTAAAAAGACGGGATATTACAGTATTTTGCTTTTTGACTAATCTTATATTATTATAATAATAATAATAATAATAATAATAATAATAATAATAATAATAATAATAATAATAATAATAATAATAATAATGATAATAACAATAATCATAAAAATAACAATAATAATAATACTACCAATAAAATAATAACACTAATACTATTAAAAATAATAGCAATGAGAATGACTTAAATACTTTAAATAATAAAACCCACAAAATAATTATTTTACGTAATTAAAATATCTAGAATAAAATAAATGAATACTATATACAAATAATGATAATATATAAATAAAATTTAAAATATTATTAACAGTGCATATCCCAAAATAATTTTTGATTATTTAAAATATCGAGTCATTACAAAGTAGCTGGCCACTCCACAGACACTTGTATTTGCCTCAAACACGAGATCGAAAACCTAATAGACTCTAGAAAAATCATAGACCCTGAAAAATCTAACTCTAACCCAAACACTAGAAACAATCCTTTCCCTGACTACCGAAATGTCCCACCACCGGCCACTATGATGATTAACTCAGGAGTGAAGAAGAAGTGCTAAATTCCTTTGAAAATCTAAAACCTATAGCTAATGGAGAATCTCCTGATAACTCTAGAGGAGTTGAGGATTTGCTGGGGTAGCCCTCAGGGAAATTTGACTATAAGGTGTTTTATTCTAAACCACCCTCTGTAGATATCCCAGTTGAATCAATTGTGCCCTCAGGATGGGGTGATGAGTTTAATGATGAGAAAGAATCCAAAACCCTAGAACAACCAAGAGTTGAGGATTTATTAGGGCAACCCTCAGGCAAATTTTATTATAGGGTGTTCTATTCAAAGCCTAATTCTAGTGATATACCTCTTGAGGGGATTGTGCCCTTATGATGGGGTGATGAATTTGGTGATAGTCCAATGAAAGAAGAAAATAAGGAGTCTCTCACTCTCGAACAGGGGATTGAGGAATTACTGAGAGCACATATGGGAAAGCTTAGCATGGAAGGAAAGGAAATGTGCACAGTAAAAGTATGGAAGGACAGAAAGAGGGATAGAATCATCAGAGTTATAGACATCTGGTATGACTTTGATGAAGAGAGTCCTACCGGTCTGGATGTATGGAGCGATGACCCCAAAGTGAATCATATCACTAGAAGTGAGAGGAATTACAAGACAATAGAAAAGAAGATTGAGAGAGTTGCAGAAAGAGAAAAGACAAATGATGTAAAAACAGAAGAAGGGGAAAAGGAAGACCTGATTATGGAACAACTGAAGAAGGCTAAGGCAAATATCAATATCTAGGAATTACTGATGCACTCAGGTAGCCACAGAAGAGCTCTGGTGAAAGCTCTATCGAATATGAACATTGAGATAACAATTATACCTGAGGTTATGGTAGTAAAGATTATAAAAAAGAAACACGGGCTAATAACCTTCTCAGATGATGACCTGCCTTTGGAAGGAAGAAATCATAACAAGGCACTAATAACCTTCTCAGATGGATGACCTGCCTTTGGAAGGAAGAAATCATAATAAAGCATTATTTATTCTAGCTGAAGTAAAGGGGAAAAGAACCAACTTTATAATGGTTAATGATGGTTCTGCCATTAATGTATGCCCATTGAAGATCTTTCCTAACTTAGGTTTAAAAGCTGAAGACTTGATAGATTTAAACCTCATAATCAGAGCCTATGATGATAGCACTAGGAATTTAGAGGAGACATTCCAAGCTCTAGTTAAAATAGGACCCGTGGAATAAACCATTGAGTTCACTGTGCTGGATATACCAGTTACTTATGCCTTGTTATTGGGCAGGCCATGGTTCTATGGTCTGGGAGGGGTACCCTTGACTGTGCACCAGAAGATAAAATTCCTTCATGAAGGAGATGTAGTGATAATTGAAGCAGAAACCAATGTAGCTGTGGCTGCTATATTGGAAAAATAGAAACAAGTATGTGTTCTTCCCAATTTTCAAATTACTAGGATATTTGATGGGACTAAGATGGACCCAAGGATTGCAAAAATGATGGAGAGCATGAATTACCAACTTGGATGGGGGCTAGGCAAGAATGAGCAAGGAAGTCCTAAGCTACTGGAATTCAAGAGTCAAAATGACACTAAAGGATTAGGGTGTGCTGAGATAGGATCTACTAGCAAAAGGGCAAGAAAGAAGGAGAAGGCTAAGAGAAATAAGCCCCTGGGGAGATTTGAGTCATTAAGTGAGAATTTCATCAAGCCAGGAGAGAGCGAGTACTATTTGGGTGCAAAGGAGTTCGTTAATGTCACTGGCAAAAATGTTCCTAGGTTCAAGATTTTCAAGGACCAGATTATGGAAAGCTTAGTCGAGAGCAATAAAGAAGAAGTGATGAAGCAAGTAGTTGGAAGAATAAGGGATGCTGCTATTGAAGAGCTTATGTGTCTGCCATTTGAAGAGGAGCTACCCCAAGATTTAGCTACTCTTATTAGTAATAGCTTTACTAATATTTTTTATAAAGAAATTGATGTAATAACATTCGGTCTCTATGAGGATGGAAAACTGCATTTTTGCCATGATTGATGATATAAATTTTGATCATGCTTACTTATGTAATGTACATCCTAATGGTACTGTGCATTATGATATTGATTGCATCTGCATGTTTGACATAAATTCAATTCAATTAGATTCATTTAGCATGGGCACAAATGCAATTTCAAAGAACATACATATATCATATGATGTAACTTCTGAAGATGGAAAATTTAAGGAAAAAATAAAAAGAATGGAAAAAAAAAGAAAAAATAAGGAGAGAAAAAAATGAAAAAAGAACAGTAAGGTAAAAATTAGAGGGAAAAAAATTCATGACTGACTGATAACAGGAGTTGTATCGTATGATGTAATAAATGTTCTCATTTTTTCCTTAATGAATGATTAAAATTGAATTTTAAATATTTGTTCAAATATTGCATATTCATCTTTATCATACTGCATAATTATCTAAATGGAAAGACAATACATAATGAAAGCTAAATTAGAGCTATGACATCACTATTTTAGTATGTTTTCTTTTTTGCCACCCCTTTTGCAATTTTCCTTGTAAGCCTAACATCCCTTTATACCTTGAGAATTTAGGTGGCTCAATAACTTGTATTGCAACCCATACCTTGTGACTATCATGAATTATTGCATTAGTGTAAGCACCCAATTTCGGGATGCAATTGTGCACAATTATGACGTAAGCCCCTATGATGAAATTTATTCAAAAATTGAACTTGGTTGTCGCTTTTCTAGACTTTAAGGACTAAATTGCAATGTTTTTTAGGATTTGATAGCAAATAAGTCATTATATATATATATATACACACACACACACACACACACACACACAATGTCGGTCGGTATTACACAGTACCAATGCGCAATAATTCCATTTTTTGATTTTTTCGCGTATTTTTTCCTTATTTTTATTGATTTTTTTCAATGTTTTGATTGGTTGAAAATTCAAATTTTATCTGATAAGGTTTTTTAAAAAGAAACGCAGAAGATATATTTTTTTTGAAATCAAAACAAACGCTATCTAATCTAATCATATAGGTATGTTCCTCCTTTGGAGGAAGTTAAGTATGCACAGACTCTGCATTTAAAAGCAGAGTTTGCATGCTTGCGGGAAGAAAAAAAAAGAAAAGAGAAGGAGAGGCGGGGCTGGAGGTTTTTTTTTTTTGGCTGGAGGATTTTTTTTTACAGACGAAAAAGAAGCTTTGGTTTCTTTGGTTCTTTAAAAAACCCTAATTTTTGCAGTTTATTTGAGGGAGACGATACAACGATTTTTAGTCTCAATCCATAATCAAATCAACACTGAGTCAATTTTCAACAGTGAAAATCCTAATCTGAGGGGCCAAAAAAGGGCATATGCACAACATTCATTTTTTCTTTCTTCTCTTATGTTATTTTTATTCATTTCGTTAATTATTTATTATTTAATTTCACTACTAATTTGATTGCTTTTTTTTTTATTTTTCTTGTTTTGATGTCCGTATGTGGATTGAGGAAGAGGAAACCACCTGTGTTTAATTGAACAGAAGATCCATGGGATGCCATGGATGAACCTGTACTGTTTTAATAATAGTTCTTAGGATTTTAATTTTTGTTCTGCATTTTTGTATCTTGTGTAATTTATTTTAATTTTTGGGTGTATAATTATTTAATTTTAATTCTGTACGAAGTTTGTAATAGCCTTAGTAGTGGGAATAGTAAAAGATTCAAATTTATGTATTTTAAAATTGATTAGTAATTAGGTTCAATTGGGTAAAAAAAAATCAATTAAAATCAATGGTGGCAGTAGCTTAAATTAGGGTTTGCATGTAATTAATTTAGGTTTTTTTTAGAAAATCATTGTAATGTTTGTTTGATATATTTTTTGTGTTTTATTTATTTTGGGCTTGTTTTTTTTTTTTATGTTTTTATTTTTTTGGGCCCCAAGCCCACGTTTAGGTATAACCCACTTAATAAATAGACTTAAAAAATGATTTAAGTTTTTTTAAATAATTAAAATCAACTGAGGCCCATTAGGTTAATTAGATTTTAGGCCCGCTTAGTTAATTAAAATTGTTTAGACTTAGCTTAGCCCATTTAATTGCATTTCTTTTAAAATAAATAGACTTAGGCCCACATTTCACTTAAAATAAAACCAAGTTAGATTTAGGCCCACTAATTTAATTCTTTTCTTTAAAATTGAATAGACTTAAGCTCATATCTTAGAAAAACTAAAAAATAGATTTAGGCTCATTAATTGATAAAATGTAGGCCCACTTTTAGTCCATTTCACTTGTAAATAAAATGTAGATTTAGCTAACTTTTTTAATAAAATTACATAGTTTAGAATTAGGGACAACGTGATCTTGAGTGCATTTTTACTTGTAATTTTATTGACTTGTTGCCTTTTTGAGTAGATGGATATTAATTAGGGTTTGATAAAATTGCATGTAATTAGAGGATGAAATAATCATTTATAAAATTATTCTAAATGAACACGAGACTAAAAGAAGTTAGTATTCCGTATCCAGAATCTCCTTTGTGTGGTACTAATCTTCTTTTAGAGAATTGAGTACCACCAATCAAATTGTCCCAGTTATTACCCTGGGTGGCGACTCCTCATCTCCACGCCATGTCTTTGTGACAGTGGTTAGTGTGTTCTCTAAGGCCCTGAGCCTAAATAGTGTCGCGGTTGCTAAAATGTTGGACGCGCGCTAAACCCCGCCGTCTATAGTGGCGACTCCATTAGGGATAAGAGATACTGATTCTACTTGTGTTCTTTAGAATTATTTTATTGATTATTATTTCATTCTTGCATTCATTCTGCATGTCCCTACTAAACCGATGGTGTTGGTTTATGATTCCATGATTCCACTAGCTTCATGGGGTTGTAGATTGGCTAACCATCACTCTTAGCCTTAACTCAATTTAAGAGAGATTACCAGGCTCATATGACTAGAGTCTGTAACTCAAGTCCCTAAGGGGGGTAATCTTCTCTCGAGTTGGTAAAGGATGCTGGGCCCCTCTGACTTTGGCCTGTAACTTAAAGTCCATAATGGAGAGGATCTTGCTAAGGGAACCTTAACTTTTCACTGGATCCTAACCACATATAATGAACTAGTTACTTCCCCTAGGATCTTCACCCAAAGTGCTTGTTTGTTTGAATTGCAATGAGGTATTTTTATTTATAAAAGCCTAGGCCTATACCTTTAAAGCCCATTTAGGCTAATAAGGATTAGGCTAGACCTTTATATTTAGAAATGCTACTTTTGTGCTTTTTCTTTTAAAAGAGATCTGGCATGCGCATCAGCTCTTAATATCCCCTGTTGATATGAAGGCCAAGACCAAAAATCCTAGGAAAAGAAACTCACCATTGAACACGTGTGTGAGAGGAATAAGGTTGGAAGGCTTATGCTTATATGTTGCCTGTTGATTGCTTCTTGATATTTGCTACGTGCTAAGTGCTTGCTTGCTACTCGTTGCATAGCACGTGCATCATGCATACATGCATACATACAGTCCATGCATTATACTAATACCTTGTTTTGCAGCCATCATAGATTCATCTGGGTCTTCTCGTGTCTAGGGATGAAGAGGTGGTAGATTGACCAGAGTTGATTTAAGTCCGGAGTCTATAGCTTAAAGCATTCTTCCCAGGCTGGAGAGACTAGAGGGGAGTCCAATTAACCCACTATTCCTAGAAGCTGAATTAGCTCAGACTGAACAGATTGAAATGGAATAATAACCAGAGATGTGGACCTTAGAGGACATTAAAAGGAGCTTTGATGGATGACATGAGAGCTATGATGCAAGATGAACTGAGATAGGCTTTGGTCGGACTAGTGCAACCTGTTGTTGGACAACCCACCTGCTGCTATTATTGAATAACCATTTGCTGCTACTATTGAACAACCACTTGTAGAAGCTCTACCTATTGCTCCTCCACCTACTGCTAACAATGTTAGGGGGCAACCTGCCCCTAGAAATGTGCCTGCTACTGATGTGAGAATGGAAGATATTGAAAACTATATGGTAGAAAAGGCAAAGAGAGAGTCACTTGAATTGGTTCAAGACCTTGAGTCTAAGCAGATGCAAGCATTGACTCAGAAAATGTCCAAGATGGAAGAGCTTATTAGAGGATAAGGAATGGGATATTCTTTTGACTTTGATGACATGCTGCAAATGGAGGGAGATAAGCTGTCTGAAAAATTTAAAATGCCTCAGTTACAGAAGTTTGATGGGAGAGGAGATCCAAGGATCCATTTGAGTCAATACACCACAACCATGAGTACTACTAAAGCACCATTGTTAGTAGTTGCTAGGTTGTTTGTACTATCCCTGGAAGGAATGGCTGTAAACTGGTACCATGGGTTAGAAAAGTCTATTAGAGCTGACTGAAGGAACTATGTACTGCATTCTTAAAACAATATGATTATAACACTCGATTGGAAGTGTCAATTAGGGATTTGGAGTTGACTAAGTAAAAACCAAATGAGTCCTTTTCTGATTTCTTAACTCGTTTCATGAATAAAGCAGGGATGATGAAAAACAAGCTTACTGAGAAGGATCAAGTTAGAATGATAGTTCGTAATATGTCACCTAATTTGGTTGAGAGGTTACAGATGATGAATCCCAAAAACCTTTATGGATTTGTATGATGATGGGTTACAAGCTGAGGAATTGAGAATGAGAAAAAGAAAACTGTTAGAGGCATAGGAACTCGAAACTACCTAACTAGGGGCATACAACAAGGAAGTACTAGCCGAGCTGTAGAGGTGCATGCAGTTCAGTAACCCCGAAGGTTCTCAAACTTCAACCAGCCACTCTCCAAAGTCCTAGAGAGGCTAATCCAAAAAGGCCTGCTCCGACCTTTAAACCTTTTCCAAACCCTTGAATCCAAATCTCCCTAGCTATGATCCAAACAGTTACTGCAAGTTTTATAAAGTAGCTGGCCATTCCACAGATACTTGCATTCGCCTAAAACATGAGATCCAAAACCTGATAGACTCTAGAAAAATCACCGACCCTGAGAATCCAATTCCAACCAAACACCAGAAATAACCCTTTCCCAAATTACCGAAATGTTCCACCACTAACCACCATGATGATCAACTCAGGGGGTTAGCGAAGAAGAAGTGCTAAGCTCCTTTGAGGACCTCAACCTTATACCCAATGAAGAACCTTTGGAACAACCACAGAGAGGAGTAGAAGATTTACTGGGCCAGCCCTCAGGCAAGTTTGATTATAGAGTATTATACTCGAAACCACCCTCTGCTGATATCCCTATTGAATCAATTAAGCCCTCAGGTTGGGGAGATGAGTTTGATGATAAGCCAGTAAAAGAAGAGCATAAAATTCCTGAGCAGTTGCTAAGAGGAGTTGAAGATCTGTTGGGACAACCTCCGGGCAAGTTCGATTATAGAATGTTCTATTCTAAACCCGCTTCTACTAACATCCCCATTGAATCAATTATGCTGACAGGATGGGGTGATGAGTTTGAAGAAGATGAATTCTTAACCTCAGAATTGTCCCAAGAAGAGATGGAAGAGCTGTTAAGCCAACATGCAGACAAGCTGAGGGAGTTGAAAGGAAAAGAAACATGCATAATGGAAGTATGGAAGGATGGGAAAAAGAGACTGAATCATTGGAGTTATTGACAACTGGTATGACTCTGATGAAGAAAGCCTAGGCGGTTTTGATGTATGGAGTGATACTCCAAATGTGACTCATGTTACTAGAAGTGGGAGGAATTATTGGACAGCAGAAAAAGCAAAATGAAAGAGTAGCAGAAAGGGAAGAAATAAAAGATGTAAAAATAGAGGAAGGACAGAAAGAGGATCTGATCTTGGAACAACTCAAGAAGGCTAAAGCGAGTGTGAGCATCTGGGAATTACTGATACATTCAGGCAGCCATAGAAGGGCTCTGGTTAAAGCTTTGTCGAACATGAGCATTGAAATGGTAGCTACGTCTGAGGCTATGGTAGCAAAGGTGATAGAAAAGAAACATGTTTTGGTAGCATTCTCAGATGATAACTTGCCTTTGGAGGGAAGAAATCATAACAAGGCATTATTTATCCCAGCTGAAGTACAAGGGAAGAGAACAAACTTTGTGATGGTGGATGATGTTTCAACTATAAATGTATGCCCACTAAAAATCCTACCTAATTTGGGTTTAAAAGTAGATGACTTGATGGCTTCAAACCTCATAATCAGAGCTTACGATGACAGTACCAGGAATGTTGAGGGAATATTTCAGGCTTTGGTCAAAACAGGGCCCATAGAGTCGACTGTTGAATTTACTGTACTGGACATCCCTGTTACCTATGCCCTGCTATTGGGAAGGCCGTGGTTTCATGCCCTGGGAGGAGTACCTTTAACAGTGCACCAGAAAATAAAATTCCCTTATGAAGGAGATGTTGTGACAATAGAAGCTAGAACCAATGCAGCTGTGGTAGCTATACTTGATAAATAGAAGCAAGTGTATGTTCTGCCTGGTTTCCAAGTTGCTGGAATATTTGATGAGATGGATCCCAGGGTTGCAAAAATGATGGAAAGCATGAATTATCGACCTGGATAGGGGCTAGGGAAGAATGAATAAGGAAGCTCTAAGCCCCCAAACATTAAAACCCAGGACCATACGAAGGGTTTGGGATATACTGAGGTAGGATCGACTAATAGAAGAGCAAAGAACAAGGAGAAAGCAAAAAGAAATAAGTCCTTGGGAAGGATTGGACCACTAAGTGAAAATTTCATCAAGCCAGGGGAAAGCAAGTATTATCTGGGCACTAAAGAATATGTTAATGTGGCTGGAAAAGATGTCCCTGGGTTTGAGATCTTTAAGGCGCAGATTATAGAAAGCCTAGTTGCCAGCAATAAAGAGGAAGTCATGAAGCAAGTAACTGAAAGATGGGTGATGATGTTGTTGAGGAGTTACTGTGTCTGCCATCTGAGAAGGAACCACCCCAGGACTTAGCTACTATCATTAGTGATAGTTTCATTGATGTTTTTTATGAAGAAACTGATGTAATAATGTTCGGTCTTTATACGAATAAAGATGTTGTTTTTTCTATGGTCAATGATATGAATACTGATTTTGCTTACTTGTGTGATGTGCATCCTGATAGTTCTGTGCATTATAATTTTGACCGGTCCTGCTTGTTTGAAATTAATTCAATTCAATTTAATTCATTTAACATGGGCACAATTGATAATCCAAAGAACATTTCTATATCACATGATGTAACTCCTGAAGAGAGAAAAATTTTTGAGAGAATATTAACAAAAAGAAAGGTAGTATTCACTTGGACTTATGAAGACATGCCAGGTTTGGACAGGGAAATAGTAGAGTATCACATTCTAACTCATTCAGAAACCAAGTTGGTTAAATAGAAATTGTGCAGATTAAGACCATAATGATAGAAAAGATAAGGGAGGAAATTGCTAAGCAAATACAGGCTAACTTCCTAGAAGTAGTAGACTACCCTCAATGGCTAGCAAACATAATACCTGTTCCTAAGAAAGATGGCAAAGTATGAATGTGTGTTAGATTTAGGGATTTGAATAAAGCCTATCCAAAAGATGACTTCCCGTTACCTCACATTGATGTAATAGTGGATAGCACTGCAGCAAGTGCAATGTATTATTTTATGGACAAATTTTTCGAGTACAACCAGATCATGATGGCAGTCATGGATAAGATTAAGACAACTTTCATCACAGAATGAGGGACCTATTGTTATAAGGTGATGCCTTTCAGACTGAAGAATGCAGGTGCAACTTATTAAATAACCGTTACTGTACTTTTCCATTATTTGATGCATAAGGAGGTTGAAGTGTATGTGGATGACATGATGGTCAAATTAGAACAAGAGGAGGACACTTTGAAGCCTTAGACAAGTTCTTAGCCCGAATCAAGAGGTACAACTTGAGACTCAACCCGAAGAAGTGCATTTTTGGGGTTACTTTAGGGAAACTATTAGGACATATAGTGAGCAGTTGAGGAATTAAAGTGGATCCAAATAAAGTGAAAGCCATCCAGGAAATGTCGGCACCAAAGAAGGAGAAAGAAGTAAGAGGATTCCTTGGTAGATTACAGTATATTAGCTGGTTTATTGCAAAACTCACTAACATTTGTGACCCTATCTTTAAGCTCTTAAAGAAAGATCAGCCGGTTAAATGGAGTGACGATTGTTTAGAAAGCTTTCGATAAGATCAAGGAGTATCTTGTTAATCCACTTATTCTGAAACCACCTAGATAGGGTAAGCCATTAGTTTTGTACTTGGCTTTAGAAGAGGATGCAATGGGGGGCAATGTTAGCACAAGAAGGCTCAGATGGAATAGAGCACACAATGTACTACTTGAGCAGGAAGTTTCTGCCGTACGAGGAAAAATATGATTTAGTAGAAAAGACATGTCTGATCATGATTTGGGCTACGAGAAAATTGAGGCATTATTTTCAATCTTACAAGGTTCAGGCTGTTTCAGGAATAGACCCTATAAGGTATCTATTTCAAGCATCGACTTTAACTGGAAAAATGTCTCGATGGTTGGTATTCTTAACTGAATTTGATATAGAGTACATTACTACAAAGGTAATCAAGGGAAGAGCAGTAGCAGAATTCTTAGCTCAGAATGTGATCAAAGATGAAGAGCAATGGAATTTGGAGTTTCCAGATGAGAACTTAGCAGTTGTAAAAGCACCGGGAGTGGAAACTTTACTTTGATGGAGCTGTAAACAATAAAGGAGCTGGATTGGGAGTGATTCTTATTACACCAGAAGGAGAAACCATACCAATGGCAAACAAATTGGATTTCAAGGTCACAAATAATATGGCTGAGTACGAAGCATGCATCTGTGGGATTGAGGAGACTGTGGCAGCTGGAGCGAAAGATTTGTTGGTTTATGGAGATTCAATGTTAGTTATCAATCAGGCTAATGATGAATGGGAGGTAAAAGAGGAAAGGCTGAAGCCTTATATCTGCTATTTGAAAGCCTTAATAAAGAATTTCACCAAATGTCTCTTTATCCATCTGTCCAGAGACGATAATCAGATGGCGGATGCACTTACAACACTGTAATATCCCGTGTTTTTAAAAATATTTTTACACTGTACCGGGATATGCGAGTGTCAATAATTTCTGTACATTATATGATATTTTTACGAGTTAATATGTATTTTAAACCTATTTTAATTACGGTATATTATTTTCAGTGTTTTACGTAAAATTTTCCCGGAGACTTGTATTTTCGGGGAAATTTTCACGTAAACAATGTATTATTAATTATTTTAAAGGTATTTACGGACTTGCATGAACTCATACATATTTTTAAGTTATTAAATAAAGCATGTGTGTGAATATTTAATTAATTAGGGTTTATTATTACCCTAATATTTTATTAATTATTTATTTGTTTTATTGTTATTTAATTAATTTTATTTAGTATAAATTATTAAAATATTAATATTTTTATTGTGTGTGGTGTATATTTGATGTGTGTAATTTAATATTATTTTAATATATAGTATAAAGTATATATATATACATATATACATCAAAAATCAAAAGAATTGCCAAATTACACATTTGCCCCCTCCCTTTCCTTCTTCTCTCTCGATCGACAACCATCACTGCGCCTCCCATTCCAGCACGCCGGACCGCCCCTCGCCGCCACCAACTGCCGCCAACCTCCTTCCCCTTCCTTCCTCTTCCTCTCCGACGTGACCAGGCCGCCGGAAGCCCGCTGGAACGCCCGGAATCCGCCATGGCAGCAAGTTGAGCTTTTTACCGTCGATGACGATTCCGGCCACCATTTCGTGCACTGCCGTCTTCATCGACTCCTTGAGCTCCGGTGATTTCCAATTCTAAGCTCCTTTCGGCCTGAAATCAAGTGGATTTTGAGGTTTGAGCTAAAACTCAATTCGATCACATTAGGGTTTTCGATTTTTTTAAGCTTCGAATTGAATGATTCATGGAAACTTCCTTCACAAATGTTGTTCCTAGTAGCTTAATCTACATGTATGAATTTTTTGTAGAATTTTTGGAGATTTTTTGGATTTTTGGGTATTTTTGAATATTTTAATATTATTTTATAATTTTCGGAAATTAATTATTTAAATTATGAAATTGGAGTTTATGGTTAAATTAGGTGTTGAAATGAATTATAGGAATTTATTTGGAATTTTTATGAATTTCCAAGTATTTATTTTGAATTATTGAAGTTTATGTGATTTTGAGAAATTAGGTTAAATGTGTTTTTATTTGAATTTAATTGGTTAATTGAGTTTAATTATGATATTATTGATAAATATGTTGAGAAAATTAATTTTGGATAATTGTATGATTTTTGGTGAATTTTTGAAGTAATTTAAGTATATTTATATATATAGGGGTATTTTGGTAATTTTACCCTAAATTGTCTAAAATGTAATTTAATTGGTTTTATTAGTATTTAAGGTATAAAAATGATTTCTACAAATATTTAGTATTTTTAACTAATTAAAACTATTTTTCGTGAATTATTTTCAATTATATATATAATATACGGTTTTTCTAATAAAATGAGTTTAATCGGTTTTTATAGTGTTTCAAGGTCAATTATGTAATTTTTATCTATAAAATGTATTTCTATGTTGTAAGGATATTTTCGGTATTTCTGGAATTATTCTGTGTTTGTGGACCCCGGTCGACAGACTGTAGTTTGGAGTCCGACCGTGGGATTTTGATTGTGTTGAGCTTGAATTTCGAAGTGTGTTTCTTTGCAGGGTCGGCTCTACTCTTTTGAGTAGAGAGATGTCCGTTTTACAGGGGAGGTTCTGCCGAATTTTCGATAGAATTCTCGTAAAAACGTGATGTCCAGTCGAACCCTAATTTTCGATTATGTGTTTAATACTCTAGATTGAATTCTAGGATTTTTATTAGGGTTACTCTGATATCGGTTATTTATTTCTTGTTTAGTTGCACCGAGACCGAGGGCTAGTGGACCAGGCCCGTCGGACCTGTCTCGTGGAGCGCATTAGGTGAGTTACTATATTATATATATATGCTTAGGATGCATGATTTAGAAATGCATGTTTTATGTTGATTAAATATGCATAAATAATTTGATTATTTCTTAAGTTATATTAAGTATATTTTTGGTTTATTTTTGGTATATAATAAATTATATGCATGTTTTGTGAATAAAATATATTTAAAATGTTTTTAAATATATTTCCAGCTTAAGTTATAATTTGATGGGATTCATTTGACATATATATACTTGAAATATACCTGGTTTACTTTTGGTATATTTCCGGTATATATATGGTTTATATTGTTATTTCATTTACATTCATGCATCATTTATTTTGTGAATGAATGTTTTACATTATTAATGATGAAGGATATCAATAGAACGTGCTACCTAGTGGGCAGCACTAGGACCGAGTACGTACCGGTACGCCTATAGCTTTAGGCTATAATACTAACTTATTTGTGGATAATGATTTGATATGATTATTTGATATGTGAGATGTGGTTTGGGTGTGATTGCTGGAGCTCGGTTGACCAAGTGTCTCGGGGCCAATCACACTGGCAGTCAGACTGCTGGAGCTCGGTTGACTTAGTGTCTCGGGGCCAGTCTACTGTCCAAAATGGATTAAGTGGATATATTTGGATTAAGTGAGCCTGTATGGCCAGAGTGTTGTTTAACACTATTTCTGAGGTTGCGATATTCTAGGGTTCTATGTGATCCTTCATAAAAGATGATTTTCAATAAAACATATAAAATGATTTTCTGCATTTGTATGAATTTGCCTGTATATATACATATTATATATATATTGTTGACTGTATGCATTATCACTTAGTGTGTATGTATATATATTATAGTAATTCACTCAGTGAGGTCTGACTCCCCTCCGTTGACTATTTTTCAGGAGAGTCAACTTCTTCAGACCTCAGTAGCAGGTCGATTCGCCGGATTTCTTCCGCCCCGGCTTCTTTATGTAAACTGTCTACTTGAGTCTTATTTATTTTATCTAGACACTGCAGTAGTTGTAAATTAAAGTATTGGATTTCATGTATTTTATTTTAAAGAGATGTATTATATTGAAACTGGATTTGTATTAAAAATTTTATATATGTGATGAGATGAGTTTTGAATTAAATCCAGTTGAGATGGATGATATTATGATATTATGATTTTTATTTTCCGCTGCATATTATATGGTTATTGTTATTATGGCATGCTTTATTTTATTTTTAGGCTTGCTACGGGTTCCGGATTCGAAAGAATTCCCATTCCCTAGCGCCGGTCATGGCCCCTGTTTTGGGTCATGACAAAGTTGGTATCAGAGCGGAGTTCTGTGTCAGGGCTTAGTTATGTGAGTTGTGGCCCTAGTTTTAAAGTTATGTTTTCTGTTGGACTACTGCAGTGTATTAGGTTCGAGTATGTCTTGATGAGTATTCCTTGCTGTAGTTTTCAGCGTTATTCCTCCGTTGTCTGTTTTGTCTGAATCTTTCCGTTTGTCTTTTCAGAATGAGGAGGCGAGCGCGTGTCGCTCCACCGGTCGTTGAGGCCGAGGATGATGAGTCTTTTCAGGATGAGGTTTTACCTCCTAAGCAGCTAGTTAGACGTAGAGGTCGTGGCAGAGGTAGACCTCGAGGAGCGGCAGGTCGCCGTAGGCAGAGAGAGTTACAGGACGAGGAGCCTGTTGAGCCTGAGTTTGATGTTCCTGTTCCTCCAGTTGTTCAGCCTGCCTATCAGCAGGGTATGTCTGACCCTGAGGTAGCTTTATTCTATGCCAGAGTTGGCAGGATTGCTTTTGATGGGACTTCTGATCCTTTAGATTTTCTGCATGCGATTGAGACTAGGACTCGGACTGCTCATACCGAGTACCAGCGGATCATGATTGTTGAGTTGTCTGTCGAGGGACCAGCCTTGGATTGGTTCATTCAGATGATCCAGCCTTATATGATGACGATGACATGGGCTCAGTTTCGAGAGCGATTCATGAGGAGATTTTGTCCAGAGCCTCTTCGTTTGAGCTATCGTCTTCGGTTGACCAGTATTTTCTCGTGGAGATCGATCTGTAGAGGAGTATACCCGAGAGTTTCTTCGGCTGGGTAGATATGCTGAGGATCTGATGCGAGATCAGTATTTCGCTGTTACTACATATGTTACTGTTTGGGTTTCAGCTTTTGCTGGTATGCCTACAGCAGGTCTTACTCTGGAGTCTGTGATTGAGCTAGCCAAGGAGATCGAGCTGAGGTTAGTTAGGCAGGGAGCGATGCCTGATTATTACCAGTTGGGAGTTCAGTCGAGTGGATCGCAGGCTACTCCATATTCGAGTTTTCATGTTGGATCGAGTAGTCAGCAGCGAGGTTCGACTCAGCAGAGTCAGAGACAACAGCAGCGAGTGCATCGGAGCAGTAGACATGGCCGTGAGGTCAGCGTAGATCATTCAGATTTGGGTCAGGTGCTTCGAGCAGTAGCAGTGGTCGTAGTTCTGGATCAGGCGGCCAGTGTTTGTCAGACTTGTGGTAGAGTCCATCAGGGATCGTGTTATCTGACACCGCTGACATGTTTCAGATGCGGGCAGACAGGACATTTTTGCCAGATCGTGTCCTTATTCCGGGTATCAGCAGCAGCAGATTCCGCGATTCCCACAGCAGTCGATTGCTAGTGCAGCACCCGTGCCATTTCAGTTACCACCAGCCCAACATCAGAGTTCCACTCAGTTTGTTCCACAGCAGAGTCGTGGTAGAGGTATGAGAGGAGGTGCCAAAGGTGTTGGTTAGGCCTTCTACCAGTCAGCAGGGAGGTCGAGGTCAGGCCAGAGTTTTTCATCTAACTCAGCAGGATGCTCAGGCATCTAATGCAGTCGTGGCAGGTATTCTTTCTGTTTGTTACCTGGATGCATGGGTTTTGTTTGATCCGGGTGCCACACATTCGTTTGTTTCTCCTATTTTTGCTTCTAAATCTTGTTGGCAAGCTTCGAGGATGGCTTTTCCCTTGTCTGTTGCCACTCCTCTGAGCGATTCTTTGGACGCCGATATTGTTCTTTCTGGTTGTCCAGTTCTCGTGGGAGATAGAGAATTACCCGCCGATTTGATTTTGTTGGATGTGATGGAGTTCGATGTTATTTTGGGAATGGATTGGTTATCTCAGCACTATGCCGTGGTAGATTGCAGGAATAAGGAGGTGACTTTTAGAATTCCTGGTGAAGAAGATTTTAAGTTTGTTGGTGATAGGAGTTCAGCACCTCAGAATCTTATTTCTGCTATTACAGCTAGGAAGTTGTTGAGGAAAGGATGTCAGGGATATTTGGCATTGGTCAGGGATACGTCAGTGGAGAAGTTGTCACTCATAGATGTTCCTGTTGCTTGTGAGTTTCCTGATGTTTTTCTCGAGGAGTTACCAGGTTTACCACCTTATAGAGAGATTGAGTTCTGTATAGATGTGGTTCCAGGTACCACTCCTATATCTATGCCACCCTATCGTATGGCTCCTGCAGAGTTGAGAGAGTTGAAGGAGCAGTTGCAAGAGTTGTTGGATAAGGGTTTTATTAGACCTAGTGTTTCTCTTTGGGGTGCACCGGTCCTGTTTGTGAAGAAGAAGGATGGTACCCTGAGACTGTGCATTGACTACAGAGAGTTGAATAAGGTGACGATGAAGAACAAGTATCCTCTCCCGAGGATAGATGATTTGTTTTGATCAGCTACAGGGTGCACAGTTCTTTTCTAAGGTTGACTTGAGGTCAGGTTATCATCAGCTGCGGATTAGTGAAGCTGATATTCCTAAGACAGCGTTCCGCACTCGTTATGGTCATTATGAGTTTCTGGTGATGTCTTTTGGTTTGACAAATGCACCAGCAGCTTTTATGGACCTGATGAACAGAGTATTCAGACCGTATGTGGATCAGTTTGTAGTAGTCTTCATTGATGATATACTAGTATATTCGAGGAGTATGGAAGAGCACGTATATCATTTGAGGATTGTACTACAGACACTGAGAGATCATCAGCTTTATGCTAAATTTTCGAAGTGTGATTTCTGGATGGAGAGTGTTTCTTTTCTTGGACACGTAGTGTCTAAAGAAGGTATTCAGGTTGATCCACAGAAGGTTGAGGCAGTATCTGAGTGGCCTAGACCTACTTCTGTTACGGAGATTCAGAGTTTTCTAGGTTTAGCCGGGTATTATAGGCGGTTTGTGCAGGATTTTTCCAGGATTACAGCCCCTATGACTCGCTTGACTCAGAAGAATGTTAGATTCGAGTGGTCAGAAGCTTGTGAGAACAGTTTTCAGTTATTGAAGGAGAAGTTGACCACAGCGCCAGTATTAGCTTTGCCTAATAGTGTGGATAAGTTCACAGTTTACTGTGATGCCTCTAGAATTGGTCTTGGTTGTGTGTTGATGCAGAATGGAAGGGTGATAGCCTATGCTTCGAGGCAGTTGAAGAAGCATGAGCAGAACTATCCTACACATGATCTTGAGATGGCTGCAGTGATCTTTGCTTTGAAGATTTGGAGACATTATTTGTACGGGGTGACTTGTGAGATATTTACTGATCACAAGAGCCTTAAGTACATTTTCCAGTAGCGAGATTTGAATTTGAGGCAGAGAAGATGGTTGGAATTATTGAAGGATTATGATTGCGAGATTCTTTACCATCCGGGTAAAGCTAATGTTGTAGCAGATGCCTTGAGTAGGAAGTCCTCAGGTAGTCTTGCTCACATCGGTGTTGAGAGGAGATCATTGATCCAGGAATTGCATTTGTTGGTGGATCAAGGTCTGATGATGAAGATTAGTAGATCGGGTGGACTGTTAGCTCAATTTAAAGTACGATCTGTATTGAGGGATAGGATTAAAGCAGCTCAGAGTCGAGATCCTATTCTGGAACAGCTTGCAGAGAATGTCAGAGCAGGGAAGTTCACTGATTTCACACTCGATGATGATGGTGTGTTGTGGATCAGTGGTAGATTGTGTGTTCCAGATGTGGATGATTTGAGAGAGGAGATTTTAGAGGAAGCACATTCTACAGCTTACAGCGTTCATCCGGGTGTTACTAAGATGTACCACAGTATCAGAGATTTATACTGGTGGGATGGATTGAAGAAGGATGTTGCTGATTATGTTGCTAAGTGCTTGACGTGTCAACAAGTGAAGAAGCCTTCTGGGAAGCTTCAGCCTCTTCCTATTCCCGAGTGGAAGTGGGAAAGGATAGCTATGGATTTTGTAGTCGGTTTACCTCGTTCGAAGGATAGATACGATTCCATCTGGGTGATCGTAGACAGATTGATGAAGTCTGCACATTTCTTGCCTGTGAAAGCCACATATTCAGTTGCTAGATTGGCGAAGTTGTATGTGAAGCATATTGTGTGCCTTCATGGAGTACCTGTGTCCATTGTGTCAGATAGAGGTTCAGTGTTTACTTCTCATTTTTGGCAGAAGTTACAGGAAGCGATGGGCACTAGGTTGGATTTCAGTACTGCTTTCCATCCTCAGACAGATGGTCAGTCTGAGAGGACGATCCAGACACTGGAAGATATGTTGAGGATGTGTGTCCTGGATTTGGGAGGTAGCTGGGATGATCATTTGTCACTCGTTGAGTTTGCATATAATAACAGCTACCATAGCAGTATTGGTATGGCACCGTATGAGGCGTTGTATGGAAGGAAGTGTAGATCCCCGTTGAGTTGGGATGAGATTGGTGAGAGAGCTTTGACTGGACCAGAGATGGTTCAGGATGCTGCAGAGAAAGTCGTCGTGATCAAGCGCAGATTAGAGACCGCAGTTAGCAGACAGAAGAGTTATACGGATCCTAGGCGCAGAGATGTGGAGTTTCAGGTTGGAGATTTCGTTTTTCTGAAAGTATCTCCGATGAAGGGTGTGATGAGATTTGGCAGGAAGGGTAAGTTAGCACCGAGATACATTGGACCGTTTGAGATTCTGGAGAGAGTTGGCACTGTTGCATATCGGTTGGATTTGCCTTCGAGTATGTCACAGGTGCATCCAGTATTTCATATCTTGATGTTGAGAAAGTATATCTCAGACCCTTCACACGTGTTGCAACCTGGCAGTGTGGAAGTGAGTGAAGATTTGACGTTTGTGGAAGAACCTGTGGCGATCGTTGATTTTCAAGTTCGACAGTTGCGATCGAAGCAGATTCCGATGGTCAAGGTTCTGTGGCGTAGCAATAGAGTTGAAGAGCATACGTGGGAGACTGAAGCCGAGATGCGAGCTTCTTACCCGTATCTCTTTCCTTCTTGATCTTGTTTTCTAGAATTCGGGGACGAATTCTTGTAAGGGGGGAAGACTGTAATATCCTGTGTTTTTAAAAATATTTTTACACTGTACCGGGATATGCAGTGTCAATAATTTCTGTACATTATATGATATTTTTACGAGTTAATATGTATTTTAAACCTATTTTAATTACGGTGTATTATTTTCAGTGTTTTACGTAAAATTTTCCCGAGACTTGTATTTTCGGGGAAATTTTCACGTAAACAATGTATTATTAATTATTTTAAAGGTATTTACGGACTTGCATGAACTCATACATATTTTTAAGTTATTAAATAAAGCATGTGTGTGAATATTTAATTAATTAGGGTTTATTATTACCCTAATATTTTATTAATTATTTATTTGTTTTATTGTTATTTAATTAATTTTATTTAGTATAAATTATTAAAATATTAATATTTTTATTGTGTGTGGTGTATATTTGATGTGTGTAATTTAATATTATTTTAATATATAGTATAAAGTATATATATATACATATATACATCAAAAATCAAAAGAATTGCCAAATTACACATTTGCCCCCTCCCTTTCCTTCTTCTCTCCCGATCGACAACCATCACTGCGCCTCCCATTCCAGCACGCCGGACCGCCCCTCGCTGCCACCAACTGCCGCCAACCTCCTTCCCTTTCCTTCCTCTTCCTCTCCGACGTGACCAGGCCGCCGGAAGCCTGCTGGAACGCCCGGAATCCGCCATGGCAGCAAGTTGAGCTTTTTACCGTCGACGACGATTCCGGCCACCATTTCGTGCACTGCCGGTCTTCATCGACTCCTTGAGCTTCGGTGATTCCAATTCTAAGCTCCTTTCGGCCTGAAATCAAGTGGATTTTGAGGTTTGAGCTAAAACTCAATTCGATCACATTAGGGTTTTTGATTTTTTTTAAGCTTCGAATTGAATGATTCATGGAAACTTCCTTCACAAATGTTGTTCCTAGTAGCTTAATCTACATGTATGAATTTTTGTAGAATTTTTGGAGATTGTTTGGATTTTTGGGTATTTTTGAATATTTTAATATTATTTTATAATTTTCGGAAATTAATTATTTAAATTATGAAATTGGAGTTTATGGTTAAATTAGGTGTTGAAATGAATTATAGGAATTTATTTGGAATTTTTATGAATTTCCAAGTATTTATTTTGAATTATTGAAGTTTATGTGATTTTGAGAAATTAGGTTAAATGTGTTTTTATTTGAATTTAATTGGTTAATTGTGTTTAATTATTGATATTATTGATAAATATGTTGAGAAAATTAATTTTGGATAATTGTATGATTTTTGGTGAATTTTTGAAGTAATTTAAGTATATTTATATATATAGGGGTATTTTGGTAATTTTACCCTAAATTGTCTAAAAATGTAATTTAATTGGTTTTATTAGTTATTTAAGGTATAAAAATGATTTCTACAAATATTTAGTATTTTTAACTAATTAAAACTATTTTTCGTGAATTATTTTCAATTATATATATAATATACGGTTTTTCTAATAAAATGAGTTTAATCGGTTTTTATAGTGTTTCAAGGTCAATTATGTAATTTTTATCTATAAAATGTATTTCTATGTTGTAAGGATATTTTCGGTATTTCTGGAATTATTCTGTGTTTGTGGACCCCGGTCGACAGACTGTAGTTTGGAGTCCGACCGTGGGATTTTGATTGTGTTGAGCTTGAATTTCGAAGTGTGTTTCTTTGCAGGGTCGGCTCTACTCTTTTGAGTAGAGAGATGTCCGTTTTACAGGGGAGGTTCTGCCGAATTTTCGGTAGAATTCTCGTAAAACGTGATGTCCAGTCGAACCCTAATTTTCGATTATGTGTTTAATACTCTAGATTGAATTCTAGGATTTCTATTAGGGTTACTCTGATATCGGTTATTTATTTCTTGTTTAGTTGCGCCGAGACCGAGGGCTAGTGGACCAGGCCCGTCGGACCTGTCTCGTGGAGCGCATTAGGTGAGTTACTATATTATATATATATGCTTAGGATGCATGATTTAGAAATGCATGTTTTATGTTGATTAAATATGCATAAATAATTTGATTATTTCTTAAGTTATATTAAGTATATTTTCGGTTTATTTTTGGTATATAATAAATTATATGCATGTTTTGTGAATAAAATATATTTAAAATGTTTTTAAATATATTTCCAGCTTAAGTTATAATTTGATGGGATTCATTTGACATATATATACTTGAAATATACCTGGTTTACTTTTGGTATATTTCCGGTATATATATGGTTTATATTGTTATTTCATTTACATTCATGCATCATTTATTTTTATGAATGAATGTTTTACATTATTAATGATGAAGGATATCAATAGAACGTGCTACCTAGTGGGCAGCACTAGGACCGAGTACGTACCGGTATGCCTATAGCTTTAGGCTATAATACTAACTTATTTGTGGATAATGATTTGATATGATTATTTGATATGTGAGATGTGGTTTGGGTGTGATTGCTGGAGCTCGGTTGACCAAGTGTCTCGGGGCCAATCACACTGGCAGTCAGACTGCTGGAGCTCGGTTGACTTAGTGTCTCGGGGCCAGTCTACTGTCCAAATGGATTAAGTGGATATATTTGGATTAAGTGAGCCTGTATGGCCAGAGTGTTGTTTAACACTATTTCTGAGGTTGCGATATTCTAGGGTTCTATGTGATCCTTCATAAAAGATGATTTTCAATAAAACATATAAAATGATTTTCTGCATTTGTATGAATTTGCCTGTATATATACATATTATATATATACTGTTGACTGTATGCATTATCACTTAGTGTGTATGTATATATATTATAGTAATTCACTCAGTGAGGTCTGACTCCCCTCCGTTGACTATTTTTCAGGAGAGTCAACTTCTTCAGACCTCAGTAGCAGGTCGATTCGCCGGATTTCTTCCGCCCCGGCTTCTTTATGTAAACTGTCTACTTGAGTCTTATTTATTTTATCTAGACACTGCAGTAGTTGTAAATTAAAGTATTGGATTTCATGTATTTTATTTTAAAGAGATGTATTATATTGAAACTGGATTTGTATTAAAGATTTTATATATGTGATGAGATGAGTTTTGAATTAAATCCAGTTGAGATGGATGATATTATGATATTATGATTTTTATTTTCCGCTGCATATTATATGGTTATTGTTATTATGGCATGCTTTATTTTATTTTTAGGCTTGCTACGGGTTTCGGATTCGAAAGAATTCCCGTTCCCTAGCGCCGGTCATGACCCCTGTTTTGGGTCGTGACAAACACTCTCTTCAATGTGGGATGGTACAATTGGGTTGGCTATGAAACCTTTAGTGATCATGAAGTCTAGAGCACCGTGTTATGGGGGTGAGCATATTATGAATGTTCAAATGGGGCCCGAAGAAAAGCCTTGGTTTTATGATGTCCAGAGGTTCATTGAAAAGAGAATTCATCTAGATGAAGCAACCTCAAAAGAAAGATATGCTCTTCATGTTCTTGCACGTAACTATACAAGTCATGATGGGGTATTATACAAAAGAATGCCGAACGGGATGGAGCTCAGGTGTCTCAAAAAGGATGAAGTAGGAGAGGTGATATAAGAGATTCATGTAGGGGCTTGCGGTTCTCATATGAATGGGATGATTCTAGCTAAGAAGATACTCAGACAAGGGTATTACTGGATGACTATGGAAAAGGATTGGATCAGGAAGGTAAGACAATGCCATCAGTGTTAGATCCACGAGAATCTTAGTCATATACCTCCAATAGTGCTGAATAGTTTATCATCCCCTTGGCCCTTTGCAGCATGGGGAATTGATATCATAGGAGAAATAAGACCGACAACATCAAATGGGCATAAATACATAGTGGTGGCAATCGATTACTTTTCGAGATGGGTAGAGGTAGAATCTTTCAACACTCTGAAAGCAAAATAGATGGCACGGTTCATCGAGAAGAGCCTTATTTACAGATATGGGATTCCACATCATATTATGATAGATAACGGGGTTCAGTTTCAAGCAGAAACAACAGAGTTGCTACAAAAGTATGGGATTGAGCACCATAAATCTTCACCTTATCACCCTCAAGCTAATGGAGCAGTGGAAGCGGCTAATAAAAATGTCAAGAAAATCCTTTCTAAGATAGTTAAAACCTATAAGGATTGGTTTGAATATCTTCCTTTTGCCTTATGGGGATATAGGACTACAACTTGAAATGCCACAGGCCAAACATCGTTCTCATTAGTATATGATTGTGAAGCAGTTTTGCCCATAGAAATTGAGATTAAGTCCTTAAGAGTAGTCATGGAATCTGAAATAACTGAGAATGAATGGGTGCTGAAAAGATATGATCATCTAGTATCTCTAAATGAGAAAAGGATGGATGCTTTATTCCACACTCAGATATATCAGAGAAAGATAGCAAGGGCGTTCATCAAGAAGGTTAAGCTTGGGAAGATCAAAGCTGGAGATATGGTGCTGAAACAGTCTAGAGCTGTGGTGTTCGATCTGAGAGGTAAATTTAGACCAAATTAGGAAGGACCATACTTGGTCAAATTGGTCTTAGCTAAAGGAGCTACTAAGATATCAGATCTTGAAGGGAATGAGTTTATGGAACCTGTCAATCTGGATCGCCTCAAGAAGTACTACCTATAAAAAATATGAATAAAAATAGAATAAAGAAAAATAAAGTCCGCTAGCTAGAAAACCTGAAAAGGCTAGTCAGGCAAAAGTTAAGACATTCCAGCTATTCATAAAACCCACAAAGGGCTAACAGGCAAAAGTTAGGGAAATAAATAAAAATAATGGTCCCGCTGATTAGAAAACTTGTAAAGGGCTAGTCAGTCAAAAATTAGGGAAATAAAAAGTGAGCAAAAAATATTCAGTTAGAAAATCCATGAGGACTAGCTGATAACAGGAGTTATGTCATGTGATGTATTAAATGCACTCATTTTGGCCCTAATTAATGAATGAAATTGATGAAGTTTTGTTAATCTTGGCATATCCTTCTTTATTATAAAGCATAAGTACTTAAAGGGATAACAAAATATAAGAAAGCCTAAAACTAGCTCTATGAGACCATTCTATCTAGTGATGTCTTTATTTCTTCCTTTACGATCCATCATACAAACTTGAGTTCTCTTGTACCTAGCAAATCCTGGTGGTTCTGTTTTTTGGATAACAACCCAAGTTTTGTAATCGTTATCAGTAGTAACATCAGCATCCAGGTGTATGTTCTGTTCAAGGGCTCTACAAGGCCACAAGCTCCTAATCTTATCCAGAGAATCTTGTCTCAAAGGAAAGCCTTCAAAGTCAGTCAAAATAGTAACGATGAACTGAGGGCGACCATATTGACGATAAAGGTGTAAAGGGGTAAAAAAGGTAGAGAAGTGCAGCCCGGGAATAGGAACACAGTGATCATACAGCTCAATAGTCATGAACTTCAATCTCTACCAAGGGCAGACCCATATGATCTCAGCATTTGAAATCTTCTTCAACCAGTCAACCCATTGGTCCATAGAACATTTGTCCTTCATTCTCAAAGGACGAGATTGTAGCTGATGTGGTTAATAAGTCAAAGGATTAGGGGGTACATTAAGCAAGCTCAGCTTTTCCTGTAAAAAAAAACAACGATATAAGAATAATAAAATAAAAGCCCGCTAAGTTGAAACCTGAAAGGGCAGCTTAGGTAAAAGTTAGGGCAAGCCTGCTAAGCTGAAAACCTTAAAGGGCGGCTTAGGCAAAAATTAGGGCAAAAATAAAATAAAAATAAAAGTTTTGGTTGCACACCTGAAGAAGAAGTAAACTGCATGAGAAACGGTTATGAATCTTGAAACTATCGAGCCCAATGATGGTCTCAGCAAGGATAATTGGTATAGGATTAGCTCCAAGCTCTACCTGTTCCAAAATACTGACAATGCATGTATCAGCACCACCATGGTGAGAAACAAGCAAAAATTGAGCATATAAATAGAAAGCAACTATTCTAGTCCAAGAAGCAGTGTTCTTATCCTGAGTCCCACAGACGGTGATTAGAGAAGAAAGATTGATGGTCCCAGGGTTATGCGTATACATGTAAATATTAGCTAGGGGCAAATCAAAGAATGTAACCAATCTGCTAGGAAATTGCCTCTCCAAATTAGGAAGGGCTATCATAGCAGTCGAGTCTAATGTGCATCCTAGAATAACAGTAAACTCTTCAATCATTGGACAAAGCTCTTGCCCATTAAACCTGAATACATGGTCCTTGACATCCTATAAGCTAGAAGCAGCATGTAGGAGAGTGTTATCGATAGTCAGGTGCTAAAGAGATTTCAGGGATTTGATGTGGAAAGATTGAAGCTTATTCCAGTCATCACCATTGAGACTTTTAAGAAATTTCTTCATTGTTTGAAGAGATGCTTGAGTCATGATGAGTATAGAGAATGAAGGAGAATGCCCCTTGAATAGTCTTATATAGGGAAAGAAGATGAGTTCATATGGGAAAAGTATTCTACTAGCAAAGAAAGATGTGGATAAGGTGATAGAATTTGAGAAGGATTAGGATAAATAAATAATTGGGAAGATAATCCATTCTTTTAATTGTTTATCTATCCAATAGTATCTGTCTTGGAAAAGGATTAAGATAAATGGATAATTAATTAAAAAATATATTGTTCATTAACCATCTTTTTTAATTAGTTATTTAAAAAAAAGGGGGGCCCGCTAAGTTGAAAACCCGAAAGGGTAGCTTAGGCAAAAGTTAGGGCAAGCTCACTAAGTTAAAAACCCAAAAGGGCGGCTTAGGCAAAAAAAAAAATCCATTAAAGTGCAAAACACTGTTTTAGTTCTATCTAATAGTGTTCAAGACAGTACATGAATAAAAACAGTAGTATAATAGAGAGCAGTCAGATACAGACACTCAGAAAGTCAAGAATACAGAAACTCTAAATCATTCATCTCATGCTCTGGTATCAGGCCATGGGCTCCATCCTCTGGTAAGGTCATTATGATGATGAGTGTCTAAAGATCTAGTAGATGAAGTCCCAGCATTATACGAATCAAAGCCCAAGGCTGCAAGCTGTCGACGAAGCATCTCATTCTCCCGCTCTAGACCGCTGGAATAGCTCTGCATACACAAAAAACACCATATCATATGCATTACATGCATACATTTGCATTGTCTCAGTGAGGGCGCTTACCCGCCAACTATCTATAACCTGCATCGTAAATAATCTTTGAGATGAGGCAAGTCCATATAGATACTATGCCTATGTCCAGGGAATCTGTTTTATAAAATTTTATTAATATCAATGTCAAGTGTACAGATCCATACAAGAAATAAAGCAAACAGACTCATATGAGAAGCATCTGGTGGATAAAAGCTAGGAAACTGAGCATCACCAAACTACATTTACTGCTCAATTGGAGCTTGAACAGTAGGAGCCCAGTAGAACATAGACTTATTTGGAAGAGAGACATCACCAAGCGTTGTACCAATAAAGGCCCCATCGCGACTAAACCCAACGTGCTAATCATGATGACCAGGACTAGGTCTGGGCTCAGGGCTCTCAATCTCTAGAGCAATCTCAGTCTCCTTATCGGCATCAACAGGAGAGCGAACCTCCTCAAACTGTAAAGAGAAGGAGTGAGTCATACGTTCTAGAAACAGAAGCTAAAATAATGTGAAATTACCTCATCATCGTCAATAGGAACATGCTCCAGGAGGCTCTTATGGATAGACTGCTGATAATGTCAAGAATGCTCAAGGAAATCTGAGGCAGCATATCCCTGTGGTGCATCTTTCAACTCTAAACCTGTAAGATGCAAGCTGCGGAGCATAGAGGAGGGGACATCAAATGGAATGCGACATCGAGAAGGGCTAGCAGACCAACGATACACTCCTCCCCTAGATACCACATCAGACAGCCATACCAGAGAGCAGGATCCTCATAGGCTCTAAGCGGGCTGCAGCCGCCATGAAATCATATCGCTGGATGTCTTCAGCACCCTCCAATCAATCAGAGTTTATCTGCAATTTATGTAAATTAAACCAAATTTCTATTAAACTGTAGCATACTAATGATTTTATTTTTCCTTACCAGGTGCCACTCGACAGTGTTCAACTGATCACGGTATGTCTGTAAAGTGTTCCTATTGCTAGTAAGGCGAGAAGAACCCCATCTCATCATCAAAGGAAAGGTCCTATTAGAATTGATAGCATTAAAGCCTCGAATTAGTCCGATCTCTATGCTCCAGATCTGAAAAAAAGAGAACACATCAGAAAAAGCAAAAAAGAGCAAACTATAGAGATCAAATGAAGGAGAACATACATGCAAGATGTGCCAAAAGCCACACATCGTGACAATACCTCTACAGACAGTGTCCAGTCTGTAATAAATATAAGCGAGTGCAGCAGATCCCCAATCTAATGTGACAACTCAATCCAAGTCACGAAGAGGACCCAACAGTGCAATATTAACCTCATGACCGATCTCGCAAAAGAGGGTCATGCCTAATAATATTAAGAGGAAACACCTCGCCTTATGAATAATTTGACGAGGAGTCGAAGTAGGAAGGTGTTTAAATCCCTCAACTAATGATGAAAGAAGAATGTTCTTCCGATTCTTCCATGTTGGGGAAAACCCTATCAAGTTGTGCACGTACTGACTCCATGCATGCTATAGAAGACTACAATAGCTGATGTCAAATGGAACTGGAGATCCCCCAAAGGCAATCCCAGTGATAGCAGAGAAGCTCATAGGTGAAATGGTAAGCTCACCCTCACGAGTATAAAAAGTGTGGGTAGTATCCATCCATCGCTCAATCAAAGAAAATAAAGAATAACGATCAGATCGGCCTTGAATAGTCAGAAGTGCAGCAATGAAATGCCTAAATTTGAAAGCCCAAATCAGATATGTCACCTGCTCTGGCAGTCCATGAAATAATTCTCCAACTAGATTGAAATAGCCCGTGAACTTCATCGGATGCTATTTTGATTCCAAAAAGAAAATAATAATTAATTAATTGAAAGATTAATTAATTAATCAAAGAACTTAAATTGAAGGATTTGATTAGTTAATTAATTAATTGCCTTAAAAAAACATTTTTTTGATCGACAGTGTAGATTGTCGACCGGCAATTTAGAATGCCAATTGGCATTCCAGATTGCCGATTGGCATTCCAGATTGCCGATTGGCATTAACCTGGTTGATCAGAAATCTGAAATTCTGACTGGAATTCCAAACATCCGATCCTCCATTTTGATAACCCAAGAGTCAATTTTTCGAGTTAATTTTAATTTATCATGCATTTTCATATTAATTTCTGACTAATATACATGTCAATGTCAATTTCTACTTTGTAACTAACCTAATTACTGATTATATAGGTAATATTTTTGCAAAAATAAACAGAAGCAAGAAAAGTTACCTCATTACCCACATCTCTACACCTATGGGTATGTAAATAAGTTAAGGGAAAGATAGTTGAGTCTTCTTAAAGTTCCAAATTATTCTGAGGAAAACAAAGAGGTATAATCCTTTGACATTCTAAAGCCTTAGCTCCCTCATGTTGTCTACGTGATGAGGAGGCCATAGGATCAGATGGATTGCAAATCGGACAACAGATGGTAAAGAAATCAAGAAAAGAAAAAATCAAGATCAAGTGAAAAGAAAAAAGAAGAAAAAAAGAATGGGAAGAGAAGTGTAGTGATCGACAAAAGGGAAAGAATATATAAAATGAAGAATATCCTTTTTAATCCTTTCAATTTAATTACTTTTTTATCTATCTTTTCTTTCTTGCAATTTGGTCCATAATTGCATTCTGATTAGGAACATGTTCCTAATTAAATCATGACGTTCATCAAACTAATAATTCATTGAGTTATTAAGACTGTATAATAAATATGTGATCCTGAATCTTCTGTCAAATACAGAAAATAGAACGAGATTACAGAACTCATTTTTTGCATTTTACATGCATGATTTCAATCAAAGGTTTCATATGCTGCACAGTAGCTATGATATGAATTTCAAATCATTATGTTATGTGCTGCACAGTAGTCATAACCTTCATTATGTTATATACCGCATAGCAGTTATGACATAAACTTTCAAATTCCTCATTGCTAGACGTTCCGCAGGAACTATAGTAAGTTTTCAATTCAATTACACTAGACGTCCCACAGGGAATATAGTGTGCATCTTTAGACGTCCCATAGGGAATATGATAAAATTCAATTCAATTACACTAGACGTCCCACAGGAAATATAGTGTGCATCGTTAGACGTCCCACAGGGAATATAATGAAATTCAATTCAATTACACTAGACGTCCCACAGGGAATATAGTGTGCATCGTTAGATGTCCCACATGGAATATAACGAAATTCAATTCAACTACACTAGACGTCCTACAGGGAATATAGTATGCATCGTTAGACATCTCACAAGGAATTTAACGAAATTCAATTCATCTACATTAGATGTCCCATAGGGAATATAGTGTGCATCATTAGACGTCCCACAAGGAATATAACAAAATTCAATTCAATTACACTAGACGTCCCATAGGGAATATAGTGTGCATCATTAGACATCCCACAGGAAATATAACAAAATTCATTATTGCTAGACATTCCACAGGAACTATAGCAAGTTTTTAACTTATCATCGCTAAACGTCCCACAGGGAATATAGCAAAATTCATTTGCATAAAGTCCACTAGACGTTCCATAGGAAATATAGTGTGACTTATCAAACACTACACCTTGCTCAATAATTTGAGCATCAATCTATCGCTTAGGATACAATCGAGTGTCATAATTTCTTTCTTTCAAAATTGTGTGCTTCTTTTGCTTTGTCGCAATTTGTCAAGCAAACAGCGACAAAGGGGGGTAAGTGTAAGCACCCAATTTCAAGATGTAATTATGCACAATTGCGACGTAAGCCCCTATGATGAAATTTATTCAAAAATTGAACTTGGTTGTCGATTTTCTGGACTTTAAGGACTAAATTGCAACGTATTTTAGGATTTGATTGCAAATAAGTCATTTTTTCAGGGGTCTTTTGGTAATTAAAAGTTATATATATATATATATATATATATATATATATATATTAGGATCGGCACTGGTGTAATGCCGATCGACATTGCACAGTACTGATTGCAATAATTCCATTTTTTGATTTTTTGCGTATTTTTCCTTATTTTTATCGATTCTTTCAGTGTTTTGATTGGTTGAAAAATTCAAATTTTATCTGATAAGGTTTTTTATAAAAGAAATACAGAAGATATTTTTTTTTGAAATCAAAACAAATGCTATCTGATTTGATCAAATAGGTTTGTTCCTCCTTTGGAGGAAGTTGTGTACGCGTAGACTTTGCATTTAAAAGCAGAGTCTGCATGCATGCAGGAAGGAAAAAAAAGAAAAGAGAAGGAGAGGCGGGGGCTGGAGGTTTTTTTTTTGGCTGGAGGATTTTTTTACAGACGAAAAAAAAGCTTTGATTTCTTCAATTCTTTAAAAAACCCTAATTTTTGTAGTTCACTTAAGGAAGATGATACAACGATTTTTAGTCTCAGTCCATAATCAAATCAACACTGAGTCAATTTCAATGGTGAAAATCCTAATCTGAGGGGCCGAAAAAGGGCATATGCACAACATTCATTTTTTCTTTCTTCTATTCTATGATTTTTATTCATTTCGTTAATTATTTATTATTTAATTTCACTACTAATTTAATTGGTTTTTTTTGTTTTTCTTGTTTTGATGCCTGTATGTGGATTAAGGAAGAGGAAACCGCCTGTGTTTAATTGAACAGAAGATCCATGGAATGTCATGGATGAACCTATACTGTTTTAATAATAGTTCTTAGGATTTTAATTTTTGTTTTGCATTTTTGTATCTTGTGTAATTTATTTTAATTTCTGGGTGTATAATTATTTAATTTTAATTCTGTACGTAGTTTATAATAGCCCTAGTAGTGGGAATAGTAAAAGATTCAAATTTCTGTATTTTAAAATTGATTAGTAATTAGGTTCAATTGGGTAAAAAAAATCAATTAAAATCAATGGTGGCACTAGCTTAAATTAGGGTTTGCATGTAATTAATTTAGATTTTTTTTAGAAAATCATTGTAATGTTTATTTGATTTATTTTTTGTGTTTTATTTATTTTGGGCTTGTTTTTTAATGTTTTTTTTTTTGGACCCCAAGCCCACGTTTAGGTCTAACCCATTTAATAAATAGGCTTAAAAAAATGATTTAGGTTTTTTTAAATAATTAAAATCAACTGAGGCCCATTAGGTTAATTAGATTTTAGGCCCGCTTAGATAATTAAAATTGTTTAGACTTAGCTCAGCCCATTTAATTGTATTTCTTTTAAAATAAATAGACCTAGGCCCACATTTCACTTAAAATAAAACCAAGTTAGATTAAGGCCCTGAGCCTAAACAGTGTCACGGTTGCTAAAATCATGGACGCGCGCTACACCCTGCCGTCTACAATCAGCATCAAGCTTCATATTCTGCTAAAGAATTCTTCAAAGTGCAAGTCCAGTTGATTTCATCGTCAAGAACTTACTTCAATCAATTCACCCACTCCTCTGCATCTTCAATACATGAGACTGCAATTAATAGGGTTAGTAAGACAAAGGGTCAACAACAGTAGTGACCAAACTGAGTCTCTTGCACACACGAAGAAAAAGACTACTAGAATGAATTCATAATGAAGCTGAGGGCAAAATATAACTTTGGGGTAGCTTGGGGGCAAAATAGTAAATACAACACTAGACTTCAAAGTTAGTGAAAAAGATCTCAGGGTAGAAAGGAGTAAACTACAAGCATACAAATACATCAGTTATCATATAGCAAAAATAGTAATAAAAAGAAAAGTTCAATAGTGCATCGATCAATCACGAGCTCTAGTGTAAAGCCATGGACCCCATCGCTAGCTTGGTTATCAGTTCGATGAGCTATATTAGAAGTTGTAACATTAGAAGTACCAATAATGAAGCATCCGGTGTATAAACCTATAAGCTTTTGATGAGGCACCTCGTTCTCACACTCCAAGCTACAAACATAGCTTTATTCCAAATAGAAGACCTATTAGGATCATGCATGTCATACATAACATGCATACATTTGTTGTGAAATACTTACTTTGTATAATAACGTCTTTAAGCCTAGGCAAGATTTTGCAAACACTTAGCTACTAACATTCAAGATAGTGTCGTAAAAGTGCAGAAAGGTAGTCAGAATGTTCACATGTGAAGCATCTGAAGGAAAAAAAGTGACACTATTCAAGTGAACCTAATGCTCAAAGGGACTCTAGATTGTAGGAGCAAAATCAATTTTAGGCCCATCCAGTAAGGGAATATCACCGACAATGATATTTGCAAAAGCACCATCCTGGCGACTTCAAAAGGCTAGATAGGACGTTTAGGCTCCTTAAACTCAATATCCATCTCTATAGTCTCATCAGGAGCATCATTTGGAATATCTTTCCACAATAGTTAGACCAGTATAGGGTATGAAATATAATGATGAGAAGGTCCAACATGTCAGCAATACATTCGTCGACCTTATAAAAGGGAAGAACGCACTCAAAACTTAAAATGAATGCACTCTAGAAAATTATTTGATCATGAAATAAGATCTATAACTCCTAAACCTTTTTTGCAGGAGATGTCAAGAAGAGGAATGAAGCCCTCTACCATAGTATTATGGAATGGCGAAAAGGCAAATTCAACCCTAGGCTATGACTTCAATGATGGAGTATCATAACCTTATGATAAGAGACATCATCATCATAATCAAAAGGGAAGAATGCAAAAGAATAACATTGCATTTTAACAAAATCTCTTTACTTACAAATAGATCATACTAACTTATGGTATTTTGTGCAGGGAAAAAATAAAAGAATAAAGAAGGGGAAAAAAACTGATATATCAATAAGAATGAGCAAGATAGCAAATGCTAAACCCTCACTAAGATAATAAAGGGAAGTAACAAAACTCTATTATGTAATAAAGTACCTTCTTAATTATAAAATTTTCAAATTAAAAGTAAATTCATCCACTTCACGAGATCGTGTGCGAAAAGCCTATCTCATGACCTTTGATTATAATGGCTTTTTTTTATTAGCCTCACAGAATTTAGATGATTAGTTAATGGCTTTGTGTTGAGAGTTTATAAACTGTAATCAATCTAATGCTTGCTTTGCACCTAAATGAGGGGAAGAATATGCAAAGACAAAATCTATGGACTTGCAGTATAAATTGCTTGAATTTCAAAGTATCATTTGTCTTTTGAATAATAAATGTGCATATAATCTACTCTAATGCTCAGAAATGAGTATGAGTACAAATCCCTCAATGGTATCCACGTTGAGTAATACGAAAAAAGGTGGGAGAACACTAAGAGGAGAATCAAAATAAGAGCAAGCATAATTTACTCCAATGCTAAGAAATAAGCAAGAGTATTAATGTGAACCTCTGGTGGTATCCATGCTGAGTAATATAAAAAAGGCGAGGGAATCCTAAAAGAGGACCCACATAAAAAAAACACACTTGAAGAAGAAGTAAACTGCTTGAAACACGACGGTGGGTCTTGAAGTTATCCAATCCAATAACGGTCTCAGTAAGAATAACGGGCATCGGGTTAGCCTCATCCATTACTTATTCTAAGATACCCACAATCTTAGTATCAACTTCTTCATGGGTAGAGACCAATAATAACTAAGCATAGAGGCAAAAGACAACAGCTCTGATCCATACAATACTATTCCTATCCTTGGTCTCACATATAGTGATTAAAGATGGCAGATTGATAGTTTCAAAGTTATGTGCAAAAAGATGGACATCATTTGGGGGACATATTGAAGAAGGCAACAAGTTTGGTTGGGAATTGCATACCTAAATCTGGCAGGGCAATAACAGTAATAGAATCGGATGGATATCCCAAAATGACAGCAAATTCTTTAATCAGGGGACATAGTTCTTGACCATTATATCTAAAGACATGGTATTTTGGACTCTAGAAAGTTGCAACAACATGTAGTAAGTTGTCATTTATCTTTAGATGTTGAAGAGACTTTAATGGCTTGACATGGAAGGGTTGAAGCTTGTTCTAATCATCACTATTAAGGCTCTTGAGAAATTTCTTCATCAAGTTGAGGGGAGCTTGAGTTATAATGAAAAGAGGAAAGAAAAGAATGATAAGACAAGCTTTCATTTCAGGATCTTATATAAGGGTGGAGCTTGAAGTTAAATAGGATTCAGATTGCCTTTTCCTGATAATTAGATAAAGATGGGACATAAGAGATAAATATATGTTTATCCTAAAAAAAATAAAAAAAATAATTCACTTAGGATATCTGTTCATCCAAGTCTAATTTCAGGAAAGGGAAGTTTGAAATAACGTAGTACAAAAGATAGCTTGTCTTAACTACAAAATAGAAAATAGCCTAGAATCATTCATCCCGAGCTTCAGAATTAGGCCATGGGCTCCATCCTCTACTAGGGTCATCACGATGATAGGTATCTTGACATTTAGCAGATGAAGTACCAGCATTGTAAGGATCAAGGCAAGAGTCAACAAACTACCAATGAAGCATCTCAATCTCTTGCTCTAGATCCCTAGAATAACTCTGCACATATAGGAAACACCAAATCATATGCATTCCATTCATACCATGCATACATTTGCATAATAATTGTATATGCTTACTCACTAACTATCTATAACCTGCATGGTAAATAACCTCTGAGACGAGGCGAGTTCGTGCAAATACTTTGCCTTTGTCCGGGGGACCTATTTTGTAAAGTTGTTCTAACTTCAATACCAAGTGTATAGGTAATACAAGAAATAAGTCACATAAAATCACATGAGAAGTATTTGCTGGAGAAAAGCTGGGGAGTTGAATATCACCGAAATGTATCTGCTGCTTAATCGGAGGCTGAACAGTAGGAGCTCAATAGAGCATGGATTTGTTAGGAAGAAGAACATCACCAAAAATAGTACTAGTAAAAGCTCCCTCATGGCTGGTCCCAACATGCTGAGTGCACTGAGCATGGCTAAGACTAGGCCCAGGGACCTCAGGTGCAATCTCAGTCTCAGGGACAACCTCACTCTCCTACGCAGTCTCAAACCCCTGATCAGTCCCAGTCGCCTCCTCCATCACTCCATCAGCAAGGGAGTGAACCTCCTCAATCTATGAAAAACAAATTGTGAGAAAAGAATAAGTGATTTAAAAAACTCCAGAAGAGAAATGATTAGAAGCTACCTCAGTTTGATCAATAAGAACCTGCTCCAAGAGGTTCTTATGGATGAATTACTGATAATGGCGAGATCACTTAAGAAAAATAGTGGCATCATATCCTTGTAATGCCTCTCTCAACTTTGAACCCATCAGATGAGAACTGTAAAGCATCAAGCGGGGGATAGCAATAGGAATACGACATCGGGAAGGTCTAGAGTGCCACTGATATACTTGTTCTCCCAAATACCACATCCAACAGCCATAACTAGGGAGTAGAACCATCATCTCCTCAAGTCATACTATGACATCCATGAAATCATATCGCTGGTCATCATAACTCCCTCCAGCCAATTAGAATAGATTTGCAAAATTAGGATTAATTAAGTTTAACTTGTATTAAGTCATGAAGTACTAATGATTTTTTTTCTTACCAGGCCCCACTTGATGGTGTTCAGCTAATCACAATAAGTTTGTAGAGTATTTCTGACACTCGCTAGATGGGAAGAGCCCCATTTCTGCATTAGGGGGAGACTCCTATTAGAGTTGATAGCCTCGAGGCCATGAATCAGCCCAATCTCTATGCTTCAGACTTGAAAGAGAGAATAAGTGATGTAGTGGAAGCTTTAAAGAAATAAAAATAAAATAAAATAAAAGAATAAATGGGATAAATATTGTAGTTCATTGATTTGTGCACAAATATCAAAAAATAACAAAGGGTAAATATTGAAGTCTGTTGATTTGCACACGAATGCTAGAAATCAATCTTCTACAAACCTGTTGATTTGAGCACAAATACCATAATATAAGCATCAATATTCGTTGATTCACATGAAGGAATACCGAAAATTTGGAAAATAGAAATTTGATTATCAATTCAACAAAAATTGTCTCACATAGCCTTAAGGCTTACATATTTATAGGGTGGCACAAACCTACCAGCCCTAACCCTAATTTTATTTAGGAAGTAAAATAAAAACAATTCTAACTAAGGTAGAAAAATGAATCCCTAACAATATAAGAAAGTCAAATTCTAATCAATACTAAATTAAAATAAAAATCAAATCCTAATAATAATAATAATAATAATAATAATAATAATAATAATAATAATAATAATAATAATAATAATAATAATAATAATAATAGTAATAATAATAACAATAATAATATTATAATAATAATAATATTATTATTATTATTGTTATTATTATTATTATTATTATTATTATTATTATTATTATTATTATTATTAGGATTTGATTTTTATTTTAATTTAGTATTGATTAGAATTTGACTTTCCTGTATTGTTAGGGATTTAATTTCCTAGGTTAGAATTGTGTTTATTTTATTTCCTAATTAAAATTAGGGTTAGGGTTGGTAGGTTTATGCCACCTTATAAATATGTAAGCCTTAGGGCTATGTGAGATAGTTTTTGTTGAATTGATAATTAGATTTCTATTTTCCCAATTTTTAGTATTCATTTGTGTGAATCAACAAATATTAATGCCTATATTCTGGTATTTGTGTGCAAATCAATAGGTTATAGAAGATTGATTTCTAGCATTCATGTGCGAATCAATAGACTTCAATATTTATCCTTTGTTATTTTCTGGTATTTGTGCGCAAATCAACAGACTACAATATTTATCTCTTTTATTCTTTTATTTTATTTTATTTTTATTTCTTTAAAGCTTTCGCTACATTAGTATGGTATTAAATGATGCGGGGCAAGTTTTGAAGTTATTAGAATAGGTCTACGGAACAATGGATAGAATTCATACGTTTTCAATATTATTATTAGGATTTGATTTTTATTTTAATTTAGTATTGATTAGAATTTGACTTTCTTATATTGTTAGGGATTTAATTTCCTACCTTAGTTAGAATTGTCTTTATTTTATTTTCTAATTAAAATTAGGGTTAGGGTTGGTAGGTTTGTGCCACTCTATAAATATGTAAGCCTTAGGGCTATGTGAGACAATTTTTATTGAATTAATAATCATATTTCTATTTTCTCAATTTTCGGTATTCCTTTGTGCGAGTCAACGAATATTGGTGCCTATATCCTGGTAGTTATGTGCAAATCAAGAGGTTGTAAAAGATTGATTTCTGACATTCGTGCACAAATCAACAGACTTCAATATTTATCCTTTGATGTTTTCCGGTATTTTTATTCAAATCAACGGACTACAATATTTATCCCATTTGTTCTTTTATTTTATTTTATTTTTATTTCTTTAAAGCTTCCACTACGTCAGTTTGGTATTAGAGCTGTGCTCCTCGGACAGGATGTCTCGCAGAAGACAGCAACATCAACCACAACAACAATGTGTAGAAGAGGTGTATGAGTGTGATGATTGACGTCACTTAGAGTAGTTGTTCAACCAGTGAATGGAACAGATAATGGATCGATTTAAGCATATAATGGAATAGATGATTGAAAAGATGGATACTCTTTTGGCCAATCAGAATAAAAAAATCCAGCCCTACGAAACAATAATAATTTAATGGGTAATTCTGACGAGGAGGTTAGTGATGAAGAGGAAGAAGAAAGGTATTATGAAGAGATCTTTTTTTTTATATTGATGATGATGAGGATGAAGATGCAATTATTGGAGATGAGCCAATATTTGATGAAGAGGATGAGGGTGATGAGGAATGTACTGGATAATTAAAAAGTGGCGATACAAAAATTTTCTTTATTGAGAGGGATTCTTATATGACTTTTAACGACTTAGGGATTGAGGTGGAGGAACATCATGATCGTGTATATAATATGCTACAGCAAATCGAGCATGTTGACTTCATTGGCATTGAGGAAATTCTTTATTCTCATATTCCTTTAATTTTAATTTTGAAGGAATTACAAATTGATAAGGAATTTATGATGTTCTATACATCTATGAGAAAAATTCTTTCATGATATTTGGGTAAAATTTGAGGTCGAATTTTCTCTGTGCTAGAGGGAATGATGCGGGGCAAGTTTTAAAGTTATTGGATAAAGTCTTGAAGTTATTGGAATGGGTCTATGGAACATTGGATAGAATACATATGTTATTACGTTTTCAATATTATTATTATTATTATTAGGATTTTATTTTTATTTTTATTTTTATTTAGTATTGATTAGAATTTAACTTTCCTATATTGTTAGGGATTTAATTTCCTACCTTAGTTAGAATTGTCTTTATTTTATTTCCTAATTAAAATTAAGGTTAGGGTTGGTAGGTTTGTGCCACCCTAGAAATATATAAGCCTTAGGGCTATGTGAGGCAATTTTTGTTGAATTGATAATCAAATTTGTATTTTCCCAATTTTTGGTATTCCTTTGTGTGAATCAATGAATATTGATGCTTATATCCTGATATTTGTACACAAATCAACAGGTTGTAGAAGATGGATTGCTAGCATTCGTGCATGAATTAACATACTTCAATATTTATCCTTTGTTGTTTTTCGATATTTATGCACAAATTAACGGACTACAATATTTATCCTATTTGTTCTTTTATTTTATTTTATTTTTAATTTTTTAAAGCTTTCATTACATCAATAAGTCATCAAAAATAAAGAAAAGGAAAAGAGAATAAGAGAAACGAAAAGGGAATAGACTCATATGCAGGACATGCCAGAAGCCGCACATGGTGATAGTGCCTCTACAGACAGTGCCTAATCTATAATATAAATAAGCCAACGCTACAGATCCCCAGTCGAGGGTGATACCTCGGTCTAAGTCTTAAAGAGGAAAAAGAAGGGCAATGCTGACCTCGTGACCAGTCTCGCAGAAGAGGGTCGTGCCAAGCAAGATCAGGAGGAAGCACCTCACCTTATGAGCAATCTAACGAGGTGTGGTGGTGGAAAGACATTTGAATCCCTAGACTAATGATGAAAGAACAATGTTCTTTCGATTCTTTCATGCCAGGACAAATCCAATCAAATCTCGCACATACTAACTCCGCGTATGCTCAGGAAGATTACAGTAACTGATGTCGAATGAAATAGGAGTCCCTCTGAAGGCGATCCCCGTGATCATAGAAAAACTTATAGGAAAAATAGTTAACTCACCTACATGAGTATGAAATGTATGGGTGGTATCCATCCACTGCTCAATCAGTGCGAATAAAGAATGGTGATCAGACCTCCCTCGAGTAGTTGGAAGCCCAGCAATAAATCATTTGAACCTGAAGGCCCAAACCAACTGTGCAACATCCCCTCGTAGCTCATGGAATAATTCATGAGCTATAAAAAAAATAGCCCGTGAACTTCATCGATCACTAGGAGTATTTCAAGAATAAATGAGCATAATAATAAATAGTAATAATAATAAAAAAATATTAGAGATCGGCAAAATAGAATGCTGATTGGCATTCTACAATGCCGATCGCCATTAGAAAATGCCAATCAACATTACATAAATGCCTCCAATTTTCAAACTTTCAGTTGGCCATTCAATTGAAATCCTATGTTCCCGGGTTAAATTTAATTTTTTCATGCATTGTTGAGTGATTTTTAATCCAATTTCAACAATATACACACTAATTTACATTATGAAATTAATTATGATTACTAACTGTATGAATAAATTTTTGCAGGATTAAAAAGAAGTGAGGAAGTGTTACCTCATTGCCCACATTTATGCACATATAAAGGTGAAGGTGAGTCAAAGGAAGCATAGTAGAACCTTCTTGAAGTCCAAGGTTGATATGGGGAAAATGGAGATGCATAATGGCCGGATCAGCTAAAATCTTTGCTCTTCTGTGTAGCTTGTGTTATGGGTCAACTATAGGATTTGACAGATCGTGAATCAGACTTCGAATGAGCAAGAAATTAAAAGAAGAAAATCAAAGAAAAATAAGAAAGAAATGGAGAGGGAAATGAAAGAATAGCATCGAAAATAAAGAGGGAAGCTTCTTATAAATAAAAAATATTCATTTTGGTCCCTTGACTATGCATGCATTTAAAATCAAGTTTTTCTTTGCAATTTCATCCTTAATTGCATTTTAATTAGGATTTAATTCCTAAATAATTCATTCAACTCATATCATCAATAAATGAATCATATTAATTGCGTTTGTATTTAAATTCTGAATTTTTTTCTTCAAGTACAAATTGCGGACTATAATTACAGAATGCAATTTTACATTTTTACGTGCATCATTTTAAATTAAAAGATTTCAAAATTCATTTTATGTTACACAAATTTTCAAAATTATCATGTTATGTGCTGCACAATAGTTATGACATGAATTTCAAATTCCATATGTTATATGCTTCTATAGCGGTTATAACATGACCTTTTTTAGACCTTTTACCACCAGACACTACACAGTAGTTATGGTGATGTCGCTAGACATCTCACAGGGAATATAGCGGATCTTAAATCACTAGACATTCCATAGGAACTACAACACCATTTTCAAAGTTCGCTAGACATCCCATGGGGAATATAACGAGGTTCATCGCATTCATTTCGTTGAACGTCCCATAGGGAATACAACGAAATTCATTATCACTAAACATCCCAAAAGGAATATAGTGTAGTTTACTAGACACTACACAGTAGTCATAGTATCATTGCTAGACATTCCAAAGGAACTATAGCACATTTTTCAAATTACGAATCACTAAACGTCTCGTAGGGAATATAGCAAAATTTTAAATCATCGAATTGCTAGACGTTCCATGGGAACTATAGCACTTCTTTCAAATCAAGGCTCGCTAGACGTCTCACAGGGAATATAGTGAGAATCATTGCATTTCATTAAAATGTCCCATGGGGATTATAATGAATTCCATTGTCACTAAACGTCCTAAAGCAAATATAGTGCAGTCCACCAAACACTACACAGTAATTATGGTATTATTGCTAGACGTTCCATAAGAACTATAACATGTTTTCAAATCATAAGTTCCTAGACGTCCCAAGGGGAATATAGCAAAATGTATAAGTTTCACTAGACGTTCTATAGGAAATATAGTGAAACATATTAAACATAACATCTTGCTTAAAATTGCTTAGCAATTTAAGCATCAGCAGGTCAATTAGGATACAATGAAATACCTTAATTCTTTGTTTCAAAATTATGTGCTACTATTGCTTTGTCGAAATTTGTCAAGCAAACAACGATAAAGGGGGACAACTATAAGCTCCCAATTTTGAGATGCAATTGTGAATGAGTGTGACAAAAGCCTTTATAATGAAAATCTAATTGAAAATTAATCTTTGGTGTCGACACAGATTAAGATCACCATTGGAAGAATCCATGGAATGCCATGGATTAAGATATGTAAAACTCCCATAGGATTTAAGATTTATGATTTTTGCATTCTTTTAATTTGCTTTTTTTTTTGGGTTGTAATTAATTTGATTTTAATTTCTACATAGTAGTTTGTAATAGCCCCAATAGTGGAAAATAGTAGAATTTTATACTTTCTGCAATAAAATTGATTAGTAATTTAGGTTTAATTAGGTAAAATTCAACTAAAATCAATGATGACTTTAGATTAATTTAGGGTTGCATATAAATTGATTTAGATTTTTTTTAGAAAATCACATAAATCCTATGTTTGATATGACTTTGTTATGATTTTTATTTGGATTTTATTTTTGGATCTTTTAGCTCTTTGGGCCCTAAGCCCATGATAGGTCCAAACCCACTAAATAAAAATAGGCTTAAAAATGGTTTAGGTTAATTAATTAAAATCAATTTAGGCCCATTAGATTAATTTAGACTTAGGCCCATTTTTAGGTTAACTAAATTAATTTAAACTTAGCTCAGCCCGTTAATTTCATTTCTTCTAAAATAAATAGATTTAGGATCACATCACTTAATTTAAAATTAGGTTAGAATTAGGCCACTAATTAATTCCTTTCTTTAAAATTTGTAGACTATAGGCCTATTTTTTAGTTAAAATTAAAACGAATAGACTTAAGCTCACTTATTAACATGGAGGCCCATCCTTTGTCCATTTCACTTGTAAATAAAATGTGTAGAATTAGCTAATTTTAATTAATAAAATTAACCTCGTTTAGACTTAGGAACATTGCCATTTGTATGCATTTTTTACATGTAATTTTATGACTTGTTGCCTTTTTTGGGTTAGATGGATGTTCAATTAGGGTTTAAATAAAATTGCATGTAAATAGATAGTAATTCATAAAGTAATTCTAAATGAACATAAGACTGAAAGAAGTTAGTATTCCATTCCCAAATCTCTTAGTTATGGTGCTAGCTTTCTTTTAGAGAATCAAGTGCCACCAAAATGATTTGTCCCAGTTATTACCTTGGGCGGCGACTTCTCATCTCCACGCCATGTCTTTGTGACAATGGTCAATGTGTTTTCTATGGCCCTGAGCCCAAATAGTGTTGTGGTTGCTAAAATCTTGGACGTATGCTAAACCTCATCGTCTACATATACAGAAGGATTATGGCATCTCAATCAGCTATATGAAGGCTTGAAGGTCAAAAGAAACAACTCTTGAATTCATAAGAGGAAAACCAGAAGAATCCTTTTCGTTTCTGCCTAGTTTCTTATACATGATTCAAAAGACAAACAAAGGATCGGTAGTAAACCTGAAGACAAATAATGACAAAAGATTCTTATATGTGTACACGTCATTACAAGCCAACATTCATGGGTGGCAGCACTGTATACTAGTAATCGTGGTTGATGGCATTTTTATCAAAATAAAATTTGGATGCACGCTCCTAAGAGCCTTAATGCAAGATGCAATAGGTAAAATATTTCCACTTGCTTTTGCTGTTGTGGATTATGAAAATGACAACTCTTGGATATAGTTTTTTGTGCAATTGAGAAAAACCTTGGGAATTAGAGATAAGCAGATCACAGTGTCCGATAGACATCAAAGCATAGAATGAGCAATAAAAGAGGTTTATCCTGAAGCTACACATGCATTTTGCATCTATCACATCTTGAATAACATCAAAACAAACTTTAAAAAAAGCATAGTGCAAATTAAAGAACTATTTTTATAAGCTATAAATGGTTACAAATTATAACAATTTAAGAAGCATATGTTTGACATAAAAAAGATAGATGCAAGAGTGTACAAGTACTTAAATAATATTGGACATAAAAAGTGGATGAAGGTGTACTCATAAAAGTACAAATTCAAGACCATGACATCAAATATTGTTGAATCCCTCAAATTAGTAACAAAATATGTGAGGGAACTACCAATCATAACCCTGCTGGAATACTTGAGAGGACTAATTCAATAATGGAATTCCATAAATAAAAACATCACCATAGGCACATTCAAAAAGCTTACAAAAAAGCTTGACAAAAGGCTGACTGAGAACTACATCAAATCTCTAAAATTCAATGTAAGATTTCATACTTTTCTTTCAAATTTCAAATATCATGCATGAGACACACAATTAATAATTATTTCAATAAATAAAAATCATTTTTGAATACTTTTAGTTTCCTAATATAATAAATACAATTCCTATTTTAATTATGCTTACTTTTAAATAATTTTCAAAACTGTTAATTTCTATGAAACAGGTTCTTTTTGGTTTACATTTGGTTTTTGATTCAACTATAAAACACTAAACTCTGGGTCTTTTCAGGTCAAAAGATCAAATGATGAAATCTTCAGTGTCTATTATAAGCAAAACCAAGAAATAGTAGACTTGAAAGATGAAACATGCACGTGCAACAAATTTCAACTCGATCAACTACCTTGCGAGCATGCATTAGTAGTTCTAAAGGAATTAAACTAGGAACCTTACAACTATTCATCATATTTTTACACTTCAAAGACAATGGTTGTAACATATGAAGCTACACTTTACCTTTTGCCAAGACAATCTACATGGTGCATACTAAATAATGTGAAAGAAATGATAGTGCTACCTCAAAAAGCAAGAATTAGAGCTGGAAGACCTAAAAAGATAAGAGCCAAATCTTCATGGGAAACAAAAATAGAAAATAAGTGTGGCAAATGCGGATTATTTAGAGATAATAAGAAGACCTGCAGATATCCACCAAACATGCAATAGTTTTTATATACTTTGTGTTTTCTTTCAGTTTTTGAAAATGATTTTTACATTTCTATAGACATTTACCAAAAATAAAAAATAGATTCTTTTTGTTTTGTTAAAATTTCCAAGTGAAATTACACTTGTTCTCAAATGAATGATATGTAATATAATTTCTATTTGGGACATTCAGATTGCTACTTAAAATAAATATACTTGAATTAAACTTCATTGTAAAAATAGAATCATTTTTGTTTCTTTTCTGTTTTTGAAATGGTTTCATACACATATATTGACAACTCCCAAAAATAAAAAAAATTAATTAATTAATTTTTAATTTTTCAAACTGCAGTTACATTTGCTCAAAAATATAATTTTCAAAAGTACATTCAATTAGTCCATTACATGAAATAACTAACTTTTCATTAAACTTCACAAACCATTTTAAATACTTTTGGTTGACATTAGGTTTATGATGCAAATATAATAAACCTGAAACAATAATAAACCTCTTTTAATAAAAAAATCAATTACCACTTATGGACACCTTCAGTTTGATTGGCCCGCAACAAAAGCCTGATGATGAGAAAGTATGAGTTTTGAATGCAAGGGAAGCTCGAAACTTCTCTAAAATAGACTTTAAGCCTAAACACCAAGCCTCTAAGCCCAAACACTAAGCCTAAGCCCAAAATTAAGCCTCTAAGCCCAAGCTCATTGTCTTTTGACCCAAAGGCCCAGACTTGGCCTGGGTGAAAAGGCGATCAACTCTTCACCTTGGGCATCGGTGAGGTGATGCCTTATCAAAGAGGTAGTGCCTCTTTACAGCCACCCTTTACAACATTAAATGCCATTAATGGCAGTAGTTGAGGCCCACCTGCCTCTGATTTGAGGCATTTTTAGATGCCAAAGAAATGAGAAAAGGCAGGAAAAAGAGAAAAGAGGCATGAGGAATGATGAAAAGGATGGGGAGAGGGTGAGAGTGAGTGGGTTTTAGGAATTAAAAAAGGCAAATAAGTGGAAGAGGCTTAAAAGAAAAGAGTGGGGAGCAAAGGAAGAGGGACTTTTTTGGACTATTGAACTTTTAGTTTGGAGAAGAGAGAAAAATAAAGAGAAAAGAAACGAAAAAGAAGAGAAGAAGAAGAAGAAAAAGAGGGAGATTTTGGGGTTAAAAGACTTGATTTTCTTAGGAAGGAAAAGGACTCTCTTACATTCAAAGCATTCAAACCAACAAAGAAAGCTCTGAGGGCTTAGTTAGGAGCATCAACTCGTCCAAATCAGTGAGAATCCTCATTTTCAAGCTTAAATTTCTTCATTTGATTAAAAGCTTTGATTTATTACTCTTTTATTGTTTTCTTGAGTTTTATTGCTTGTTTAAGGTCATATAGAAGTATGAATATGTGAAACATTGAGTATTGATTGTTGATTTTTATATTGTTGTATTAGTCTTTGCATGTTTATCTTAATTTTTAAGTTTCTTAGGAGTTAAGAAATGTAATATGTTTTTGGGTCTGTCGAAGAGGTAATGTCTCTTTATAGAGGCATTGCCCCTTTTTGTTGTGGCGATATGGGATCGTCTCTTGGTCAGGAGGTGACACCTCTTCAAAATCCTGCATGATTTTGTTTTAATTTTTAATGCTTATTTTATATATTTTGCATGATTCCCATATTTATCTTGTTATATATCTTGATTTTTTATTACTATGTTGTTTAATGTTATTATTGTATAATGTTATTATATTATTGGTAAACTATTTTTGTGATTTTATTTCCATTTCCTATGGATATTATTTGTTAATTATTTTGTAGATAATATTCTTATTTATGAGAAAGGACTAATTTGTGTTTATTGTAGGGATTGTTTAGTGATTTTTAATCATCAAATAATTAGCCTATTAATTAGTTCTTGAGAAGTTTTATTTGTCTAATTAATTAGTTTATTTTACATTTTTTTGAACAAAGTATTGTAAACCTTTCACCATTTATTTGGAATGTATGGTTGTAAATTATTATTATTTGTTTTATTTATATTGAATGTTGGGCTATAAGTTGAAAATGGGACTAATGTGCAAACTCAGACTAAAATATAAAATTGAAAATGATTGCAATCCATATTACAATAAGGAAATAATTTAATAATGAAAGGTAATAAAATACGAAATACACATGAAGGCTAACTGTAAGGTTGGGTGGGCATTCTAAAAGCCCATACCTAATTTTCAAACTCGTTCTCTGATTATGGCTTCTAGGAACCTCTGTGGAATCTAGTTACTGTATAGTGTGTCCTAGCTTTTATCTGGGTGGCGACCCCATCTCCATTTTTTGCCATAAACCTATTTTGTATTTTCTAATAGGCCATGAGCTCATATAGTGTCATGTTTGCCAAACACTTAGGTGCGCACTTAACCTTGCCGCTCATAGTGGCGACTCCACTGGGGAGTAGAGAAACTAATTCCAGGTTTCCTTTGTAAATTTTTGCATTCACTACATGTTTCCACACAATGTTTACACCAAGTCCTAAATAAATCGACAGTAGTCTTTGTTTTACTATCTATGTTTCACTCAAACCTGGTGGTGGAGTATTCGATTATTGTCACTCATAACACGTACTTATCCATGTTACATGGACCCTTGAGTGGGGAGATGTAATGGAGGTATATAGCTGTGGGAGTCAAAACTTATTACTTGAGACTCAACTCATGTAATGATTATCACAACCCGAATCTAGAGGTATGTGATCGGCACTAGGGAATGGAAAATGAAAAAATAAAGTTGAAACTTGTAGTAATCCTTGAAAATTTTTCATAAATAAATAACAATCACTTAACAATAATATCATGGATAAAATCATTAATATCAAATACATAAGTTATTACTCAATTACACCAATATTTAAACATAATACAATCCCATAATATCAATAATATAAGTTTCATAATCAACTACTACGGTATCTAGAATTTGATTACATAATGTTCAAATCAAATGGACATACATAAAGTAGCTGGTGAAGAAGAAACCCAATGCATACAATGACCAGTACTAAGCTAACTATGAGGTCCTTAAAAAAATAGATTGAGGGGAATCAGAGCTCACTAAATAAATCAATTTTATAAAATGCATGCTGGTTTGAAAATATTTGTTAAAACCCTTTTTAAAAATAAAAATAAATTAAATTAAAATAAATATAAATATTAAAAATCATTTACTTTAATATAAAACTCTAGTTTATTTATTATTTGTAATCATATAAATTTATTATTTAGTGAAAAATCTGGTAGAACACCTAGACCATCAAATTCTAATAGCTACTTGTCTCACTTATTCTAATTGACTGTCGGTCCCAGAGAGCAAGCTCGACAAGGGTACAGCCACAATCAGTGTTTTATTCCAAATGATCATTGACACCTAGAGAGCATGCTCGACTAGGGTCCAACTAGTATTATACCTTTGCCTATAGAGCCATCTCAACCAGGGCTCAACAATAATCACACATCTGCCTAGAGAGCAAAGCTCAAATAGGGCTCTTATTTCATAAATCTTACCCAGAAAGCAAAACTTAACCAACACTCACAAATTAATCAATATCCATATAAATAATCATTACTAGTGCACACGCAGTCCTGATGACACCCACTAGGTAGCACATTCTACCATTATTTTCAAATCATTTAAATTATAATAAATAAAATAAAATAATATAGAAAATAAAGCGAAATAAAACAAATTCCATAAAACATTCATCAATTATTATGCATGATAAATAAAGAAATAATCATGCATGTAGCAATATAAATAAATTCATATAATTATTTCATTATTATTTAAATCCTGTGAAAATATAATCAAAACCGTCGCAACACACATTCTATAAAATCAACTCACAGGTTGAGCGTGCTGGGCGACGCGTCTTCTGCTACCCAAATGCTACAGCTTTGGTCCCAGAGTTCTCTAAAGTAAATAATATTTATTTGAAATATGCTTATATAAATAAATTCAAAAAATTCCCAAAATTTAATAAAATCATGAGATGATGAGATTGACTTGATCAAAGACACGATGCTATATAGACTCAAAATTAACATATACCGATATCACGTTTTATAAGAAATCTACTGAAAATTCGGCAGAGTTTCCTTTATAAAATGGACATCTCTCTATCGAAGTAGAGTCATTCTTGCATAAAAACAGCACTTCTAACAGTATTACAACTCAACAACTCGAGTTGGGCCCTTCACTATACTTATACTCAATCGAGAACCATAATTCACATCATATATAAAACCAATATAATTTATTTCAAATCACTAATAATTCAAAAGAATTTAGTTAACTAATGCAAATTAATTTATTTATATAAAATAAAAATATAAGGGAAATTTATTTTCAAGTAATTAATAAAATTTCTAATTTATAACAAAATCTCGTTAATGAAATCCATTTTCCATTTTTACTAACAAATTTGCACAAATTACAAATAGCTATTTAAACTACTCAAATAATTTATAAAAATCATAAAAAATAATAAATTAGTCATTTAAGCTTAAAAATAATAAATAAATTCATTATTCATTTATTTTCTCAAAATTACTACTAGTTAACTAATAATTGAAAATTAATTATAAAAATTAGTTTTATACTTTTATTATTTAAAAATCTATCTAAAACCTAATAAGTAACAATAAATTCAATTAAAATGAAACAATTCACCAATTTCTAATAATTTTCCAAAAATGCATATTAATACATAAACTTTAAAAATTCATATCTCAAATTCTATACATAATTTCATAAAACTTTATTCACAAAGTTTAATCTAAATAATATATAGAATTTATTAAAAATATAAAAAATTTCTAACCTGAAATTGTCTGAAACAGTGACGTGAACATTACCTGATGCCCAAAAAATTTTAAAAATTAAATAAAAAACACAGTGAGCAAGATCACAACCTTTAGATCATTTCATCTCAAATAACTATATCTAATAAAATCAACTTAAAATTCAATTTAACAAAATAACTAAAAATAGCCTAAAATCAATTACTCAAAATTGAGGGACTTACTAGAGTTGAAATTCGAAATTGACAAAGGGCCTTTGAAGCCTAGAGGACGAAGAGCATTTTGAGACTAGTGGCAAGCCTTAAAGTGGTTGGAGGCGGCACTGACGAAGCTCTTTGCAATCCAGCAAGGAATGGAACTGAGGAAGAAAGAAAAGAGAGAAAAAAGGGAGGTGTTGCCGAGGAGGAGCTGCTGGGGGAGGCATTTGGTGGTAGTGAGGCTGAGGTGGTGGTGGTGGTTGACGCTATCGGTGATGGTGGTTGACGTTGGAGGTGATGGTTTGTGGTGCTGTGTGGGAAGAAGGGGAAGGAAGAAAAAAAGGGAAAAGAAAAAGAAAAGCAGGGGGAGAAGGAAGGAAAGGAAAAAAGTTTTTGTATTTTATTTTATTTTATATAATATAGTACAAAAGTACAATTTTTATTATTTTAAAATAAAATATCTCCTCTCTTAATAATACAACATATATATATATATATATATATATGTTGTATTATTAAGAGAGGAGATATTTTTATTTTAAAATAATAAAAATTGTACTCACTTTTAAAAATTTATAAATTTTTTATTAACAATACATTTAGCACTAATTAAATAAAATAATAGTTAAACTTAATAATTCACATTTAATATTAATAATTAAAAATTTGGGTCTTTACAATGACTTAGCAATTTCCATTAGAATTTTTCCTAAATGCATGTGTTTGATTCCATATAGTAATTCTTTGAATAAGGTTTAAGCCCATTATAAACAAACCTTAACAAAATGGGCCTCTTATGCCTATTTTAGCTCATTACAAATGGTTCTTGACAAGGTGGGCCATTGATGTCATTCTTTGCCCATTAAAATGGAATTTAAAATTATTTGAAGAAATTACTACTTGTTTGTACCGTCTTGAGAGTTATCTTGCATTTGTCAGTTTTATTATCCCCTGCTAATAATTAAAACCTAAAACAATAATCCTAGGACAAGGAACTCACTAGTGAACACGTGTGTGGGATAAATAAGGGTGAAGATACCGTTTGAGAGCTTTATATCTTATTTCTTATTGTTATGTGTAAATAGAGTATGTGTTTATTTCCTATTTAATTAAATTTACATCTCATGCATACGCGTCATGCATATTTCTAATCTGTGGTGATTGAAGATATAGATTCACAATAGTCTTTCAACTGGAAATGATCTGACACTGGTCATTTGATTAGGATCTCTAGAGAAGCAGAAATGACAAAATTTGATTATAAGGCCTTCAAAGAACAATTAAAAACTAAAATGGTTTAACAAAGCTGGACAATTATGCAAGAGATGGTGGTCGAAATAAGGGGATTAATTAGATAGGAATTGCCAACACCTTAGCCACAACCATTTGATTTGGATGTCGAAGGCTCCGGAAGACGGGAAAGAGAGGATGATCAGGAAACTTTAGTGGTAGAGCCTGTAGCTAGACAAAATGTGAATACAGACACTGCAGAGAATGTGGAAAAATCTGACTAGGCTAAAAATATGACCAAGACTATGGCTCAAATGTAGTTAATGATGAAAAAGTAGGGGATAGATGCCCCGTTGAACTACTCTTATTTGAGTTTGGATAAAGATGACGACCCTCTATCCCGAAAGCTTAAGTTCCCTAAAATGAAGAAATTTCCTCTACCCAAAAGTTTAAGTTCCCTGACTTGAAGAAATTTACTAGCACTGAGGATCCCCATCTACAGCTAAAGCAATATGTGACATATATGAAGACGACCAATTTGACAAAGGCATAAATTGTGAAGCAATTTCCTCTGTCTCTAGAAGGAGCACCCATTAGATAGTATTATGCTTTGGAATCCCATATCCAAGCTGATTGGGAGGGGTTATGCATTGCATTTGTAAAGCAGTATAGTCTTAATATTCAAATGGAAGCATCTTTAAAAGACCTGCAGAATGTAAAGCATAAATTCAATGAATCTTTCGCTAATTATTTGATTAGGTGGAGTGTAAAATTGGCATAGATGAAGCACCAACCTACAAAATTTGATTAGCTAGTGATAGCGATAAGTGTCTACTTCTTCTCTCTAAAAAATTGAAAGATTTAAGGATTCGAAACTTTGAGGAGCTATATAGATTTAGGTGCAAAAAGAATTTGACTTGGCACAAGAAAAGAAATTCTTTAATGGAAGACCTGCAAGCAGAGAAGGAATTGGATCCAATAGTGGGATTGGTGTAATGACCCTAGATTTTAAATTATTTTAATATTTAACAGGATATGCAGTGTTAATAAATTTTAAAACTATATTTGATTATTTTACTATTTTGTGAATTATTATTATTATTTTTACGTTTAATTATAATTTTGCTACGTAAATGTGTATATATTGACGTGTATTATTTCAGACAATATTATTTTAATAATGCTTAATTTAGTGCATTAATATTTTAATAAATTACACTATTGAATTGTATTTGATGAGTTAATATATATATATATACATGCACATATATAATTAGGGTTTAGCATTAATATTATATGTGTATATTACTAATTATAATGTGTAATATATACATATATGTGTGTGTGTGTGTGTGTGTGTATATATATATATATATATGTGTGTGTGTGTGTGTGTGTGTGTGAATATATAAGTGTGTGGTGTGTGAATTTAGTATAATATAATAATATATATTATAATATATAGTTTTATGTATAATATATACAAAAACTAAAAACTTACCTATTTCTTTTTCTTCCCTCCTCGATCCTCACCATCACCGCCTGCCATCCCATTTTCTAACCGTCAGAGTGCCTCCCGCCTCTTCGCCGGACCACCCACCTTCTTCCTGCCAGCTCCGCCGCTTTCTTCTTCCTCTCCGGTCACCATTTCCAGCTCCAGCAGTAGCAGCGACAAAGAGTTAATTTGAGTTGATTTTTCGACCGTTCTCCTTCATCCGACCACCAATCTTCACGTTTCTAGTGCCATTTGACTCCTAGAGCTCTAGGGAACTTGGTTCTAGCCTTGGTTCAAGCTCTAACTCCTCCATTTTTATTGTATCTCAATTTTTCAATTTCGGCCATTTTTGGATTTTTTGATTTTTTTTCGAGAATTTTGCATGATTCATGGAAAATACCTTTACAAAAGGTGATCCCCCTAGTCAAGCTACTTCCCTGAATTTTTGTGATTTATTTTGATTTTTGTGAATTTTTGAATATTTTATTATTATTTTTTATTTTCGTAAATTAATTATATAAATTATGAAATTGTGATTTTTGGTGTTATTGGTGGTTATTATTAATTTTAGAATTTATTTTATAATTTTTGTGAATTTTGTGTAATTTTTATAATTATTTTTAGTTTATGTCAATTTTGAATATATTGGTTAAATATATATTTTGTTAGAATAAATGGTTAACTATATGTTTTTGTTGATATTATATTATAATATATATTGAGAAAATAATTTTTGTGTATTTATATAATTTTTATTGAATTTTTGAGTATCATTAGTATTTTATATGTATTTTTAAATATTAGGGGTAATTTGGTGGTAATTTTAGTTAAATATTATGTTTAATTGGTTTTAATATTAATTGAGGTATAAAAATGATTTTTACAAATTATTTACTAATTTTAACTAATTAATACTAATTTTTGAAAATTATTTTCAAATAATATATAATATACTATTTTTTGTTAATAAATGGATTTTTAGTAAATTTTAATATATGTTTGTACTAATTAAGTAATTTGGATTTATAAAATAAATTTTTATTAATATTTGTGGAATTATTGAGAAAATGGATTTTTAATAATATTATATAATTATTTAGGGTTTTTAAGTAATTATTAGGAAAATAATTGTTTTTGGTGTTTTAATGCTAAATATGCTATATTTTGATATTTGGAGGGCATTTATGGTATTTATTGAATTTTAATATATTTTATTGAATTATTTGAATTTTAGTGAATTGTTGACCTCGGTTGGGGAATTTCAATAGTTCGGGATCCCAACTGAGGGTTGTGAGAATTTTTATACTCGAAGTGTATTTTTCTTACAGGACCAACTCTACTTTTTAGTAGAAAGATGTCTGTTTTACAGAGGAGGTTCTATCGAATTTTCGGTAGAATTCTCATAAAACATGACATCAGGTCTATTTCTGATTCTGTGTCTGTTCGTGTTTAGTAATTCTAGATCGAGTATCTAGAAGTCTAAGTTAGATTTATTCTAATGTCGTGATCGCTTTTATTGTTTAGTTGTGCCGAGACTGAGGCCTAGCGAACCAGTCTCGAGGAGCACATCCCTGTGAGTTATTATTATATATATACATTGCTTTAGGCTGCATGTTTTAGAATTATATGTTTTAAATGTAAAATTTTGCATAATTGCTTTATCAAATGCTTAAGTATATTTTAAGTATATTTTTAGTATATTATTGGTATATTTTAAAATAAATGCATGTTTTCTTTTTAATTTATATTCAAATTTTGATTAAGTATATTATTGGTTGATTTTGAGTATATTTCATGATTTAATTGAATTTATTTTACATATATATACATGAAATATACTTAGTTTATTTTAGG